>CM056599.1:29765487-30170316 GCA_029721355.1 Tegillarca granosa | reverse complement strand
TTTCACAAATTTCACTCTTTCAAGCATTCTAGGCGTTTGAAATTTTCATCTAGATGAATAATGCTTTATAACTATGTATAAACAACATACCTTGCCAAATATAGATTTAATGTAGTTGATTTGGTTTACCCGACAAGGAATTTTTTCATACAGTTGACTGATCTGCTCTGAAGAGTCTTCCAAACTTCCATGGCAGCCATTATAAATTTTCTGCTTACTGGTGCTGTTGGGTCTTCTGTAAAAGCAGACAAATATTGATCACTTTTTGAGTTTCATTCACCAGTCAATAATTTTTCATTTTTCAAACTTAAGTGTCCAGAAAAAATCACTTCTCAGCATTAGCATTTGACAGTGCTGAGTGGAAATACGGTAGTAGTCTGAAAGAGGGTTCCCTAGAAAACTCTGACATCAAGTTGCACTATATTAAATGGAGAAAACTGCTTTGAACCTATGCTTTTGGGTATTATAACATACTTTATTACTTTATAATAAAAAAAATCAAATTCAATGCAAATGGTGTCATTGCTTTTTTATGATTCAGTGATTTTGTTTCACAATCAACACAGGAATATGTTAAAAAAATAAAAAGTTTGTTTTCAATAGGTGTTCACTGGGTTGAAAAATGGCCAATTGACAGGTTAAAAAAATACCAAATAACAATGACCATTTCTTATTCAAAGGAAACTAATTTTAAAAAAGTTGTCCGTCTGTTATTCCTGAAATGATCAAAATTTACACATGTTATCATCTATCAATGTGTGGACCATCAAGCAATTTCTGTAATGTGGCTGTAATTTCGTACTTTGTCATTAATTTTAGCCAACAGCTAAGGATTGTATGTTTATGTTTTTAACACATACAGAGAAATTACATGTACTACCGTTATAAGAAATATTGGTACAAAATGCTAGTGATGGAATGTTTTTTTAATTACCTATACTTTTAAAGATGATTGATGATTTTTATACAAAAGATAAGCAATTTGACTCTATGCAAATTAACACCCCATGGTGTCTCAAATATCTTGAAAATCAAGTCTAAATTTAAAGTAAGGTGCTGAAAAATTTCACACAGTGTTTTTAACACTATTCCTTTTGTACCCTTGTATTTTAAAAAATTTTCACTGTAGAAATTATGCTTATCAAGTGCCTTCTTGATTTCAGTAACAATATAATGAACAAGCCATGAATACAATAACACAAACAAATTAAAGAATGTGCAACTTGTCATGGTGTTTTACTCCCTAGGCAAGATTCTTCTACTAATATTGAGACAGACTGTTCTGAGTGAAAAGACCATAGTTTATAGAGAAAACCACTAATGTTCAGCAAGCCAACTGACAAGATTTCTAATAGTAGAATCTGCCTGTGTTGGTTTCAAATTTCGGCAGAGAGGGGATCATGGTTTATACCACCCAGGCACCAAAGCCTGGGATAGTACAAGACTTTTCGCATGACATATCTAAATACTCTATAAAGTACATATGCATATTGTGTACAGTTATTGTATATCTATTGAACAATTTATGTGCATTCTCAGTGCATTTATGGTACATACTGTGTACAGTTTTTGTATACATTATGCACAGTTTTTGTACATTTTATAAACATTTTATGTGCATACTCAGTGCAGTTATTGTACATACTGTATACAGTTTTTGTACATAATATGCACAGTTTTTGTACATATTTTACAATTTGTGCATGCTGTGTACAGTTTTTGTACTGGGACATATATGTTGGTATTGTATACTGTGTACAGTTTTTGTACACAATATGCAGTTTTTGTACATTTTATGTACAATTTATGTGCATAATCTGTACAGTTTTTGTACTGGGACAGATATGTAGTTTTTGTGCATACTATGTAGTTTCTGTAAATGTGAATAATTCTTGTACATTACATATAGCTTTTATGCATTCTATGTACAGTGTTGATATATACTCTGTACAATTAAAAGATAAGCCATCTACAAAAATTACACTAATGTTTTAATGAAAATACAAGGCACAGTATGAATAGTATTAGTTTCATTGCAAAACTTATGAATGGTATTTAGTTCTGAAGTATTCAAATAGATAAACTATCTTACACCTCCTTAAACTTTTTATAAATTCGAGCATAATGATCTCATTTAAAGTTTTCATATTTCACTTTTTTTTTTCAATTAAAGGGGCTTGTACATTTAACAACACCTACATAATTTTAGACTACAACGTATTTGTTTTTGCTAAAACAAATTTAACATCATTAGACATGGCAAACAAATTTTTATTTAAAAAACTCCTACATACATTCCGTATAAAATTCTTTATAAAAAAGTAGACCAATTAACGCCTTGATTATGAAGATCGCTAAAAATAAACTTCTTAAATCTGATCTTCTATAATCAAATAATTTAAAAACATATATGCATACCAGTATACTATTTTAAGTTACTGAAAAGATTGATTGATTGATTTAATGGGGGTTAATCCCAGTCAAGAATATTTCACTTATATCGAGACGTCACCAGCTATATTTGAAGTTGCAGAGTTTTTACCTTTGCAGTGTGCTTAGGGCAGGGAAGTTCTTTAACGTGCCATGCCTGCTGTGATATGGGGCATTGGTTTTAGGGTCTCATTCAAAGGACCCTGTGACTTTCATTTCTAAATGCCAAGTTCTGCTTTGCAAAAGAACATTCACTAACAATTTTCAAGTCTTGGTCAGACCCATCTGGGGTTGGAACACTTGATCTCCCACATACAAAGTAAGCACTCTACCAATTGAGCTACCATAGTGGTATAGTTACTGAAAAAATCTCTATCAGTAAACTTCTTAACATAATAAAGGTATTGCTTATTTATCAGATTATATACATATGTCTAGCAGAAGTCGAATGACCTGAAAATATAGCTTTGCAACTGACAGATATCCCATCCAAGGTGGAGTATTGTATCTTAGATGCTTGATGTTATTAAAACCAGTTTAAGAACTGGTTTGAGGGCCTATGTGTTTGAATCAGACTTTTTAACTATTTACAAAGATACATGTCAATAAAATATCTGCAATCTTCTTGTTCTGAAATCTTGGCTTCCAATTATATCATTTATATCCCAAAGAATATCATGTTATCATTCCATCCCAAAAGAATATCATTTTTTCATTCCCATCCCAAAGGGATATCACTATATCATACCCATCCCAAAAAATATCACTATATCATTCTCATCCCAAAGAAATATCACTATATCATTTCTATCCCAAAAAATATCAATATATCATTCCCCATCCCAAAGAATATCATTATATCATCCCCATCCCAAAGAATATCACTATATCATACCCCATCCCAAAGAATATCATTATATCATTCCTATCCCAAAGGATATCCCTAACTCATACCCATCCCAAAAGAATATCACTATATCATTTCTATCCAAAAGAATATCAATATATCATACCCATCCCAAAGGATAACACTATATCATTTCTATCCCAAAAAATATCACTATATCATTTCCTATCCCAAAAGAATAACACTATATCATACCATCCTAAAGGATATCACTATATTAATCTGAATTTCAGGAATCATTTTCATTGAGAACTGGAAGTCATGAGAACCTTCTGATGTAATTGAAAGCTCAGTTATGGTTGGTTGCCATGGTTGGTTACTTGGTTGCATTTTGTTTCACATCCAATAAGACATTTATCAGACATTTATCACAGAAAATATTGCTTTAAAATTTAATTCAAGCACATGTGATGCTTATCCTGTGTAGGTGTTTTAATCTGCCCTATTATTAGTGTGTGCTAATGATGACTTTCAAAGTGCTAGTACATACATATCCTCACAATATTGTATTGTAGATTTTTTATTTTCATTATTTATTTATTTATTTATTTTATTGTTGTTGTTAAACATTACTTAACTCAGCTCTTTTAGAAAACAAAACATTGTCCATAACATCAAATTAACCATTTAGTATTTTTTTTTTTTTTAAAAAAAGGGGAAAAAATCTTTTAATCTTATTAAAAAATTGTTTACCCAAGTTCAATTTTCAAGTCAATTTATTGACATGCTTCTGAACAGACAAAAAGGTACAAAGTTCAATGTACCATGGTAAAAAAAATCTTTATATAAAAGAAGTTTTTCTTTGAAAAATATTGGTATAGAGAAAAAAAGAATAATGCCAAAACCTCATTTTCATCTATAAATACACCAGTGCTATTTATTTGATTTATGTGGCCTATATAGAAGAGTTCTCTATAAAACAATTAACCATCAGATTAACTCAGTTAAACTATAAAACACCTAGTCACTGATACTGAAAAGAAAACTTCCCTCTTAAAGCTGCATTAAGTTTTTCAATTCTCTGGTTGTTTTTTTTTTTTTATCATGATCCATGAGACTCATTTTCTAAAATTTCATTCCCATCATCTATAAGTAAAGAAAATCCTCTAAGGTGTTGGTCATTTGTTTAACAATTATTATTATTAGCTTGGAGCATGCATACTGATATTTATTCGAGCTTTTATTGTTGAAATCTCTGCAACACTGATCATTGGGAACACCGTTAAGTATATTAGCACTGTTTTAATTTTTTTCCTAAGAAAACCTGGTATGACTGTACATCCTCAATAAGTGGAAACAGATGACTATAAATGAAAATCTAATTTATATAAAAAACTATTACATAGTTTTTATAATAACACTTTCAATATAACACCATCTGATCAGTCATGTTCAACACAAAGCTATACCCTATAGAAAAGAATTTTACAACTGAGTAAATTTGCGATACTAAAAAAAATTTTTATTCAAAACATACATGTACCCCTAGTAGGCATTAAGGTTCATCTTCAATGAGTGGAAATGTGTAAATATGGAAATATGTGAAAAATAAACTTAGCATCATTCAGTTTCACTGAAGCAAGTCATACAATAATACAAAAATTGTAAAATAAGAAAAGGAAATTCTATTATTTTCACTACAGGGTGTTATAAACACTATATAAGAAATAATTACACATCTGCCCGGATTGTAGTCAGAAATTACCAAAGAAACCTGAGGATATCGGTGTAGTTCAAAAAAACTTATAAAAAAACTCACCTAAGTTGCTTTTATTTAGGAAAACCGTAACTGGGTGTACTGTCTCGATATAGAAAGACAGTCCAAGCACAAACATTGCTTCCAGTCTTAAAAACCTAAATGAAACTGTAGTCTGCTTTTCCAGAAAGACCAAATTATTCAGCAAGGCTTGTAGTTAAAAAAACACCATAACAAAACTGTACCATTAATAACAGAAAAAGGATGAAACACCAGAGGGAAACATTACTCCAGCTACGACATCGGTATAGAGCTAATCACCAAGCAACTGTGGTGGCATGGGCAATTATGTCCATTGTTTATTGTATTTTAAATGTGGTGACATTTATTCAACCACAATGGATTGGAGACACCCCTGAAAGTCCAGGATTTGGTCATTTAGGAGCATATAAATACTGTTACCCTGACGATCTAACATCGGAATATGTTTGCAGTGGTTCCTTTTCAGATATGGGAACTATTTTAAACACCAGATTTAGAGTAGTAACAGTTTTCTCTGGTTTGTCAGCTGTGGTGATGCTAGGCACCACTGTTTCACTGATGTTTTTTTGTCTGCTTTAGAAAAGGTTATGTTTTTTATACTGTGTGGCACATTGGAGATGCTGTCTGGTAAGTTGTAATATAATCCTCGCCCCTTCTTTTTTTATTCTGTTGACCATCCACCATTAAATTTCAACTGTAAGAAAATTAGGGCCTTCTGAAAAATGATGGTTACTGGTACAAATCAATCCCCATTAATAGTTCTGAACAAGGAATGGATGAAAACACTCAGATTCTGTTACAAACACACCCTTTGCTGCAGTTGCTCACTGTACCACACACACACACACACACACACACACACACACACACACACACACACACACACACACTTGTCATCAAGGTATAGCTGGTGCTTGACCTCTTTAGTGTGGACCACTTTTTTTCATTCCATTGTTACATGATCTTCAGAAGAGACCAGGGACGGGCATGATTACTGACAATTAACAGTAATCAGTTATTAACTGATTACACAGCATGTTTTCCTGTAACGGATTATAAATCAATTACACAAGTTTATGATTGGTAATATAATAATAATAATAATAATAATTATTATTATTATTATTTTATTTTATTAAAGTGTCACAAGTAATCAGTGCAATAAAAACATTCAAGCATAAATAAACACAACATGATTACTCCCAGCCATATTGACTTATGAGACACTAAAAGTTCATTGAAGCTAAGTTAAAATTAATACTGTTTGGTTGTTAACAAAAATTTTGACAGTTAATAGTGTTTATTATTTTACTAACGACACTGGTCCAACCTTTTTTGGTCTAGATGTCCATCTGAATATTTTATATGTTATTCTAGTTACATCTGTATGGATGAGTTTACAGAAAAAACGAATACATAATATACGTTGCTTGGTAAAGCACAATGACCAGCCTGTCACCACGAGATGCAATGTTACTTGAATTTTTTCTAACACACAAATAAAATTTTATTGCTTTGTTTCGTACATAGTTTATCTTTCGATGCACTTTTGTTCCAATATACTGCTTCCATACATAAGTATAGGTTCAACTAAAGATTCATATAACTTGGTAAGTTGGTATATACAGAATAATTAAATCTGCCCATTTTGCTAAATTTTCCAAAAATAACCCAAAGAGCACGACTAGCAGGTATTGATATTTCGGAAATTGCTTTGTTATTACAATCAATTACTTTTAAAGAAGTAATTGATAATCTCTTCAATTACTTTCAATTACATTTGCGGAAGGCAACAAAAATAACACACAGCTCATCATATTTATATATAAAAGTGCAAGAGACAAACTGAATTTTTGGCTTGTTCAAAAGCCAAACTTGGGAAATTAATGCATGATTTCCAAAATGCAGTAATAAAAGAGTCAAGTTTGTATGGCTGTAGGAGGTCCCAAATTCAACTCCTTTATATAAGGGTATATAATGCACCTTAATTGCACTTCCTATGAGCAGCATTCAGTGCAAGCGGGCTACATATATAATTAATAAATTTTTATACCTAAAATTTATAAATGAAACCTTACAGTTCTATAAATGATCTATAATTGTAAATATTGATTTGTGTACATAGGACTGCCTGAATAATTCTGTTTTATACCTGGGGAATAATATGAAGAACAAACAGCAAGTTGACCTTTACAAGCTTAAATACATTCAACCTTGCACTGCTCTATACAAATCAGCTGATCATATAACTGTTTATTTTACTATTTAAGACCTGAAAGTCCATGTAACACTCCTTTATCAATAGTTATATCTGATGGCCACCAAGAGAGAAAGTGTGAGTGGATAAATAAATAAAAAGTGAGTGAGTGGGTGAATGAGTAAATGAGTGAGCAGCAGTGAGTGAGGGAGAGAGAGAGGGAGTGAGTGATAAGTGAGTGAGCAGTAGTGAGGGAGTGAGGGAGTGAGTGATAAGTGAGTGAGCAGCAGTGAGGGAGGGAGTGAGTGATAAGTGAGTGAGCAGCAGTGAGTGAGGGAGAGAGAGAGACAGAGGGAGGGAGGGAGTGAGTGATAAGTGAGTGAGTGAGTCAAGAAGTGAGTGATTGAGTGAAGAGCAGTGAGTGAGTGAGTACACAGCAGAGTGAGGAGTGAGCAACCAGCAAAGTGAATGGGAGGGAGGGAATGGGTTTGTGTGAGAGAGTAATTAGTTGGAGGGAAGGCAACAGGTTTTATGTACCAGTTTTAAGTTTTAAGGTCTCAAATAACCAGAGTAGAAATCTAGATAATATCTGAGTTTACCTTTTGTCTGTTGCTTGAGTTGTACATGTATATTGTTTTTCCTCGGTAATTTTTATTCGCAAGACAATCTCAAGAATAAATTATGTGTTTTTAATTTGCTTTTGCGCATCATTTTGCTGCTAGAATGCTTCCAAACAAATTTATAAAAGACATAGATTAACAACCTAAACAGTTGATTACATTGACACTGAAACAAAATCAGTACAGCGTAACAAATGGGAACTGGAGAGGGGGAAGGGAGGAGGCTTGTGGGTTAAGTGGTGTTAAATACTGGCTTTGGATCCCATTACCTAGGTTTGAATCCTACTTGGCAGGTCCTAATACCAGAAAGTTTGTTTGTTCATTTTCCAAAGGTTTGTGGTTTTTTTCCACAATTTCAGAATTGACCATCTCAATATAAGTGAAATAATCTTGACTTGAATGGGCATTAAGCACCATTCTTCCCACCTTAATATGTATAAATAATGTGATAATGTAGTCAACAAGCTATAGATAATATTTTAAAAATGCATTCCTATATGAAGGACTTTGTTGCAAAAATGGAGATGTTCAGGGTCCTGATTGTTTAAAGTTCCCTAAACTTACCTGGTGATCAAACGGTAAGTGAAAATAAAAAATGTTAAAATAATTTAAGATATTTATTACAGAATTAAAGTGCAGATTGAAATAAAATTTAAAACGTTAAAATATTTAAGATATCTTTTACAAAATAAAATTGCAGATTTGAAATATTTTTCATTTGATAATATTAATGAAATACATTTAATTTTTCAACACAAAGTTTTAAAATTCTGCATAAAACATATTATACAAATTTTCATTAATGACTCCTGGTATGTTTACAAACTTGATTAATATTCATTAGTGTAATATTTCTGATGAAATCGTAACATCAAAAATGTTATTTCTATTTATGGTTAGAAAGAATAAAGGTTGAAAATTACTGTTTACAATAGATTTACAAAAATGCTGCCTAGGATATTTTTGGGGGGAAAAACAGCATAAAATCCTACGATCTTAAGTAATCTGAGCTGCATTCAAGAGAAAAATTCATTTTAAGTATCAGAGCAAAAAGACCAACACCACCACCCCCTCCCCTTTAAAAAAGCCGAAAACAATTTTACGCATTAACAATCACATACAATTTGCAGTGAACTGGCCAGAGATTTAAAAAAAAATTATTGTGAATTCTTAGATGCATTTTCACATACACATTTTCCAACACATAAGCTTATCCTGAGATCAAATAAGCTGAAAATTGAAAATGCGCTTAATAGCTCTATATTTTTTTTTTATTTAATAGAGTAACTTTTTTTTTTTTTAGACTAGCAAATTCTCACCAGTTAAAAGTATAAAAGAAATAATACATGAATAGTCAGACGAGTGTTCATAAAAACTTGTCCAACAGGGAATTAACCCTAATTGGACAGTCCAGTCCAGATAATCATCACATTATGGGTATTAAATTGTAGTTTTTAAAGTACATCTGTCATGACTACCACATTTACAATAGAAAACTTTATTTACAAATTTAAAAGGCTGGACAGAGGACTCAATTTATAAATTAAGTAGGCTGGACGGAGGATTTCTTTTACAAATTCGGTAGCTTGGACATTACAATCTTTACAATATCTTGCAGACACAAATAAGGTGACCTTGACCAAAATAAACTTGCTTCATTGACACAAACATAATTGAATGTAGCATTCATGTGGATATATATTTACAATGTACCTTAGTGTATTGAATCACTGTTAGTATTGTACATATCTCTCATAAGGTTTTAGCTGTATTTGGATAATATGAATTAGTATTTCTTGCTTACATATACATATATGGTACAAATAGAAGTAGTTTAGTGAGTACAGCAGTCATGTATTATCAATATGAGAGGTCTAAAGCTTAAATCGTGAAAAAATCTTTTCTTGTTATTTTAAAAGTAGTCAGATTTTTCAAATTAAGCTAGGGGTCTGAAATAGATCAATTCAAGGTAGATAACTCAAAAATATGTAACAAACAAAGAAGTAAAGTTATAAGTGTTTGGAGTTTATTTTTAACCTTGTCATCTCACTGGCAAGGGATATGCAACAGCCAAATTAAGATACCGTTGTAAACATGACTTAAGACTAAGATATGTCGTAACACCATCATAAGATATATCTTAGTCTTAGGACACTTTCATAAACCTGCCCCCAGCTTGATTAGCCTATAGGCCAAGTATAAACACCAGCCTGATAAGCAAATAGGCCAGATATAAGCACCAGCCTGATAAGCATATAGGCCAAATATAAACACCAGCCTTATAAGCGTATGGGCCATGTATAAGCACCAGGGGGCAGGTTTATGAAACTATCCTAAGACATGTCGTAAGATATGTCCTAGGACATATCTTACGACCAACATAAGATAATCTTATGACATGTCATATCTTGTAAATCAAAAATATCTTAAGTTTATCTTAGTAAGGACATCATTACGATATCTTAATATCATCTTAACTTTTAAATATACAACAGCTACAAATATTTTTCTCGACTAAAGAGAATTATAAAAAAATTAAATTAAATTAAATAAGAAAAATTAAATAGAATTTAATTAAATTATACAAAAAATAATATATATCAAAAATGCTTGATATCTATCTATCTATCTATCTATCTATCTATCTATCTATATTCTCAGAATTTAGATTATTTTATTTATTTAATTATTTATTTATTTATTTTAAACTTTTAATTTCGTTTTGTGTTACATATTTTTAAAACTAGGTTTGACCGATCCCGGGTTAAAGTGTAAAATGGTGCTTTGAACACTCAATAGTATATAAAAGCTCGCGTGAATTTCACAGTTTGAAAATGAGTAGGAAAAGAAATCCAAATTTTTCAGAGACTGAAATTCAAACTTTAGTTGCTGAAGTTGAAAAAATAAGGAGTGTTGAAAAAATTTGCAAGAAATGGACCGCTTATGCAAGCACAACAAAGAAAGTTTCGTTAAATAGACGGGAGGCACGAAGGACGGATGGTGGTCCACCTCCAGAACAAATTTCTTCATTGGAGGATAAAGTTGTGGGTATCATAGGCGATAATGTTATTAAAAGTGTAAAAGGCGAAACAGATACCGGAATTGATGAGGAAGATGATACTGACATGTGCTACTTTTGAATTTTTATAAAATAATACAATTCAAAAGTAGCATATATCAAATTACATGTGCTACTTTTGAATTGTATTATTTTATAAAAATTCAAAACTTTTGTTTTGACATTTTTATAAAATAATAAAATTCAAAAGTAGCACATGACAAAACGATGGCTAAATCTACAAATCAAACCTCATCATCCCTAAACAGTAAGTGTGCTGGCTAATTGCATTACCTGAAAATACTCATGTCCCTGTCATGTGCATTATTTTTAATTCTGCATGTTTTAAATTATTTGAAACAAGAGACACGATTACACAATTATGAACCAAAGTGAAACAAAGAGATACAAACAAATCAAAAAGTAAAAATAACAGTAGATGTAGCTTAAATATGTATTTCGAAATTTAAATTAATTAAACTGCTTAGAGAGAATCCACCATTTTAAAAATGCACCACGACCAACGTTTGTATGTACTCCTAATACAGTTTTTAAATCCTGTCCAGTTTTCAAAGGATCTAATTATCCCTTAATCATTACATAAACCTTAAGGTTTGTTTTATGTTGAGATTTAATGGAATTCCGATGATATCATATGTAATATGCATATCTAAAAATATGCATGAAATGTAAAATTTAAATGCACATCAACTCAACTTATAAAGTATATTTGACAAATTAAACGTTACAAATATGAATGAAACTGATGCATTTGATTATTATAAATTTGAAAATGAGCTATGTCAAAAAATATGTTACAATTATCTTAAGATAGTCTTAAGACACCTAACTCGCTGTCGTAAATTTAGGATATATTTTAAGACATGTCGTAAATTAAGATACCGTTGTAAACATGACTTAAGACTAAGATATGTCGTAACACCATCATAAGATATATCTTAGTCTTAGGACACTTTCATAAACATGCCCCCAGACTAACAAGCCAATAGGCAAAGTATAAGCGCCAGCCTGATAAGCAAATAGACCAAATATAAGCACCAGCCTGATAAGCCTATAGGCCAAATATAAGCACCAGAAGATAAGCCTATAGGCCTTGGAAGCACCAGCATTATAATCCTATAGGCTAGGTATATAAGCAACAGTCAGTCTTGTTTACCTTCTAGTCTCAGGACAAAATAAAACTGTATAATTACTTGTATTTTATCTGAGATATCAAAAAGTTTTTATACAATACATCTTCCACAACTGGCGCTCAGCAAAAAGTGGACAGAGTATCAACTGATTCACAGAGTTCAAGGGTAATGTGGCTGGGGGAGTGGCATGCTTATCTGTGGCATACTGATTCAGTGAGCCAGCCCCTTAAAAAGTTGCCTTTATTGTGTCACAAGGCACAGAATAAACTTAAACGTCTCATGCATACTATGTCAATACTGGTACTTTAAGTTTTGTGACACAGATTGGATAAATACAGGTATATATAAAACAGACATTGATATAGCTAATTTCACCTAATCACAACCTATAATCTATCTAATAAAGAGTAAAACTTCACCTATTTTATATTCAATGTCCTTTCAATTGGCTCTAACAACTTATTTTACATCTTTTGAGTACTAAAATATTTTTTAACACCTTGAAAAAAATTGAGCTGCCAATCAGGTTTATACTATTACATGAACTATTTAACAACCCAACATTACCTGGAATTACACCTTTACCAGGTCTATTTTAAAGCCTGCATTAATAAAGGATTGAAAATACCTAACAGATTAAATATATTACATAAACAAATGAACAAATAAAAAACCCTTAACAGGTCAAATCAATCAATATTAAAGCTGCTTGACCAGTATTTAAATGTCCAATATTAGGTTCTTTAAAGGGTCCTTAAAACAATGTATAAATAATAATAATCATAATAAAATTGATAATTTTTTCCATTATACTGAGTTCATCACAATGATATTTTAACAAGAATTCTTAAACAACAAACACAAATAAATTCATATTAAAATTTCAAAAATGTTATTTGACATATTTTTTCAGAGAAAAAAAATATATATCCCGAGGAACCTTATAGGGGTAGTAGATAGGCACAAGTGAAAACTTGTTTTGTTTTTTCAAGGAGAACTTGAACTGTGCCATTTACACCCACACAATTAAAATGAGACAGTACCAATCTTTCATTGAATGAACAATTTTCTTCTCTCATTCACACTGCCATCTACTAGGAGTGTAAGAGTGAATATCTATAAGAGTGTGGAGTGAATCTGTGATTAAGTCTGTCAAATATAAAAAAAAAAACAATGCAAAGGTTTAACAGAAACACAGCTTTCTTATATTATGCTAGATTTGATAGAGAACACAGAGCCCTGACAGTGGCATGGGGGATATTATCTATCTTATTTTGTGTTTTGGTCATAGTAGCATTTGTACAACCTCAGTGGATTGGGGATACTCCGGAGAGCCCTGGTTACGGTCATGTAGGATTATTTGCTCATTGCTTTCCCGATGATCTATCTGGAACTTATAGCTGTAATGGAGATTTATCAAATTTTAACAACATATTAAATGATAGTTTTAAAGCTGCCACTGTGCTTACTGGTGTGGCAGCACTCCTAATGATGCTGACTGTTGTATCATTATTACTTTTCTTTTGTTTTAAACAAGGGAATATTTACTTCATCTGTGGTGTTATGGAAGCCGTGGCTGGTAAGTAAAGTATAAGTTAAAGATTTCTATATTCTCCTGATTTCTATATTGAACACTGAAAAAATATTCCTGGTACTGCATTTTCTTCTAAAAAATGTCCAGTAACATGAAAATTTTGTATATTGATAATTACTTTGACATAACTATTATAAATTCAATCATTAGAAATAATCACTAAGTGGCAAGTTGAAACCTCAATCTGCTATTACCTTATTATGTTTTCTCACAATAATCCATAAAAAGAAGGTTGTATTTGTGGCATTCCAGTTTTACCACTTTTATTCCGGCTTTATATGGCCCCTTCATATACCAGACCTCATGAGTACACAGTGACCATAAAGAACCATAGTACATGTAGGTGATCATTAATGGGATAGAAAAGAAATATATGTATACTAGCGGAAAAAAGTAACTGTGCATGACTGAAATGTGAGATTATAAAATAATTTGAAAATGCAAAACAATGAATAATTTAGTATTTGTTTATTAGATATATCTTTACAAATTCATGTCATTGAAAAGGTTACAGATACTGTTATTTCATACGCAGGGGACTAGAAACATAGCAGATAGTAAAAGTCAGTTCACAAGATCAGTATCGTGTGTGACCACCATTAGCATTGACACAGGACTGACAGCGACGCCTCACAGAGTTGATTAAATGCCTAAAGAATGCTTGAGGGATGTTGTTCCATATCTGGTCTAACGCTTGGGCCAACCCTTGCAATGTAACAGGCTGATTGGGCAGATGATGTAATCGGCGTTCCATTTCATCCCATACGTGTTCAATTGAAGAAAGGTCGTGTATAACGACTGGCCACGGTAACACATTGACATTATGCTGTGCCAGAAAATCCATTGCAACCCATGTGACGTGTGGTTTTGCAATATCATGCTGAAAAGTGTCGTTACGTTGCTGTCCTTGAATGAATGGGATGACATGAGTCTGTAGGATTTCATCACGGTACCGTACACCGGTCCAATTCCCGTCAATGAGTACCAGAGGAGTTTTGCCATTCGCTGTGATGCCACCCCAAACCATTACACTCCTCCCACTGAACAAACGTCGTTCCACCACACGCGTCATGGAAACATTCTCCAATGCGTCGATACACTCTGGAGCGTCCTTCACTGCTGTTCAAGTGAAATCTGGACTCATCGATGAACATAATTTGTGCCCAGTCTTGTCGATTGAAGTGTAAATGTGTTCTGCACCATGCAAGACGAGCTGTGTGATGACGTCGTTGTAGAATTGGACGGATCGCCAGACGTCATGGGCATATATGTCTTTCCCGTAAATGATTCCGTACTGTTCTGAGGCTGATTGGGCGTAGTCCAGGAATGCTCCGGCCAGTAGTACTGGCAGTTTGGAAACGGTTCTGGAGGTGCACAAGCCGGATATGGTTGTCTTGCCAACGTGTCGTTACGCGTGGACGTCCTGAACGAGGGCGGTCTCTAGTGGTGCCAAACTGTTGGTATCGTCTCCATAAAGCATAAACAGTGTTTCTGTGGACACCAAAATGTCTAGTGACAAAGCTTTGGGTCATACCAGCCTCAAGCATACCAATTGCGTGGAGGCGATCATTTTCATTTAGTCTAGGCATTACACTATGGAAGCTTTCAACCAAATAAACTTGCTTTTCTGGTTTTCTGGTGTCCAAACAAACAAACAACAGTAAATTATTCCTAAAATATTGTCACACTGAAATGCTGGGTGACAATTGCGTGAAAACCGACCCGTGCGCATGAAGCATAAAAATCACAGGCAATTGATGCAATGACCGAGCGATATGATAGAGGTATATACACTTACCATTTGTGCAAATTTTAAGATTTATACATTCAGTAATAATAGCGAAATTATAAATTTTATTGATGCACAGTTACTTTTTTCGGCTAGTATAGTATTTCTACAAAATGCTAGTAATTTATTTTACTTCAATGTATTAATGAGTCTTTAAGTCTTCATCTAACTGACAAGTAAAACAAAAAAAATCACATCCAAAACATGCAAAAAAGGACATAATTAATCATTATCAGTAAAATTACACCATAAACATCAACAAATTCAAACAGATTATTGATTATGATTTTGACCTAATGCTGCAAGACAAGTACCTTCTACTCACTTAGATGTACCTGTGTACTGCTACTGGTAATAACTTCTTATCACTTGCACATAATGTGTGTAGTGGCAATCACTTGGATGTACATCAGTACTGCTAATCACTTGGACATACCTATGTACTGGTAATCACTTAGACATACCTGTGTTCTGGTATTCACTTGGATGAACCTATGTACTATTAATCACTTGGACACCCATGTGTATTGATAATTACTTGGACCTACATGTGTACTGCTAATCACTTGTTTGTAACTGTGTACTGCTACTGGTAATCACTTGGATGTATGTACCTGTATCATAATCACTATAATCACTTAGACATACCTGCATACTGCTAATGACTTGGGTTTACCTTGAGACTTGGACATACATGTGTACTGCTTATCACTTAGATGTACCTACAGACTGCTGATCACCTGGATGTTCATATGTACTGCTAATCACCTGGATGTACATGTGTACTGCTACTGGTAATCACTTAGATGTACATGTAATGTTAATTGTTTGTATGTGCTTGTATCTGTAAACAAATGCTTTAGACTTGGTCTAGTGTACATCTGAAAGATCTGTAAACAAATGCTTTAGACCACTTGGTTTTGTGTACACCCAAATCTGCAAATAAACACTTTAAGCCATACAATTTTGTGAACACCTTGCTATTTGTACCTGATTATTTTTGCTATATGCACCAGTTTAATCCATTAACAGGGTTCATAACAACATTGATTTGTTAATACCTAGGTCTGTAAATTAGTGCCTTAAACCAGCTATTCTACAAACACTTGGATTTGAGAACCAGAGGTTTAGATAATATGGCACTGTGTATACTTTGAAGCATTGATCTACACTTTATACCAATTGTTCATGTGTACACCTTGATCTAAAATCAGTGCTTTGAGCCACACAATCTTAAGAACACATCTGCTATGCTGATCACTTCTGCTGTGTGAACCAGATCAGAAACCAGTATTTAAGATCACATGACCATTAACTGTGAACCAGTATTCGAGATCACTTGACCACGATCTGACAACCAGTATTTAAGATCACTTACAAGGATCTATGAACCAGTATGTTAGATCACTTGACCATGATTTGTGAACCAGTATGTTAGATCACTTGGCCATGATTAGTAAACCAGTATGTTAGATCACTTGACCATGATCTATAAAGCAGTATGTTAGATCACTTGACCAAATGATCTATGGAGCAGTATTTAAATTCACATGATCTATGAACATCTATCCAAGATCACCTGACTATGATCTGTGAACCAGTATTTAAGATCACTTGACCATGAGCAGTGAACCAGTATCCAAGATCACTTGACCATTATTAGTGAACCAGTATTAAAGATCACTTAACCATAATCTGTGTCCTACGTTGCACAGCAATGATGTCAATGCAATTAATCTGTGCATGAGATTTAATGGGGTTTTATAACCCAATCAAGTATATTTCACTTATATCAACATGTCATCAGATATAGGTGAAGTGGTAGAAATTTTTACCTTTGCAGTGGCTAAGCACAATGTGCAGGGAGGTTTCTTTACCGTGCCATGCCTGCAATGACATGATGCATTAGTTTTTAAGGCCTCTTCCAAAAGACCCAATGATTTTCATTTCTACATGCCAAGTGCTTGGTGAAAGAAATAGTCTTAGTCAGACCCTGAGGGCATTTAAACCCAGAGGCCCGTTCAAGAGTGCGTATATACGCGATCGCATTGACTTCTAACCGTTCAGGAATGGTTGTATGCGCAAGCGCACGCGAGCAACCGCTATCAATATTTTAAGTTGTTCGCCTTAGATTCAAGATGGCGTCGTAGAGTCAAATATTAAAGAAAATGATCTTAGTGAATTCTGAAAACAACACGCAGTATTGTTTTTTGTCAGTGAAAGTGTGTTAAATCGTTCAAATAAAGGTATTAACGTTTGAATTATTTCAAACATTTGTGAAGATGCATGATATGAGTGTGTTTTTAAGTTTTTTGGGAGGATTTTATCGTTATCTGACCACGGTATAATCAGAACCAAAAATTAAATGACCATTTTGAAAAAAAAAACCGACGGAACTATTTAACATACTCTGTATTATCAATAAAAACGAAAAGACTTGTTTTTCGTCGTCTAAATATGATGTGGAAGTCAAGGATAAATCAATACTTGGCTGGTCAATCACAATTTATTTTAAAACATAAGTCTCTTCTTCACCGTTGGTCGCCATTTTGAATACAACGCGAGTACTCGCTTCTGTTCAAGCATATAAATTGTATGCGCGAGTGTAGTGGCGAGCAACCGGTGACTTGTACACGCCTCTGATCTGTGAATGAGACAAAATGGCCTTGTTACTAACACCTTTGACAATTACTAATAATATACATATGTAAATAAATATAATAGCCTTGATTTATGAGGCTGCAACTGTAACCACTCACCCACATGTCTCATTTTGCCTAGTGTGTTCTTTATATAATATCCTTGGTATTTTAAATTTTAAAACTGACTAAACAATACTTTAATAAGTATAACAAAACACACAGTAAGTCAATTAGTCTGTATACTAATAAGATAATATCTGCAAGCAATAAATCATCCCTAACTTCTACCCACACAGAATTACATGTAATTCAATAAATGTGCATATTAAAACTAACAAACATGTTTTCCATACATGATTTTTCATATGATAAAAAGTACATGTACAATTTTTCAAAAAAGTACTTCATATTTATTTTTTTCATAATGCAGGATTTTTGTTTGAAATTTGGTCTGTGTATATACAAATACATATATTAATAGCATTAATATTAACAAACCAAATCTCAATTGGATTGGAATTTTAATAGTATCTGCTATTTGAAATACATAAAGGTCTTACAATAAACATTGAAATACTTTCTAGATTTAAATCCAGTCTTTATTTGAATTGTTCTTGGTGAAGTATATATTGTTATGTTGGCTTTAAAACACTTAAAATATTATACAGTACTTTTTAATTAAATACTAATTATCAATTACAGTTCCATTTAAATCCTAAACAATGCAAACTGTAAAGATAAACGGAATTTTCTTAAGTTCGCATGGTAAAATTGCCTGTATGATAAAGACGGCAGTCTCAAATTTTTACCAGTTTAAGATTTTACAAACAATATTTTATTAAGATTTTTGGGTTAAGCAAATGACAATTTAATTACAAAAATAAAGATGTAAAACTCAGCCTTAAACCTTACTTTAGCTAATAAGATTTTTCTCTATATATCAAGTGGGAGGTCGTGGGTTCGAACCCTGGCTGGGTCTGACCAAAGACATGAAAGTGGGTAGTGACTGATTTTTCGCCATGCACTCGGCATTACGAAATGAAAGTCACGGTTCTTTTGGATTGGAACTCAAAATAAACGAGGTCCGGTGTCAAGTGTGGCATGATAAAGGACACTGCTGTATAATGCCATCAGCGCAAGGCACAAGCAAAATTTCTGCACTTTTGCATATAGCTGAAGATGTCTTGATATAAGTGAAATATTCTTGACTGGGATGTTAAACACCATTACTCAACTCAACTCAACTCAACTCTCCATATATCAAATTTTCTAAAATGGAGTTTTATTTTTTTTACCCTTAAACTGGTGGGTAACACCACTGTTTTTTTTCACAATTTTACTAACTATGTGTAACAAGAAAAGAAAAATGCAGAATCAGAGTCAGAATCAAACACAAGACACTATACTATAGACAGGTGCGCTACCAACTGTACTGTGCTACCCAGAGAGCTACATCCCTCTTGAAATTTTTAAATTCAACCACTTTGAATCAAAACAACATAGGTTTAACTCCAAACCTCATAAATCAGTCATTTCCAAGTTGTAATCTTTTTACATTTAAAAAAATCATCCAAAAAATTGGCAACAATGATGATGACGATGATGATAAATATTACCACTATTATTGCTATTTTTGGCAATGGTGATATTGACTACATGACTGCAATGCCTTATAGTTTTCCTTTTTAGACTAAGATACAAACAAATCTTGAAAATATTAGTCTGATCTTACTATTAAACAGAATTTTATTTTAATTTCAAAACACAAATAAAAAATACAACAGCCACAAGTACTTGTTTTCCACAGGACAATATTGCAAATGTTACAAAAAGGTTTTCTATGCACAAATTGAATACAGATTTGAAAATGAATGTGACCACACCAATAAACTGACTACAATTCAAATTTAAAGTTTATATTCACAAAACAATCCATATTTTTATTTAAATTAGTGATTGGATTTATTATTTCATTTTGAGGCATTCAGAATATCACAATATTTACCATCTGTATTGCAGTTTGTCTACAAACATTAAACAACCAGGTGAAAGTATTCTTATATCACCATTACAATACTTATTGTGACATTAACAACTCTGAACTTTAGTTGACATCAAGGGAAAAGAAAAAGTATTACCTAAAGCTATCCCCTAGATCAATAAGTTATCAAGAAAACTATTTTCTTTATAAATATTACTTAATATAAATGATCAGCCATTCTTCAGCCTTTTCAATCTCTAAATGCACATGTACTGATCTGCTTGGGTCAGCTTTTAGAGTGAAAGCACAACGAAGTGTTGTGGATTAATATTACTAGTCCCAGTTTCACATTTACTCAACTAGTGTTCACTCAACTCTAACCATTCCCATTTTTCTCTCATCAATATTTTTTTAAAAAAATTGTGTTATTAGTCAATGTTTTTTTTTGTTCAACAAACCTACACTAAACAATTTAAATATAACATCAGATATTCAATTTTAACTGTGTAATGTCTTAAAAATTGACATCAAAATATTCTCTTATTTGAGTTGAATGTACACTTAGTTGAGTAAATGAAACTTGGTTCTGGTGTCTTATATTAGGCTCAGTGAAAGATTTAATTTTTTTTTTTTTTTTTTTTTGAAGCATAGTTCAGGAATTAGGGAGGCTTGAAACCTGAGAACCTTAAACAAACAAAGTGGCCAACTTTCTTCCATTAGAAAGTACTGGTTTGGGGATTTGAGCACAGGCAAACAATCAAAATGACAATGTCCAAAAAATATTTATGTAATAAAGTACTGTTAAAACATACACAGCCGATAAAGATCCAAAAACAAGGAAAAACTTTCCTTCAATGTACAATACTGGTTTCATCATTAATGATAAACACCCCGTTTATTCAAATGAGCTATTATGTTATACTTCAATACACAATAGAAAATGTTTCTACTGTAATTTTTAAATTTTGAAACTAGTCTTTCAATTTCCAAACCTAGTTTCACAATCGTTCCTTAACTAAAATTTTTCTTAACTTAAAGCTGCATTAAGTTTTTCAATTTTCTGAATTTTTTTTTTTTTTTTTTTTCTTTTTTTTTTTTTTTTCTAAAAATACATTTTTTTTAAAAAATAGATAACTTCTAATCACAATCCGTGAGATTCATTTTCTAACATTTTATTCCTTTTAGCTTTAAATAAACAGAATCTTCTAAGCGCGTAAAGTGTTGTCACTTGATCTAGTGCACATTCTAAAATGTAGTTTACATTTCTCTTTAGATTTTTCCAAGAATTTAATTGGAAAATTTGTTACAAATATTATATATTAGCATTTCTGGTTGGCAATGCAAGAGCAAATTTTTAATTGTAATTTGAATAACTTTATTAACAATTAAAAATAAGCAGGAAATTAAAGTGTCATTTTGAAGATCACATCAATCTTATAACATCCGCATTGATTTTTTTTTTGTTGAAAACTGTTCCAAAACATTTAAAGCTGCATTAAGTTTTCCAAGGAAAAAAATTTAAATGGTGCTGATTTAGATAATGATGTTCCTAATCAACAATGTTACATTTGGTTCACAATAAAAGCTCAAATAAATACAAAAACAACAATAATTTCCCAGCGAGATATAGCATGTGGGATCAAATATAAGAACAAGCTTACATCGTAAAAAACCGGGTCATTTAAACTTAAATTTATAACTTACAAAACAGTGATATACCATAAATTAAACATAGAACTTCATTGAATTTTTCATTTGTGCCTTAGTAAGGAATACATAACACCATTGCGAATACATCTGGATATTAATGATGGACAATTAATACAATTTGTCAGGTTTCACTTTTGATTTATTGGAGTTTCTGTACATCCCTGTGCATGCTTCCGGCTCACAATTTAACCATCGATAAACATTGACCAACCAGATCAATGCTGATGGTTTTATAACTTTTGTTTAATATAGTTATATACTGAAATAGGTCACTTTTTTAGAAAGAGAAACTAATCTAGATAAGTATAAAGAATTTCTGAGAATTGTTTACTACATTGCATTTGGACATGTCAAAGTTAGATAATGAAACTAATATTTAGATATTTGAAATGTTAAAATTTCTATACATTATCTGATAATTTTTTAAACTGAAGGTCAGAAGGATGTGCTTAGTGGGATTAAAAACAAGGCAAGCAAAACGTTCAAAATGTTAAAAAGTACTCTTGATACAGAGATAACTGATAAAGGTCTACCACGTGCAACAATGGTTTCATTTTTAATAATTATCATCAAATTAATTCAAATGTGCATATATTTTTTAACTTGAGATCAAAACAAAAGAGGCCCATTGGCCTTAACGCTCACCTGAAGATATTGTCCAATATTGTTTGCAAAGTGCAATAGACAATATATTAAGTACAGAAACTTTAAAAGTTTTCTCAAGTTAAGAACTCCCACAAATCTTAATCAGAAATATATCCACTCACATTTCATTTATAAGTAGCTTATATAATATGCATGAAATAACTGTAGTGCAATGAATAATTTCAAAATCATTAATCAATTTCAGTATACTTATGCAGCTATGTTGATATGAACTTGACCTTTGAACATATAACCTTAAACCATATATCAAAATGATCATTGTCGCAATACCTACAATACCTACAATATTCTAATATACATGCCTATACAAAAAGTTAAAAGTTTTCAAGATAATTAGCAATTTAAGTCTTCTTTAGCAGCTGTGACCTTGACCTTTCAACATATGACCTTGAACCATATATCAAAATGATCATCATGTCAATAACTACAATATTCTAATATACATGCCTATACAAAAAGGTAATAGTTTTCAAGATAATAAGCAATTTAAGTCTTTTTTTTGGCAACTGTGACCTTAACCTTTCAACATATGTCCTTGAACCATATATCAAAATGATCATCGTGTCAATACCTACAATATTCTAATATACATGCCTACACAAAAAGTTGAAAGTTTTCAAGATAATTAGCAATTTAAGTCTTCTTTTTCAGCTATGACTTTGACCTTTTAATGTATGACCTTGAACCATATACCAAAATGATCACCATGTCAATACCTACAATATTCTATTATACATGCCTATACAAAAAGTTAATAGTTTTCAAGATATAGTGACAAATATATAATTTTTATCAATTTCCCCACTCAGTGCCTTACAATTTCCCTATTTTGAGCCCCATGGCTACTATTTGTGGAAATCTGAAAATAGGTGACCTAAGAATGTTATAAATGAAATAACTAAGGTATATCTCTTGTAAATTCAGAGGAGAAGATTTTTAGAGTTTTTCACTATTTCCCCCCTTATGGGACCCCAAGGGGACATAACTCCTTCATTTGTGCAAATCTGAAAGGGCTTCACCCAGGCATGATGGTTACCAAGTTTCATTAAATTTGGCCCAGTGGTTTTTGAGGAGAAGATTTAAATGTAAAAAGTTTACGCACGACGCACTACGGACAAAGATGGATAGCAATAGCTCATCTGAGCTTTCAGCTCAGGTGAGCTAAAAATTTTTCTTCTGCAATTTAAAAAAAAAAAACAACAAAATAACAAAATGAATTTTCTGCTTATACTAACGTATATAATATTTGTTTCAAAATATTCTAATTAACTCAAGGATGAATCTCAAGATTGATTGATTTCATAGGGTTTTATGTCCCAGTCAAAAATATTTCACTTACATCGTGACATCACCAGCTATAGGTGAAGAGAGAGAAATTTTTACCTTTGCAGTATGCTTAGGCCAATGTGCAGGGAGAGTTCTTTAACATGCCATGCCTGCTAGAACATGGCGCATCTGTTTTTAAGGTCCCATCTAAAGGACTACACGACTTTCATTTCTAAATGCCCAGTGCTTGACAAAAGAACAGTACAAATTTTCAAGTCTTGGTCAGACTTGACCAGGGTTCAAACCCTCAACCTCCCACATATGTAGCAAGCACTCTACCAACTGAGCTACAACTGTGGTAAACGAATTTCAAGAGGAAGATCAGCTATGTTCACCAGATCATGTGTCACTTTAAATATTATTTTTAAAGATTGTTAATCAAAGCACAAAACAACTTTTGTGTGATATACTGAAAGGATCCAACTTTTTTAAAGAAAACAAACTGGATTTTAAAGAATTTCTGAAAGTTGTTATCGACATATTTATTTTTCACATGGCAAAGTCAAGTGAATTCTACGGTATGGTAATTTAAAACAATCTAATTGAATATAACTGATAATTTTTTAATTGAAAGTCAGTGCACCAATACTCTCTCTTTCTCTCCAGGGGCGTAGCGTGAGATTAATTAATACCGAGGCAAATGAATAATCACGCCACAGGCGTGAATAAGCGCCGAAGGCGCTACCTGCAAGGGGGTTCGGGGGCATGCTCCCCCGGAAAATTTTGAAAAAATGGTGTAAAATGGCGCCATCTGACAACATCTAGACAGTTTGATCTATTTAATTTTTATGTACAAAACGTCGTTTCAAAAAGTCCAAAAATGTGAATTATTGAATGGTATACTTGAGTGTTCGAGATTAGCCACTATAAATGCAATGTTACCTACAATTAATTGTGAAAAAAGAAGACATACAATCAAAGATCTTTTTAAACTTTACTGATTCGTTTTATATTTAATATAAACTTTTGCAATTCAAATGTGCAATTTGCCGATCCTTCTATGTCCTGTGGCATCAAAGCGATGGAGCACACGCTCCCGATCAATTTCAATATCACGGTGCACGTACATGCATGCAAGGCCATTGAACCTTTCTTCGGTCATTGTTGACCGGCTCCAGTCCTTCAGCCGGCGCATGGCTGAAAATGATCTCTCATAGGGCACTGCACCCACTGGCATTGTAAGAAGAATGTGGAATATTTCATGAATGTTAGGATAATAATTGGGGTCTGCTAAACTTAGTGATTCCGCGAGTGTTTCCACTTGTTGTGTAGAACAAAACTCCTTCCACTTTTCGACTTCGGCGTGAAATGAAACTGGGCTTGGCATATCCTCACTGTAACTATCAAACACTTTTGCCATCTCTATGTCTGTAACTGTGCTAACTACTTTTGGAAGCAACTTTGAAGCTAGCAAAATTGATGACATGTTCACCGGGAACCTCTCTTCCAGCTGAGCAACACAGTGATCTATGAAGGGGTAGAACATATTTATTCGAAAGTAGACAAGTGCTGAATCACATGCATCTCCAGCAGCTGCACGATGGGCCATCCTACCAGAAACTCTAGGCTTTTCGATACACACATTTACACATTCAGCCAGAGTTGAAGCACGCGTAAACAAAACTTGAAATACTTCATCACTTCGCTGATTTTTGATAACTGATTTGCAATGTTGAGCATCATTATATGCTTTGAAAAGATCACAACTGGGTTTCTGTAATGCTTGAGACAAAGGATGTGTGTAGCTCAAAATGTGTTGTGATATGATTAGAGCAATTATAAACACACTGGACTGAACCTGGCGCATGAATGAGGCAGCTTTTAGTCGCGCGTCAGTAGATGAGCTTTCATCTAATATGTCCTGCAATGCACTAAATATAGACTTATATTTTGCGATAAATGTGGACAAAGTATCAACCCGTGCATTCCAGCGAGTTTCGCAAAGTTTCGGAATCGACTTTTTCGCCCTTGCATTATTTATTAATGTTCCACTGGAGCTTTCACTTGCGTCGTCATCATTTACAACAAGAATCGCGGTATCATCATCTGATATATATCTCTCTGCGATTGATTTCCTTTTTGGACTTGCCCCCATAAACCACGTGATGTCGTTCACTGAATCAAAAAGATTCCGTATGGTTGGTACAGCTTTACATGTAGCAGAAAGAACCAGATTTAAAACATGAGCTCTGCAGTGCTGATAGAATGCGCGGGGCTGAACGTCTTGAATTCGTGTTTTTACACCGGAAGTGTTCCCGGACATGACGCTTGCTCCGTCGTACCCTTGTCCACGCAAATAACCGATATCTAAATCGCAATCTCTGAGTGTCTTAAGAATAGCATTTGCTATCGATTCTGCGTCACATTTTTCCATTTCAATAAAACAAATAAAGTTTTCGTTCACTGTTGATTGGTCGTCCACATAACGCAAACAAACTGACATTTGCTCTTTTTCAGAAACATCGGCACTTTCGTCAGCCATCACGGAAAACCACTTGGCTTTCTTAACATCCGCTAAAATAATTTCCCTGACCTCGAGACCCGCATATTTAATAATTTCATTCTGAATGTCAGGGCTGGTATATTTAGCACTTTTCGGTGCAGTTTCAATGTGGGTTTTTAACAAAGGAACATTTTCCGATTTCCAACGAAGAAAACGGGCAAAGTTGCCATCTTCCCTCTTAGCTTGTTTATCCCAATTGTGACCTCTTAAGGGAATGTTTTGTTGAGAAAGAACTATAATAGTGTCTATAATACTCAATAATATCTCACGATTTCTGGTGACATTTTCCTCATAACTTTGCGAAAGTGAGCTCAATATGTCTTTCTTTTCGCCAGATGAAATGGTTTTGAAATTATGGGTTCTAGCAGCTGATTGTTGGTGACACTGCGAATTATTGTGCGACAATAGCATCCCTCTTTTTATCCCCGAAGCATTTTTCCAGTCCTTAAACCCCTTGCTACAAAAAACGTCCGTTGAAGATGGTTGACCGAACAGGATACATTCAATACAAAACGCCGCATCTTTACTTTTGGAATAATGTAACCATGGGAACTTGTTCTCCCATGTTTGTGAATACTTTCTACCATCGCTTGTTGGATACAGAAACTTCTCTGTCTTTGGTAGATTTAATAATTTCATTTTATCATTGTCGGTGATGGATTTACCAATGAGATATGCTGGGTCGAAATCATCTGGGGAACAGCTCATAGAAACATCTAGAGTATCATTTTGAGTAAGAGATTTGCCACAGGCTGGGGCGTTTTCGTCGGGGGAAATGTCCATAGACATATCCAAATCATAATGACCGGATGAACTGGCTATCGGAGTTGACGTATTTACATTTTGATCTGGAATTGCATTAGCTTCATTTTGTCCTTTGATTTCTTTTGGACAAAACATGTCCGTCAACTTCATTTGTTTTGCTTTACGCTCCATACTTATACAGTAATACAGGAAGAGTAAACTTCATGATAAAATGCGAAATGGAAACGGTTTGATGTAATCAAACTTAAATCGGAATGATATAAGACTCTCTCTCTCTCTCGGAGTCTCTCTGATCTAATCAGTACATACTTTTTACAGTCATCTTTTTTACCGAGGCAGTTGCCTCGGTTGCCTCATAGGGCGCTACGCCCCTGCTCTCATATATATATATATATTCATATAGATAATTCAAAGAGAAACTGCAACATCCTCTTTAGGGTGACGTCTGTGACATCTCTGACATAATTGTCACTCTGACTGGGAGGTAAAAGCCCATTCAATCATTGCCCCCTTTTTATAGCAAATAAACAAGTTCAAACATGATTTGGAGGATAACTTTAAATTTGCATCTAAATGGGCTAGATATTTATACATGTAATTAAATTTCAATTTTATATTAAAAAACTTCTTGGATAATTTAGTGGTTCTCTGCTATAGATATCAGCCTGTGTCTGATGGATTTCATACAGATCTACCAGTATCTAAAAAGAAACCTTTTTTTTTTTTTTGACATACCCATACATAGTAATTATTTTTAAATATAAGGGCTTGCTGCCATGCTGAAGTGTTTGATAGATCAATGTTTACACAACAAATCAAGAATGTTTATTTTTTCTTACTATATAGATCAGTAAAATTACTCATCTGTGACAATGAACTAATATCACTTATATCAATAATAATTTCAACTGGACAATACCAGTAAAAAGATATCTATCGTAGGCCTTAGTCATACTGACTACAGGGTATAGTCGAGATGACCCAGACTAACACAGAGTGAAGAAATAGTGTTAATAACACCCAAGTCTATATTTTTTATTTACACAGAGGTGGTCAATTTTTCTTAAATGCAATGAAAGTCCTTTGTGACTTTGCATCATTTTCAGATCACAGCAGAAAAGACAAATGAATTATTCTTAGCAGCAGACAAAAGATCATCAGAAACATTTAAACTTTTGGTGAAACAACATGTCTTTCAAAATTTTAAAGAAAAAATATGCAGTGTCTTACAGTCAGTGGCCAAGTGGTATAAGTTACCAGCTTGCAGTTTACAACAGCTCTCACTTTCTAGGTTTTCAACTAATACATGGCAAACAAAACTGATAGTTTTCTCTGGATACTATTCCATCACAGAAATGACCACCTCAATATACAACATGTAGTACCATAAATCAGGGTTATTATTATTATAATTTTTTTTATGAATGGTGCACATCTTAAAGATTTGGTGCACAATAAGATGTGTTGATTCTTCTATCAGTGTCAAATGTTACTGTTTACTCATTCTCATACCTGAGTGTCTAACGTTAATGTCTACAATATTGTCTTCTCATACCAATGTCAAATGTTACTGTCTACTCATTGTTATACCAATGTTAAAAGCCATTGTATACTCATTCTCACACCAGTGTCAAAAGCCAATTGATGCCTTTTAATTCTTGACCTACTGTCAAAAGCAATGTCTACTCATTCTCATACCAGTGTCAAGAGTCACTGTCTGCTTATTCTCATTCCAGTGTCCAAAGTCACTGTCTACTCATTTTAATACTAATGTCAAGAGGCAATGTCTTCTAATTCTTGAACCATTGTCAAAAAGCATCGCCTACTTATTTACATACAAGTGTCAAATGGCATTGTCTTGTTTTCTATTTCTTCAACCAGTGTCAAAAGTCACTGTTTTCTAATTCTTGAACCAGTGTCAGAAAGCATTGCCTACTTATTTACATACAGCATGTAATAGTGTCAAAAGGCATTGTATTCTATTTTAACCAGTGTAAAAAGCCATTGTTTCCTGATTCTGGTACCAGTGTCAATGTCCAACCAATGTCTTCTTATTACAAAATATTCAACCAGTGTCAAAAAGCATTGTCCTCATATTCTTATACTATCTAAAGCTCATGCTTACAGATAAAAGTGCCTCTCACTACCTAGGTTCAAAATCAAACTGATGCAGATCCTAGTGTGAGAAAGTTCAGGTCAGTTGCCAAAGGTCAATGGATTTTTCCAGGCACTCAGGTTTCCTCTAGTATCAAAGATCAACTGCAAATAGGTGAAAAATTATTGACTAGGACATAAAAACTCAACTCATTCTCATACAAGTGTCAAAAGGCATGTTTCTATTTCTATAACAGTGTCAAAAGGCATGTTTCTATTTCTATAACAGTGTCAAAAGGCATGTTTCTATTTCTATAACAGTGTCAAAAGGCATGTTTCCATTTCTATAACAGTGTCAAAAGGCATGTTTCTATTTCTATAACAGTGTCAAAAGGCATGTTTCTACTTCTATAACAGTGTCAAAAGGCATGTTTCTATTTCTATAACAGTGTCAAAAGGCATATTTCTATGTCTATAACAGTGTCAAAAGGCATGTTTCTACTTCTATAACAGTGTCAAAAGGCATGTTTCCATTTCTATAACAGTGTCAAAAGGCATATTTCTATGTCTATAACAGTGTCAAAAGGCATGTTTCTACTTCTATAACAGTGTCAAAAGGCATGTTTCTACTTCTATAACAGTGTCAAAAGGCATGTTTCTATGTCTATAACAGTGTCAAAAGGCATGTTTCTATTTCTATAACAGTGTCAAAAGGCATGTTTCTATTTCTATAACAGTGTCAAAAGGCATGTTTCCATTTCTATAACAGTGTCAAAAGGCATGTTTCTATTTCTATAACAGTGTCAAAAGGCATGTTTCTACTTCTATAACAGTGTCAAAAGGCATGTTTCTATTTCTATAACAGTGTCAAAAGGCATATTTCTATGTCTATAACAGTGTCAAAAGGCATGTTTCTACTTCTATAACAGTGTCAAAAGGCATGTTTCCATTTCTATAACAGTGTCAAAAGGCATATTTCTATGTCTATAACAGTGTCAAAAGGCATGTTTCTACTTCTATAACAGTGTCAAAAGGCATGTTTCTACTTCTATAACAGTGTCAAAAGGCATGTTTCTATGTCTATAACAGTGTCAAAAGGCATGTTTCTATTTCTATAACAGTGTCAAAAGGCATATTTCTATTTCTATAACAGTGTCAAAAGGCATGTTTCTATTTCTATAACAGTGTCAAAAGGCATGTTTCTACTTCTATAACAGTGTCAAAAGGCATATTTCTATGTCTATAACAGTGTCAAAAGGCATGTTTCTATTTCTATAACAGTGTCAAAAGGCATATTTCTATTTCTATAACAGTGTCAAAAGGCATGTTTCTATTTCTTTAACAGTGTTAAAAGCTTTGTCTATGCATTTTTATTCCAGCATAAAGCCTTGTCTACTCATTCTTTTACCTTTGTCAAAAGGCATTGTCTTCTCATTCTTTTTCCAGTGTCAAAAGACCTTTTTTATTTTTCTTACACCCATTTCAAAAGGCATGGTCTTTCAATTCTTATATGAATGTCAAAAGGTATTTTATTAAAGCTTGTACATGAGAAAAAAATCTTTGCCTACCAATTTACTAATTTTTAAAAAAAACCATACATTTTAATGTTTGATTTTTGATGCTGATAAATAGTTTCATCAAATTTCTAAAATATTTCATTTTTCTCTCCATTATCAAATGCAGGTCAACTATGTACAATAAACACTATTAGTCTTGGTTAGTTAGGCATGATGATTATGTTATGACCTGAAGTTTTGTTTATTGTACCTATCATGAGAAAAAACAAACCATCATTTAAAATATACAAGTATGGTATAGTGGTATGAAAGATTTCTATCACAACACTGAAAAACTGATTTAAAGCTGCATTAAGTTTTCCAAGGAAAAAATTAAAAAGGTGCTGATGTAATTAATGATGTTACTAATCAACAATGTTACATTTGGTTCAACGGTAAAAGCTCAAATAAATAAGAAACAACAATAATTTCCCAGCAAAATATAGCATGTGGGATCTAATATTAGAACATGCTTACGTCATAAAAAACCAGGTCATTTTAACAAAACTTACAAAATGGTGAAATACCATAAATTAAACATAGAACTTCATTGAATTTGTCATTTGTGTCTTAGTAAGGGGACACATAACACCATTGCGAATACATCTGGATATTAATGACGGACAATTAATACAATTTGTCAAGTTTCACTTTCGATTTATTGGAGTTTCCATACATCTGTGCGCATGCTCATGGCTCATAATTTAATCACTGATAAACATTGACCAACCAGTTAGAGGATTCCATTTATTTACAGCTAAAAGGAATGAAATTTTAGAAAATGAATCTCATGGATCGTGATTAGAAGTTATCTATTATTTAAAAAATATATATTTTTAGAAAACCAAAAAAATTTCAGAAAATTGAAAAACTTAATGCAGCTTTAAGCCTGTTGTTGTTTAAATGATTCGTACTAAAGATAGGTATAGTTTTTATATGACTGTATATCATTACTTACATTAAAATCTACCTTAATTAACAAATAAATAACATCCACATACTTTAAACCACTAAAAATTAAGTGTAATGTTGCAGATTTAATCCCTGTCTGAGTCTTTTAAAGCCATATATGATTGCTTGCCAGATAGCAGGCCTTAAGACTATCCACACCATTAGATTGCTTGCTGTGTAACAGGTGTAATATCTGTCTGAGTCTAAGGTCACAGTACTCTGACAAATAACATATTGCTGTTATAATGTTGTTTAACATTCCATCAGCAACTTTTCAGCTATTTGCAATGGCTGTTAAACTTTACGGATTAATCTAAGAATAAGGTTGTCTATGTGTGAGATGTGCAAGTGTGTATTGTAGTCTGCAATACATTGCACACACTTAAAGTGACTTTTTGGTAAGGTGCTAGCTTATTGAGTCAGCATGCTGCAGACAAGCATACCACTCCCCAATCTATTATCCTTGCACCAGGTGAACCAGTCGTTTCTGTCCTCTTAATGCCAAAACCCAAACTAGGAAGCATTAATATCTCAAATTTTAAAGTCTTTCTCACACTAGAATCTGCCTGAGTAGAGTTCCCATAGAATAGGCTATTTTTGACAAGTACTTAAGCAATATTAATCAACTGAGCAAAACACAGATTACTGAACCTCAAACATACTTGTATTTTGCTCTGTCATTGCAAAAAGTAAATTTTCTTTTCAATTTTTATAGGTAAGAATGATAAATTATAATAATGATATCAAACATGTAAAGTGATAAGGGAGGTAACTCCTGAACAAAAAAATTTTTTTTAATTGTTTAACAACATCAATATTAATTTCAGACTTTATGTTGAATTGATTATTTACACACAATTCCTCTACTGTCCATCATATTTCAAAGAAAACAAAACTCTTAATTTTTACAGTCTGGCAATACATATCTACAGTTCTTTCTTATAATGGTTTCCCAAATTTAATTAAAAATTGAGCCCTTCTTAGTGCTATAATTAATATTCATAATTAGCATTTAATCTATTAAGGGAGGTATTTTACAACAGTAGTATTTTACAAACAAAATCATACACAGCTTAAATTGTGATAAGATAACACAATCAGTGATACAGTACGATATCTTGTTTGATGGTCTGAAATTTCTTGTTTCTCTCCTTAAACATATTTTCAGAATATAATGTAACAGATAATACATTTCAAATTTTTTCTTAATAAATTTCCTACACAAACATTGAAAACTTTACAATAATTGTTATGCTGAGAAGTTGTAAAAAGATAAAAGTTATCCATGAAGGTGTTTCACTTTTTCTGTCCTGTGCATTAATAAAGTAAAACCTGTATAAAAAGACCATCTAAGGGATCTTAAAGCACTAATGGACAGGGGTCCTTTATTTTGACAAAGTCACAACAGCTCTATCAGATAGAAAGGATGTTGTTGTTGTTGATGTTGTTTAACGTCACATCACCAATTTTTCAGCTATTTGCGATGATAGCAAGGTTAATAATCTCTATCTCTATGGATTAATTTAAGAACAAGGTCATGTATGCGTGTGATGTGCAAGTGTGTATTACTAGGATGGTATGCCATGTACTATCACACGTATGCAGCAGACAAGCATACCACCCCCCCCCCTCCATTATCATTGTGAATCAGTAGATACTCTGTTCTCTAGATCTGAGTGCTGAGTGACAGGCAAGGAAGCAGTATCTCAAATTTTAAAGTCTTATGTATGATCAGCCCAGGGTTCAGAACCTTAACCATCCATTCTCGAGTAGGACACTCTACCACTGAGCCACTGAGGCAGTGGGATATAAAAAACATTCATTCAGATGATTAACTTAATCTACCTATACACAAAGTTAAACCTGTATAAAAAGGCTCCTAGGTGATCTTAAATTACTGCCCAAAATAAACAGGTGGTCTCTATATAGAAACAATTACTAAAACAGGATTTATTGTACCATGAAAAATGAATTTCCCCCAATATATTAGATATTAGAATAATTGAGATTAATGATCATTTTTCTGATCCATTTATAGTTTTAACATGACAGAAATTTTATCAATGAGTAAAAATATGATAACATGTTTGTTGATAAAATAATTACATTATCTGTATAAGTGTTGATAATACATGTATTAATAAAGCATTCCATTTATGTAATATTCCAGGGCAAGAAACTATCTTTTATTTATTATGCATTTAAGTTGCATTTAAGTTCATAACATTGGATATAATTGTGTTGTTAGATTATTAACTATCTGATAAATTTTAAAAAAAATATCTTTATCAAATTCAGTCTTTAATGGATTAAAATTAAAACAATACCCTTGCCCCAAGGCAGAAGAATTGCCCCAGGGCCACATATGCATGGCAGAGAATAAATGTTTACTGGTATCTTAAATACAAGTCTGGAATTAAATCTAAATTAAACCTTTGATTTTTTTCATAATTTAAAATTATATATTTCATAATTAGAACTAGGTTTTTTCCTTGAATTTTCCCTCTTTTTTTTTAGAAAATCAACACATGTTTAACCTTCATTTCTGACCCATGTGTAAATGAATACATAATGAGCCATGTGGTTTTCTATTTATATACACTCTATTCAGGTTTTAACACACCATTGTAAACAACAGGTAAGGTTATTCATATACCTGGCTTCTGATTGGTGCTTATGAATTAATCACTGAAATGAAAACTTGTCCAACCAGTTCAACAATGCATGCCTACTACCTAAGCTATTTTTAACTTGTTTAAGTCATTGATTGTCTTTGAACTGAATTCTCTTTGGAAGGCTGGCCTCACCCTGGAGTAAGAGCCACTATACAACATCATTAGTGTGCACATAAGGGTTCCAAGGATATTGGGACAGGATACAGCCACATCATTCAAGGAATATGGATCCAAAATTTAATCCAGAGACGGCAAGAATATATTTTTTTCGCTACATGCGAGAATATAGAGCTATATGTGTATTATGGGGTTTATTATCCATAATATGGTGTATTTTGAACTTGGTGACATTTATTCAGCCACAGTGGATAGGAGATTCCCCATCCAGTCCTGGTTACGGACACATGGGTGTTTTTTCTTACTGCTATCCGGATAATGAGAAATCACAGTATGTCTGCAGCGGTTCCTTCACAAGTTTCGATAGCCTCCTCAGTGATTCATTCAGGGCATGTACCTTCTTCGTTGGAGTTTCAGCACTTCTGATGTTGATAACAGTTGCAGCCCTGTTATTATTTTTCTGTTTCAAGAAAACCTTCGTATTTTATTTCTGTGGTGTGCTACAGTTAATATCAGGTACAAAATTTATTAACTTCTTTATTTTTCACATGGGTAAAGTTGTCATGGGAAATAAGGTGTGGGGGCTGCCATATTTGTTTAGATTATTGGTCATGCTTGAATTGCTAACAATCAGTTAACTTTTACAATAAAAACTGTAATCAAGATATTTAAAGTCAGTCTTACAGACTATTATTTACTGTTTTTTACGGGGTGTGAGGTATGATAAGACTTATTATGATATAAGAACAGCTTAACTAAAAACCCCTTTTTCTATAATTATGCAATATGTAATAATTACATAACCTACTACAAAATGCCCACAAGCAAGTATTACCAGTACCTGGAATTAAAACTAAAACTGGCTCGGAAAAAAATTACAATCCACAGAATACATAATACAATATTTTGGTTCCTATCATAGTCCTGAAAAATGAATAAATAATTTATTTAATTAAACTAAAAATTATCCTGTAAACACTACACCCAGACATCCAACACCCCTTTTTCTGGTGAAATTTTCTTCATTTTTGGTAGTTGAAAAAAAAAACAGCTGAATTTCTTATAAATTGGTTTGGTTAGATCAGGAATTAAGGGTGCTATGACACTTTAAACTTTAAATGTTTTGCAGCACTCAATCATTCGATATGATTTAAACCTTCACATTTGGAATGGGTTCTACAACCCTCATTTTGAATGGAATATGCTACAACATACAAATTTTGAATGCATTTTACAGCCTTCACAATTTAAATTAGTAAAACAACATTCATGCTTTAAATTGGTGTTACAGCCCTCACATTTTGAATGGGGGCTACAGCCCTCACATTTTGAATGGGTATGACAACTCTCAAATTTAGATTAGGTGCTATTTTGAATGGTTGCTACATGTATATGGAGTTACCTACAATCAGAACCATTATTCAAAAAAGGTAACCTTTACATTTTTAAAAAGGTGCTAAAACACATGTTAATAGTGCTAGCCTATAATCCTCAATTTTTTAAAGGGGCTACTACCTTCACATTTGAAAAAAGGTGCTATTTATACTGATTTTTTAAAAATGATATAACTCTGACAACATGAATGCTATAAACCTCACATAAACAAGGTATGATCAACACCATTTTATAAAGAAAAAAAGGTGGTGTAACTCTCTTATTTTAAAAGGTGCTTCTATCTTACTTTTTCAACAGCTGCTTAAGCATTCCCATTTTGAATGGGTGCTTTAACATTGTCATTTTGAATAGTTGCTATAAAGTTTCAATTTTGAATAGCTGCTTTAACATTCCCATTTTGAATGGGTGCTTTAACATTCCCATTTTGAACAGGTGCTATAAAGTTTCCATTTTGAATAGCTGCTTTAACATTCCCATTTTAAATGGGTGCTTAACTTTTACATTTTGAATTAGTCTTTAACCCTAACACTTTAATCAGGTGCCATAAATCTCATATTTTGAATTGGTGCTACAAACATGTACTACATTTTCTGAAATGCCATAATCCTCACATTTTGAATGAATGCACTAACCCCCATATTCATGACAGACAATATAAACAATGGATCTTATGTACCTCATATTGTGAATAAATGCTATAACCATCATATTTTGAATGGATGCTATAACCCTCACATTTTGAGTGGATGCTATAACCCTCACATTTTGAATGGATGCTATAATCCTCACATTTTGAGTTGATGCTATAACCCTAGCATTCTGAGTGGATGCTATAACCCTCACATTTTGAGTGGATGCTATAACCCTAGCATTCTGAGTGGATGCTATAACCCTCACATTTTGAGTGGATGCTATAACCCTAGCATTCTGAGTGGATGCTATAACCCTCACATTTTGGGTGGATGCTATAATCCTAGCATTCTGAGTGGAAGCTATTAATCTTTATGTTTATTATGTGAAAGGTATTTTAACAGTGATGATTTTGAATAGATTCAATAACCTCCATATTCTTAATAAGCAATATCACCACACCCAGTAAGGGTGTGGTGATATTGCTTCTACATACATGTATTACTAATCCTGTATGGTCATACTCAAAATAGGTGCTACCTTATTCTTCTTGAATAGGAGGCATGGTCACTTTAAATGGGTGCTCCTTCTTGCACTTTAAGTGGTATTTACAAATTGCTAATTTGTATTATTTCTAGCTCCAAAATATTGATTTTGGCTGATATTTCTGCACCAAACTTTACATGAATTTCATTTTCAGCTTATAGTTTTTAAGCCCACTAGAACGGTTTCATATAAATTTGCTACAAAATTTTACATTTGACTCCTTCTATGGCACCTACTTGTTAAAAGCCAAAGCTTACCCTGAATATCAATGATATTATGAATGGGTGGGTGTAATCATTCACATTTAGAAAACTTCATTTGCCTAGTGGTCTAAAAAAAATCAGACAACAAATCACAGTGTCTCTAACATCCTAGGCCTGAATCAGACAACAAATCACAGTGTCTCTAACATCCTAGGCCTGAATCAGACAACAAATCACAGTGTCCCTAACATCCTAGACCTGAATCAGACAACAAATCACAGTGTCTCTAACATACTAGGTTTGAATGTACAAATATGTCAGTTTGTGTTTCAGAGGTCTGTTTTTTCTTATCTGCTGGTTTCTTCCACTAACCCTGAACCAACTCCCTTTAACAACCAAATCATGATTGAAGAATGAACCAACAATTAATCCACTCTGCTCTCCAACATTTCCTCACATAATTCTAACCAGTGCTTCAACTTACATTTAAGATTGGTCAAACAGAATAAATGATGTATTCCCTAGCATTCTACAACACTTAAATAACTTGCAATATGTATTATGGGTCATAATAGATACTAAAATCATTACAGCATAAATGGAAACCATAACCCCTATTCTGTAAGGTTTGTTTCTTCTATCATCTCTGAAATGACTGCTTCAATATATGTGAATGTTTTCATACTAAGCTTAACACCCATTACTCCACTCCTCAATTTAAATGGGTGCTTAAAAGCCATGTATTTTTTAGATGAATATTATCATATATCTCATATAAACAAATTCTACCATTCATATTTGAATAGGTGCTGAATCATAGTTACATTCTAAATTGGCCATAACTCTCATATTTTGCATGGGTCCCAAATAATTAAACACATCTCAAATAGATTTTAAAATTTCTTTTCTCTCTCTCTCTCTCTGATTTTTTTTTTTTTTTTTTTTTTTTGACAATGAATTTTAAATGATATCTCGGGATCTAGTATAGTTATGAGTTTACACTATCAGAAATAATGATCAAAATCAGTTCTATGATCAAATTAACTTTGAAGGATGTCTACATTATAAGGAACATGTATTAAAAATTTTGATCAAAGTTTTATATTCCTTTTGATCAAACAGAAACCTATCCTATTCTTCTTAAAACTTTGATCCAAGTTGTTCGGATTTTACAAATCTAGAGCTAGGTAAAACCTTAAATGACACACTTATGGAACTCACTTAATGTGAAATAGATAAGCTACCCAGGGGTTTAAAATTCTCTAGGTCTAAAGTACAGAACCTTTTGATTTTACATTTGGACCTTTTTTTTAAAAAAAAAAAAGGGTAAAAATCGGTTTCAGATATATCTCATCATCTGCAGTTTTTTACAAGCACTACAGGTAACTTTAAGATTATACTTCTTTTGCCTATAAATAACAATTTTACGTATGTGAAAAGATTGAATAATTGATTGATTTATTTATTTATTTACAGCTGTTTTTATGTTTTTGGCATGTGTGATCTACCCAAGTGGTTGGGGACATGAGGAAGTAAAGAGGATTTGTGGTGACACTGCTGGAGATTACAGATTGGGCTTCTGTGGAATCAGATGGGCATATATCTTAGCAATTCTCGGCATATTTGATGCTGCTATTTTATCTATCTTGGCCTTCTTCTTAGCTGCTAAACGAGCAAAGAGTGAAGTATTTGCAACAACTGGTACAGTTACAAAATGTAAGTAATTACCTTAAGCTAAGACAACTGTAATTTGAATCTGTGACATAGAGTTCTGCCATGTGATAATTTCCTAGATTCATTTTTGTCATGTGATCACCTCCCCGATTCATTTTTGTCATGTGATCACCTCCCAGATTAATTCTTGTCCAAAATCAACTCTCTTGGACTTGAATCCATTTCTAGCAGATCTTAGAGTAAACATTTAAGTCAGTGGTTTTGGCAATCTAATTTACTCCCCCTTCATAGATCTGTATGTACTGATAAATGTGAGATCATAATTGGGGTGTAAAAAATCAATACTCCATTTCCTCTATATCACATGATCTTCCAAGTACAGGAAAAATCATGATCAAAAACTGCACTGAGCAATTCAGTTTAATAATGAATCACAATACCTCTTTTTGTCTATTATCAAATCCCACTCTGTTAGATCCTTGTCTGTAAAAGTTTGTCAGTTCACTTGTCAAAGGTTGAAGGTTTTGGCTTCTCAACCATTTATGAACTGACTACCTCTCCCGGCTCAATAAAGGTGAAACCAGAGCCATGGTATGTTGCATCATTTGGCAATGTCAACAAGTGATCACTAAAAATGTGTTCAAGCCCTGATTCTACCCTGCATTTTCTAGTGTTCAAGCCCTGATTCTACCCTGCATTTTCTCTAACTTTGGAACTAAAGTCTTTTGCAAATGATTATCTATAGTATAACTTCAGTACATTGCTACCATTTGTCTAGTCAAATTGTGGCATTATGAAGGGGTTTGAAATAAATCCAGAGAGTCTTATTAACTTAATAAGAATATAGAAGAAATGAATTTTAGGACTTTAAAATAGTGTGACAACAAGAGAGGCAGCACAGTTAATAAGTTATCTACGAGCTTTAAAAGGAGATTTCACTGTTCATACAAATAAACACAAAATATTACTGATCCGACTGAAAAATTACAGATAATAAGCTTGCTCATTGCCTACTATGCAAGACAGTGCACAAAACAATTTGGCATTTTTGCCCAATTGCAACATTTAAAACCAATCACAAATTTAAATATACATGTAAAACAGCTTAAACTTTTATACAAGGTCATCTACCATATAAAATGACATTTTAGTAAAAGGTTATGACCTGGCCACCACTGTAATTACTTTTCTCTATCAGATATAGACCTTCTATTATGATTTCAATATAAATAATATACATTCAAGTCTGGTTAGTTTTATCACATAATTTAATAAAAATCTTCAACCATGCATTTAAAATGTTTTGTCCCCAAAAAGCAACCATCAACATTACAAATGTGTATAACTTTTTTAAAATAAGAAACTTGACTTGCTCAGCTCTAGGAAAAGACTAGACTAGAGAAATGGAATTTTATGACATAGTCAAGATTCTTTCATTCATATAACGGAAATTCAGGAATGGTGTAGGAAACTGTAGAGCTAGTATAAAAATTACGAACCTTCTCACACTAAGGTCTGTCTTGAATAGGTTGAACACAGGCAATGAGATAAGATGTAAACATCGGCATGCATTTTCAATCACTTGGAATCTGATGTTCTCTATAGGAAAAGATTCTATTCAATAGCAGTGTATAGCATTTAGTTTTAGCTTGTATACCTTAGCTTAATTAGAATTTTGCAAATTTTCTTTGAACCCCCGTCATCCTCATTTGTGTAAAAACATTATAACTAAAGTAACTTCTCGTAAGAGCATCATGTGATGAGAAATTCTGCTTGCTACAGGTCAGTGCTTTTCCAAAACTACACCTTCTACCCTACCATCTCTGAACTGACCACCTCAGTATTCAGTAATATATATAACTGTATGTGAAATGCACCTGGGACAGAAAACATCAATACCCCCATTCCTTTTTTTGAGAGAGCTACATGTAAATTGCATAAAGTTTTACTTTGTGAACATTCACTCTTAGGGCAACCTCTTGGCAGTGTTATGTAGAGAACTGGTAAAGAGAACTTTCACTGCAGTTTTTTTTATGAAACAAGGTTTTAAGGATATAAATTTCAAACATTTTGATAATTAAATATTTATTGTTCTTTACTTACAGCTGAACTGAATGGATACTCAGCAGACACAATGTCCAAGAAATCTATTCCAATCCAGCCTGTTGTCACCGTACCAGACAGCCACCATGAGAGATACTCTGAGTACTCTCAACCAATAAAGCGTGGAGCCAATAACTTCCAGCTCTGAAACAACCAAATACAGCAATAATCTGAATGTATTATCAGCATTGTCAAGTTGCCTCCCCTTATTGCACTCTTGACTATAGTAATATGCACTATATATTTTATATATAATCTTTCACCTTTCTCTCATGTAAATATCTTTACCTCCGTTTGACATTGAAATGGGTACTCTAACTATAATGTAGTAGTAAAAACTTTTTTTTCTAAAATATCCACAATTTTGAAATGTCTAAAACATGAAATCATGATAAATCAGAAATAGTAATATAGTGTTATATAGTCACTCAGTTCATGGATAAAACTCTAGTTCTGATTAAAAGCAAAATTGTCTTAAATTAAAGAAATATAGGGATTGGGATTAAAATAACAGAAGTTGTACAAATCTGGGTTTGTTTTCTATCATTTTTTATGGTTTTATGCTATTTTTACTGAGTCATTTGTACATAATTTCTGTTTTTTGTTTCTGCCAAATACTCATATTTCTTATCGTTTTTTTTTTAGTACTGTTATTTTTTTACATCCACAATTCATCAACTTAGGGTATAAGTCTTGGTACATTTTCTTTTGTACTAGGTCACCTGTGTAAAAACGTGATGTTTTTAAAGTGAAGGTAATTGTGAGAAAAGGTTGACTTGGCTTGACATTATTTTCAAGATAAAATTAGTTTTTTTTCAGCACTTTGTGCTACCTGTCAATAGACTGTGTAAATGTAAAAAAAATAATAATAAGAAGTTTCAAGAACAGCTAAAGGTCAAGCTTTAAAATGAAGGGTTTTGAATGTCCAAGTCTTTTCATTGAAAGATGCACAGGTGAGCTACAATGTCTCAAAGATTTTTTGAACCTGTTTTAATTGTTGCACTGTAAAATTTTTGTATTTTTTGTTATTCAACCAAAACTCTTGTGAACTTTTAGATTCATTACAGAACATTATGTTTTAAAGCCAGTACAAGTGCATAATGTCTCAACACTTGGTATATACATTGTAATTGATTTTAGATTTAGAAACAAAATCTCCATGTATATTATTAATAAATCTTGTTATATATGTGTTATAAAAATATAGATATATATATATTAAAAATATACTTTAACAATGTGCTTTATTTTAATTTTGAAAATAAATACAGTAGTTGCTAGAAATTTCTTTTTTTTTCATACCATATATATTTTGTAGATTTTCTATAAGGAACTTGTTTACATGATTTTAAGAATTCGAAATTGAAAGGGTATAAAACTATTTTTTGTAATATAATCAAAAATACACAATTAGATAACTTGAAAAACTATTTAGATTCCTATTCCTGTGAGAACAAATACATGTACATGTTTAAAGGGAGACAACTTCACTTAATTGCTTAAAGTAAGGTTCATAACCCTATTAGAACATAGGTTTTGTTTTAAATTGAAATATAGGAAATATTGGTAATGTTTAATCAACAAGCATAATTTTGTCTAAATTAATACAAAATTAAAGATGCATATATGTCAAACATAAAAACAGCTGTATTAGTCTATGAAACAGAATAAAGTCCTCTCACAAGATCGTTTTAAATATATAAGGACTTGGCTGTGTTCAAATCTGATCACAAAAAAATCATAGGGTAATACTATATACAACTAGGTCATGGAGATAATTCAGGTTTTAGAAGGGCTTGAAGAATATGGTTGCAGTGAACAAAAGAATCTAATGGAAATTTCTGTAATTAAACAAATATTTTTTTATCTATTTGTGTTTTTCATTTTTTATTGGAGTCATTCCAATTAAAAGAAAAGATATTATAAATATTTGTGACATTTTGATTAATGCAGTTCTTCTGGGATAACATGTGATATCTCATAACATTGGTGCACTGGATATGAAATCACACAATTTGATGTCCCCAGTCTAATTCCAGAATTATAGGAAGGAAATGTTTCCCATACATAAGAGAAAACAACCAATCTACACATATGCTGACAACCCAATTATTATCTCAAATCAAATGTTTTAAAAATCTGATGGAGAGGAAAAAAAAAAACTACTTTTGTACCAACACCATGATTTTATTACAGTACATATATTATAAAAGTAAGCTGAATCAAACTGCATTAAGACTTGATGCCCGAGTTGAATGGAATAATAGTTTTACAATCCAGCCAAGATTATATCTCTTATGTCAGTCTGAGAAAAACAGTGTACCCAGGAAAAAACTACAACCTTCACCAAGCAAACTGACAAACTTTGTCATTTGTGATAAGAGGTTCCTACTTTAGATCACTCGCTGTTCGAAGGTTTGACTATGCATTTGTTCTGTAGTAAAAATATAAAAGTTAGGTTTAGACACATAAAGCAAACACCATAAATGTATGAAGATTATGAAAGATCATAGAGAGATTCATTGATGGTATGACACTTTGTGGCTTAAGTCCCTCGTCATAAACCTAAGGGGTTCAAATCTAGGCAATTATAGGTCCACTTTAGACCCACCTACCCCCCTCCAAGGGATTGCCTTAAAGATTAATTTCCTAATTTTCATTTCTGAGATCTGCCAGAAAAAAACATAGATTTGGTTAAGAAATAAGCCATTTTGTCATGTGATTGCCTTGTCGTGTTAGGCACAGAATATATATGTTATGCTTAACAGAAGTAATGCTGATACTGACTATAAGAAATGGCAAATTTGGGATAAAACCATTTTTATTACAGCAATCAGAAAAAGATGAAAATGGAAGAAATAAGATAAAGAGGTTTTTTTTATAAAAACAAGTAAATGGCTTGGTAGGGTAAGTACACCATCACCAAATTGTTTTAACATTAGTATTGAATGATTTTAGCATGTTTCATTGCAAAAAAAAATTCAAGCTAATATTTGGACAAAAAATAAAATGTTTATAAGTTTTATAACATAATGACCCAAAACATTATGTCTAAAATAAAAACACATAATGTCTTATTTTAATTCCAATAAATAAATCTTCCAAACTCAGAAATTCTGTATATTGCTTTGCAACAGCCAACGACATGCATGATGAATCCCTATTGCATTTCCTGTTAATAATGCGCACCATAAGATGTGACCATATGGTTCAAGGTCTAGTTATGTAAGGCATAAAATAAAATTAACATTGTTTGCAGTTGACCGCCCGACCCACTTGAAATGCCCCTACCCAAAAAATTTTAATTGCCTTTAATTCCCTTTTTCTTTTGTTTTTACTTCTTATAAGTTTTAAAGGGCTATATGCTATAAGCACTTTAAGCGAGATGACCTGAGAGCAGGTTTATTCAGTACTATTGAAATTCTGCTGTTTTTTTACCATGGAAGAAAGACAAGAAATAACAAAGTAGTTTGCAAAAAATTGTAAAATTTGTTTTAAAACAGACATATAAAACCAATTTATACTTTTCAAAAAATTTAAATTAAGTTTTAGATTAAGTTTTCAAAAAATAAAAATAAATTTTTTTCCTACCTACCTACCCACATGTGGATAGCATGAGTCGCAAAACAGCAAACAAAGAATTTTTTTAGTTAGACCTAACCCAAGATTTTGCCAATGGCCAGTTGGGTGGTTATTTTTGTCATATTCTATACCAATTTAAACTGTGCTAATTTGCTTAACTGAGTGAATATAATTATCTTATCTTTGATTCTAAATGCTACAAACAATGTTTTGGCCAAAATAACAGTAGCAGTCTAGTAAGCTCAAAAAGCTCAAACCCAAAAAAATTGCAGACTCTCGGCTAAGTGGCAACATCCTATTCTTAAATTCACTGATTTGCAATGTTTATCTTTGACAAAGTACACCAAATTCTTTGTTTCTTACAAATACAATCATAAACAAATGTACATTTACTCTCAAAGAAAAAAATTCTAACAAAAAAACATTTCTTCACAATGTCACTGAGCCTCTATTTAGAATATTACAACAGTAAACCCTAAATTTGACAACCAGCTATTTGAGGAGGATTTTTTTTTTCTTTTTTTTTTTTGTCAGGTCTGCTTTAATGGAAAAAATATTTTGTCCCATCAAACAACTAACTTAATAAGTCAGCTAGCAAGAATGCCTTTTGAATTTTTTTTCTGTAATGCTGTAAAATGAGGAAAAAAGTTCTTAAATAATTCCACAATGTGAGGTGAACATGTTTTATATATAAATAGAAAGAGTCTTTGAATTTCCAAGATTCTTAGTTAAAAAATGCAGGAATAGTCAATTTCCACATAAAAGGATTCCTAAGTTAAAAAGATTTCTAGGAAAAACTAATTTCTAAAGTATGGAAAAACATTCTGAAATAATTTTATAAAGTGAGACTCAGCCTCATATCTTTGATAAATATCAAGGCATTCTTAGAACTTTCAAAGTTCTTGGTTTAAAACTGTAGGGAGTTGATTTCCTTAAATAGGAACCACATTTCTCGTCTCTGTCTGCCAATGGCAATGCATTATAAATGTTGATATTGGTATTTTGCATTCCTGTTTATATGTTCTGTATTAACCAAATAAAGATGGTCACATTAATTTTACGTAAAATGTTAAATAAAAGTTGACTATACAAAATTGATGTCCTTATCTTTGTAATCCAAAACGCCATAAAATCTGCAGACTTTCAAGAAATTCTGGTCAAGTTTGATGATTTGATTTGTCAAATCATTTGGTTCTAGTTTGTATCATTCAACCTAGTCCGAATTTCCTCTGACCCTAACACACAATATTCCTAAGAGCTGTGTGTAGGGTCCCTACACACAGCCTTTAGGCATATTGTGTGTTAGGGTCAGAGGAAATTCTGACTACATTCGGCCTAATGGATTTATTTTTCAACATAACATGATTCATTTTAGAATTTCACTTGGCTTTTGTCAAGAATGTCATTCCCAAAAAAAATGAAAGATAACTAAATTAATACAACTAGTGCTAGTAGTGCTACATAAAATATATAAAGATATACAGAAATACATGTAAATTTGAACGCCGAAAATTTTTTTTTTTCGAATTCACAACACTCTAGAATAGGGACAGCAGTTACAAATTTTCTTTCTGTCAAGATTCTGATCCAGAAAACAACAGCATAACTCAAACAATCGTGCTATTATTGGGAGCGCAGCAATGCTTGCACCAAAGGTGCAAGCTCGCAAAGCGAGATAGATATCGTGTATGGAGACCAGTTGAAAATTAATAGTAGGGAGCGCAGCGATGCTTGCACCAAAGGTGCAAGCTCGCAAAGCGAGCTCTATAGATATTGTGTACAGAGACCAGTTGAAAATTAGTAGTAATCCTTAAGTTTTGTTTTTGACACCAGTGAATTACCTCACTTCCGAGGTCGTGTGGGAAAAAACGGAAGTGAAAAATATTTTTTTCAAAATCGCTTATTTAAAATAATTTACAAAATTATTAACGACAACATAATTGTCTATAAAAAATAACTTTCGTGATGAGAGTTACAAAAATTTACAATGTCGACTTGTTTATGGCAATGTTACGGTAACAAGTGATTTATGGCGAGTGTCAATCTTGTTGACAAAAAGAACTTGGCAGATACCCAATATGACATCATGGATGATGAAGGTCAAAGGTTAAAAATGGGACCGTCACGAATTCTACAGAACAGTGGACGATAAATCTGCTAATGGTCGTGTTTCAAAACTGTTCAGAGATGACAAAAATAACTAAAAATCCAAATGAACACTTAAAACATATAATCTACCACATCAGCTCCAACTTTTACACAAGATAATGTCTGAATTTGGCATATAAAGTGGCTGAAGTAATGAGCAGATTATCACTCACTGTTACTGTATTGAGATGAATCAATGTTTCCGATCTGTAAATCTACTGTGTCTAAGATATTGCCGAAAATTTAAAGTGTTTATATTATAAAGAGATTCATGATTGACTTACCTGAACAAATCGTTATTAGAGATCCAAAAAGTATTTCCAAACAACAGAAACTGCATGTTGGTCTAGCTCCAGTAAAATTGTTTTGATTATGGCGGGAATGTGACGTCATCATTACATCATAGGGTCACATGGCATAATTCCAGTGAGCATTTTTTTCAAGGGATTTGGGGTTGTTGAAATAGTTATTTTTATTTAATTTTTGTTTCTACTAAAGTATTATGTACCGAAATATCTCATTTATTACCAAAAATAGAATTAAGCATAATATGATATAGCATAATATTATGTTTAGCAGAATGCCTCACGTTCTCATGCATATTGGTGAACATATAACTTTCATAATTAGTCTCATTAGAAAAAATCAAGTTAGCAATATGACTTACTGCAATTAACACAGAATAAAATGTTTTCCCCAACTATTTGGGAAATTTAAAAAAAAAGTGCTTAGATATCAAAGTATATTTCTTTGTTGTTCAACTATGCATAGTTAAAACTAATTTTCTAAAAGAACGTGGTTTCGAAAGTAAGCTTATTTCGTTGCACAAGATACAAGGTATTTAAACATACCATAGTAATTTGATGATATTGTAACACTACTAAGTGACACGATTGATCATTTAATTGAAAATAGTTGCAACTTCTGTAACCTATAACCTATGCATGGGATTTATCTGTTACCTGTTTTAAGCAATTTTAACTAAACTGAATTAGATGTATAATGATGTTCCGATTTTGTATTAAAATGCTCCACAAGGAAGCAGCGATTGTTTCAGTTCTTCAAAGAAACACAGACCACCATGTGTTTTTTCTGTATTTACTGACAATCATCTTGCTTATACATGTGATACAGTATGCCTCTTCTGTATGAGACATCCTTTATATCATAAAATCACATCTTTTGGACTTTAACCATAGAACAGGCCGTTTGCTTAAGACGAAACCACTGACAGTGTCACAAACAATACAAAAAATCTGGGATGAAAAACAGTCCAAGATTGAAGCACCATCTATCAATAAGCAGCCATAGTTGCCTCCTTAGCTAACACTGTAGGTTTGTGCTTGTTATTGACAGATAACAAAAACGCTGACGTCCATGTCCAGGATGTATATTCTGAAACCCTAAGCATGCGCATACAATATGACGTATGCAAACGTCTGACAAACATGGCATAGTATATAACATGGTTTTACATATCAACATCTCCCTTTCTTTAAGGAAATAAAATCAAAATTGATAATGTCTTTGGTTAAACTAGAACTGTCCATTTCACAAGATAATGAAAAAAAATGCACAAATTTTGCACTGAAAAATTAAAAATAACAATACGTAACCAATTTTACAACAAACTCATGAGGCCTGATATAATCTTTTAGATAAGCCGGTTCTCGAATGGTGCGCTTCGGACGCGATTTAGCAATTGATGGCACGTCTGGAATTTCGTTTGCTTGCACTGATTCGCTTGTCTCCGGAACAGGCATTACGGGTATCGAAGGATTTACTGGCGTGTCTTTCAAGGAGTTAGCATTTGACTGTTCACGAGTTGTTTAACGTTCTACGAGAGGTTTACTCGGAGTAGACTCATATATTTGTACATTCATCTTAGTTGGTCGCAGATGTACTTGGTTTCGACGGTAATATACGCCATCTGAACTTTGAATGGAATATGATCTATCTTTGATTTTTTCAACGACTTTTGCGGGTCTCCATATATCCTTCGGAAATTTCTGAAACATTACATTTTGGCCTGCAATCAATTCCGGAAGTACATGTGCTTTCTTATCGTAAAACCTTTTGATCGCGGTTCTCCATCGCTTACGATTGCGGTAAGCAGCAAAACGCATTGATGCTTTCGAGTCATGACATAGACTTGGAATAAACGAGCGCGTTTTTTCTGCCAAGTAACATTTCGACAGGACTTAGTTTGGTGTCTTGTCTCGGAGTATTGCGCAATTTGATTAGAGCCTCGAACGGATCGGATCTATCTTGCAAACACTTTTTAATTAGTCCTTTTACTGACTTAACCGCTGCTTCCGCTTTACCATTTGATTGAGGGTGATGGGGTGACGAGGTCTCATGATGTATGCCCCAGTTCTTAGTGAAATTACGGAATTCTTGTGAGGTAAATTGAGGACCACCATCGGACACGATGACTTTTGGTATGCCAAAACGTGAGAATTGCTTCTTAAACAGGGTGATAACATTGCTAGACGTAGTACTCGTTAAGTATTCAACTTCAATGAAGTTGGAATAATAGTCAACGCTTACAAGATACTGGCGTCCACTAATTTCAAACAAATCAGTACCGATTTTCTCCCAAGGCCCACCTTCAGCATGTTGTTGAAGAGGTTCTCTCGCTTTACTTGGCTTATTTGCTTGGCAGATTTCACATTGATCGGCGAGTAATTTGATTTCTTTCGACATATTAGGCCAGAATATTTCATCTTTCACACGTCGCATCATACTATCGAATGCTAGGTGTGAATTGTGTAATCGCGTTTTCATATCGTCACGCAATGATATCGGAATGACGATCGCTGCACCTTTTTCAATTAAACCTTCATTGTAACCTAAAGTATCTCGGAAGTTGAAATATTGCTTTTGGCATATCGGACCGTTTTTCAGGCCAACCATTCAGAATGATCGATGCAAGTTGCTGCATATCATCATCATTACTCGTTGCAGAACAGATTTCGTCTATGCGTACATCTGGAATATCGGTGTAAGATGTCACATTCATGATGCGAGGACGCGTGTCATTATCTTCCGAAAGACCAGCTCTGCTTAAAGCATCCGCAATAACTAAACTAGCGCCTTTAATAAACTTGAATTCAAAATTATAGAGACCTAGCCGGACCAAGATATCCTGCAGTCTTCCCGGAGCACTACTTAAAAGTTTCTTTGATATCGCTTCCAGCGGTTTGTGATCGTTTTCGACAATTACTAGTCTTCCATAAGTGTACTGGTCAAAACGCTCTAAACCGAAAAGTATCGCAAGTGCTTCCTTTTCTATCTGAGCCCAGTTTCTTTCGGATGTGGTCAAGCGACAGGATGCATACTCGATGGGCTTGTTATCCTGTAACAACATGGCACCAAGAGTGAATTGGCTGCTATCGACTTGCACAGTAACTGGTTTACTCGCATCGAAATAAGTCAGAATCGGTGCGGTAGTTAGCTTTACCTTAATTGTATTGAATGCGTCGTTACATTCAGAGGACCATTTCCAGGTGACGCCTTTCCGGGTTAATGCACGTATCGGTTCAATCAAATCTGATAAGTCAGGCAAAAACTTAGCCATATACTGTACAAAACCGCAAAATCGTTTCACTGCCGGCACGTTTTCGGGGGCTTCCCAATCGAGTACTGCCTTTACCTTGCGATTGTCCATCATGACACCTTCGCGTGTGATACGATGACCATGAAAATTTATTTCCGTTAACCCGATTTCTTTTTTGTCTTCGTTAAGTACTATATGCCGTTCTGCACATCGCTTGTTCAAATCACTGAGTTTCTTATCCATATCGCGCTATGCGTTACTATCGGAATGCCGCAGCCAGCAACAAGAATGTCATCCGCAATCAAAAATATTCTGTTTAAATCACCTATAGCTTCGTGTAGCTTTCTTTGAAAAATCTCGCTCGAAACTTTGAGACCAAATGGAAGACGAGCCCACCTAAATCTGCCAAAAGGTGTAATCATCGTTGTAAGTAAACTCGATTGCTCATCAAGCCTTACGTGCCAGTATGCTTCTTTAACGTCCAATTTGCTAAAAATCTTAGCATTTGTTAGCTCTGGTAAGACATCATCTAATGTTGATAAGCGAAAATGCTCATGCATAAGTGCTTGATTAAGTGCCTGCGGATCGATACAAATTCTTAACTTTCCGTTACGTTTATGCACGACGGCCATCTGGCTGACCCATTTCGTCGGCTCGGTAACTGGAACGAGAATACCACGTTGCACCAAGATATCAAGTTCATTTTTGACATCGTCCCTGATCGCGAGCGGTATTTTGCGACACGATAACGCTTTGGGCTGAACATCAGGATCAACTTCAAGAGAAGCTTCACCTAAATCACCTAGAGACATATTAACATTAGAAATAACATTATTAACAAATAAGTCAGTATTTATTGTCACTAGTCCCATTTGTTGAATTGTTTTTAATCCAAGAAGACAGTTAAGTCCATTGGGTACCACAACAAAATGCACTTTCGTAGTTTCTCTGGTACGCGGGTTTATGACATCCAAGTTGGCTTCACCCAGTGGTGATAGATTAGTGTTGTTCCACATTTTCAGTTTAATGTCAGTAGGTTGAAGTTGTTTACCGACAAACTTTTCAGAAATTGTGTTGACATCAGCAGCAGTGTCCAACTGGAATTTTACTTCCTTGTCATTTACGATCATAACGGCATTAATTTGATATTTCGGACCCGATGTAATAGCAGATAGACAATGTTCACTGTCCGAGTTCACAGAAGATTCCACAGATACTGATTGAATCTTTCGACACTTTTTTTGAAATGGTTGCGTCCTTTGCATCCATCACAAATTTTACCATATGCCGGACATTTGAGTTTATTTCTCTCATGATGACCTCCACAAAATTCACAATCTTTAACAAAATTTGAAGAACCTTGTGTTGAACCTTTATCTGGTTGTTTACGTGCACCATTACGCTTGTCAGTCTTTCTTTTTGTGGTTGCTACTTTGACTTTCTGAATCCTCGTGGAACCATGGTGACCTTGACCACTGTCACGCATCTCCTTTACATGCATGGTAGATTGTTCGTGGGCACGACAAACTTTTATTGTTTTCTCTAAATTAAATTCAGCTTTTTTTAGTAAATGTTCAAGAAGTTTTCCTTTACAACTGAAAACAATTTTGTCTCTGATCATGCGTTCCTTTTCAGTATTAAAATTGCATTGATCAGCTCGCTGTCTCAGCTCAGTTAAAAAAACATCGAATGGCACGTGGTGAATGAGGTCCAGCGCAGTGTAATAAAATCGATACTGAAGGCTTACCCTCTGCAAGGCTGTCCGTTTCCTCCATGTACACTTCCAAGTGGCGTCTCCATCGTCGAAAGTTTTCACTGATATTACCCTCGGTAATATTTAATTGCTCCGGCAATCTAAAAGCACTTTCAGCCATAGCTTTTAGCTTTGACCGCTGCCACCATGTAGGTTTGTGCTTGTTATTGACAGATAACAAAAACGCTGACGTCCATGTCCAGGATGTATATTCTGAAACCCTAAGCATGCGCATACAATATGACGTATGCAAACGTCTGACAAACATGGCATATGTATAACATGGTTTTACATATCAACAAACACCTACCTGATGGCTAGAGAAAAAGGTATCAGAAATGTCCATGATAGAAGAAAACCATCCAAGTTTAATTTTCCCCAAGGACCTGTCACAAGAGGAGCAATTTATCATCAGACACTGCTAAGGACCTGAGGACCATGATGAATATACCTCAAATAATCATAAACATTCTCTATCTTATATATTCATTTTTATTATAACAGATTTTATTCAATTTTATTTCTTTGGATTTTCTTATCTTTTTGAATCTATCGGTTGCTGAGTACAGTTCCTTTCGTGAACACGCTAAGTTTGAATCTTACCAGTGCAGAAGTCTTGTTGTGGGAGAATTCTTAAGGAAATTTTCAGTCAAATTTATTTGATTGGGGATTTCAATAAGCTAAACATATCAACATTGTGACGTTGTCTTTTATAAGCAAATAACATATTTACGTAGTCTAATTAAATAAATTAGTGAAATGAAATAATAAAAATAAAATCTTAAATTATAAACAATATAATAAACCATCATAAATGGATGTGCTTAAAACAATTTGCTGCGCTCTCTACATAGGCTGTGCCTACAATCATATTACTTACAATGAATCCGTTCCGCTTCTGGTGTGTTTAAAACATGTGCACCAAAAACAATCCGTGGTTAAAATTGTTTTCTTTTAAATGGTACAGATTCACGTTGATACAAATCATAGTAACGACTTCGATTTGACTAAAAAGAAAAACGGTTCTAACACGGAAACCGGAAAAATTAAAGCCCGAAACTGTTCCATTTTCAGGACGTTTATTATTTTAAAATGACACAGAACGCGAAAGTCAAAATAATTAACATATAATCTAATTTTATTTAACCTGGAGAAAAAATTCAATTCAACTAGATGAATTAAAACTGCATTAATGTGACTTTTGTTAAATTAGTATTAAGTAACTCTTACGAACTCGGTGTGGCTTTTGGCACAGAATCAGTGTAGTCCTGAAAATCATGACTCTTAACGGCTTTGCTATTATGGATATGTACTGTAACGGCACATATCCATATACCAAAGCCGTTAAGAGTCATGATTTTCAGGACTAGACTTCAGTGATGTTAAAACGAGACAAGATTGTACTTGAAGGCATTTTATTTTTAAGCACGCCCTGATCGTAGTGCAGGCTCGAACTTTTCATCAGGTGGTCATGACAAATATCCTCAATACATTATTTCAAAAGGAATAAGTGATCTTCTTGAATATTTTGAAAATTAACAAACGGTTATTAAGATTTCAAATTTGCTTCAGTTACGGTAATCATGATTGTGAAACCGGGACCAGAAACAATAGATAGATCGATAGAAAGGGAGAAAGATAAGCAGGAATTATAATTTGCTTGAGTAATTTAATTTTGAGTAATTTAATTAAACAATTATGCACGTGTAATCTAAACTTTTTTCAAATGTTCAGGGTTCTTGTAGATCAGAGATCATTTCAACGGTGACACAGTAAAAATTGGTTATCTAATGTTATATTTAAATTGTTAACTGTAAATATGTTGAACAAAATAAAACACTGTATCATAAAAGTAAACATTTTAGAAATATTAATGAGAGAAAATTGGGAATATTTGAATTGAGTGTACACTCAATTGAGTGAATGATTGTCAGGAAAATGAGATCAGAAATTTTAACATCTATTGACTGGCGTTATTTACTACCATCCTTTCAGAATCCTACTTTTCTGCAGTTAATTGGAGTTACCAGAAAATAAAAGTTGAAACTAAAGTTAACTGACGCAAAATAATGATAATTAGAAAAACGGACTTTTTCAGTAACCAGGTAATAAGAAATAGTTCAGTTCACATGAATTAATTGCCAGTTAAATTGAGTTTAAATGAGTTAAGGTAAAGTAAACTGAGATAATTATAGTTTATTTAATTAATGTGACTTTCATATTCCTTGTCGGCTATGAAACCTTATCTGTTCTGTTGTATCAGAGATTTTCATTACACAATATGTATGTCTCTGGTTGTATGACGTTTTGTTTCACGTATGTAGTTATTTGTAAAATGTTTTTGCAAACGTAATTTTCAGAGGAATTATGGTATTTGAAAGCTGTACGAAAATGACAAAACAAGTGTGTCAAGAACACAAAACAACAAAGAATTAACAAGGAAAAAGCAAACTTGATACATCCAGTGTACAAAGGGAGACAACCCGTATGATACCTGCGATTTTGTTCCAGAAATAAACCTGTCAAACCGGTTATCAATAAACCTACCTGTGATTTACATCGGAACTCACCTGAATGTGGAGGTAGATAAGTTTTGTAGGAAAACGAAAATAAGCCTCACCCTAGGAAATATCTCTTGATTTATGTGTTTGTGAACATTTTTCCACGATGGAACGGGAAATTGAATATTCCAATGAGATCACAAAACTTCACCACTTAACCTACAGGCGACATTCCAGGGCAATAACAGCAGTTTGGGCCATCTTTGTGATTTGTTATGCCATTCTCAACTCCATTGCTTTCATTCAGCCCCAGTGGCTTGGAGACACAGACGAGTCCCTAGGAGTCGGGTTTTTCGGTTTGTATGAATCTTGTGAGAGATTACAAGTCGGTGGGGAATACAGTTGTCGTGGAGATTTTATGAACTTTAAGTCCATTTTAAATGATTCGTTCCGTGCTGCAAGTTTTTTGGTTGGTATTTCTGCCCTATTGTTTATCTTCAGTATCGTCTGCTTCATCATGTTTTGTTTCCTGAGAGCAGCAACTGTTTTGAAGATCTGTGGATGGCTACAGCTTTTAGCAGGTATACTTTAATATAGACTAAGTGTCATCTGTACTGTCCCAAGTTTTTAGCCATTTCATACAGACACTTGACATCACCTGGTTTTGGAACCACATTTGTCATCTAGTTACTATAACCAGTTATTTTGGCAATGGCATGACAAATACTCCTTTTTATTGAAAATTGGTTTCACCAACACAACAAGATGTAATAAACGTGTGTGTGGAAAAATTATTTCTATTGGGTATGAAATTGCATTTGTTGACTTTTTCTGAAAAAATACTGACATTGTGAGAATTTACAGCAACTGATTAGATGAACATCTCAAAAAAACAATCCACTGGATTCTGCTACATTATATAATATATATATATATATATATATATATATATATATATAGAGAGAGAGAGAGAGAGAGAGAGAGAGAGAGAGAGTGTATTTTGTAAAGAATAAGAGACGTTAATTTTGCCTCACCTATGGGGTACCTTTTAGGTGAATAAGTACAATAATTGCTTTACAGATGGTTGTCTCAAGTTCAGAGGTGGGGGTGGGTGGGTGTTTAGGTCTTTTTATCAATTGATTTTATTTGTACCTTTGGCATTCTCTCAGATATGATATGAGATATTGTCTTTTCATTTTTCATAATACAAATTTAAATATAAAAGTTACATTCTTTTACAGCTTTGTGCATAGCAGCAGGTTGCATTGTGTACCCAAATGGCTGGGATGACCCCGAAGTCCAGAGAATATGTGGCATGGATACAGACAAATACAACAAGGGTAGATGTGCTGTCAGATGGGCCTATGTCCTGGCAATCGTCCTCATATTTGATGCATTCATCTTGGCCATTCTTGCCTTTGTACTTGCCGTTAAACAAGCAAACTTAATGCCTAAACCAACAGAAGAAAAAGGTTAGTAAAGTCATTATATTTGTCTAATTTTTTAAAGTGGTTGCTTTCAAAATTCTGTCATTTGCCATTTTTTGATCTGTTAGTTGTTTGAAGTGGTTTGCATATTGGTGTTCTTTAACAGTGCTTTTTTAGAAAAAAAAATATGTCAAATTAAATTAAACATGAATTTAATTATACAGGGTGTCCTCTTTTAATTTCCAAATTTTTTTATCAAATATTTCTTTAAAAGAGATTCCAGCATCAATATGTAAAATTATTTAAAATTATCTCAAATTATTTAGGAATGACAATTCAATGTTTTTAGAAAATTCATTTTTTTTGTACCCATTTACTAAATTATAGATTTTAAAACTTTATTTGGACACCCTGTTGATAGTTTGTGAAGTGGAAAGTTTGCACTGATTTCATCATAGATGCACATCTGTTATCTCTTTTTGAAAATGTTAACATGATGGTTTACAGGGTGTATAGCACTATGGAGCCTGTTCTTTTTCTCTGTAAAACAACTTGTAAAATTATTTTTGAAAAAAAGAATTTTTAAAATATTTTTAGTTTTTCTTGCATAGATTTTAATCTTTATAACACATTTCTTGTAATATCCCCTCTCCTTAAAAAAAGGGTAATTAAATGCAAGCAAACGTTCTTTTGAGGTCAGAGTGGTCAATTTTTTGGTCTAGATCAAAACCTGATTTGTGACTTCTGATCACTGCATGTTGATACTGTTTAAGTGAAATCTTTCTCAAAACCAAAATATAATTATCTTGTTCGGTAATGGAAAAAAAATCCCCCCCCCCCCCCATGTAAATAAAGATTGCTTTGTTATACTTTCCATTCCAATTTAATGTACTCTCATTTGGTTAGATTTTGATCAAAGTTGGCAAAAATGTATACCAACATAAGATACCAGATATGTCACATGCCAGTTTAGGTCAAAGGTGAAAGTAACAAAGTCCTATTCCCCATAGAAGATGTCAGGAGAGGAGTATTTATCTCGTAAGAGACTGCTCCTGTTTTTACTGATCTTTGTATCTATAAAAATGTATAATCCAAAATGCATGTGTTTATAAATTTTTTCCCATCCCATAATATTCAGCTTTGTAATTATATGTATTTTGGCATGATTTTATATGTAATTAAACAGTGCATGTATTTATACCTCTTTTCAATAATTTGATTTCATGTTCAGTTTAAATCTTTAGAAAAATTGATCCTATTTTCATTGCTGATGAGGTTCTTTTACCCCAAATAAACTAAATAAAAGCTCTAGCAGCTGCTTAAAAAAGTACAAAGATGTCACTAATAGAAGAGTCTTGTACATCACAGAAATTCATTTTCCCTTCATAAAACATTTAATGAAGAATTCAGTCCCCTTTGTGTACATAGATATGACATAGGAAGCCATTGATCAATAAAAGATTATCGAAATACATGTATATATTATATCACTCAAATATTACACAAACTGTAAACTGCACTGCTTTTACAACTCGTCATTAAGTCTGGATTGTAAAGACTTGTATTATTTGTATTATTGAGAGATTTCTATTTGATTTATAGTGATGTTCTTTATTGTAGCAACTTATTTACAGTAAAACCCCATCTTCTTCTCCTCACATGTCCATTTTATGTTCAAAAACATATTTTGACTGTGAACTTTCAACTAGTTTGCTATCGGCTACTACAACTAGCCAAGGACATGGTGAAGTGTGTTTGAGCATATGTTTCAGTAAATATTCTTTAATATTTTCTTCTGGAAATAGTCAGCTGATTCTAACATAGTTTGGTATGGAATATCACATGTTGAAGTAAATTATGCTACAAATCAACTTCTTATTGCATCCAAGGTCGTTGCTGTAACTATAAATTACTGATACATTGTTAATGTATATGCAAACTTGATTTAAGAACATTTTTGTGAGGTAATTTGAACCATATTGGGGATTTGAGGGTTCCAAATTCTTAATGGGCCGATAACACTATCGAGTTACTGCCCCTGATCCGCTAGAGGGATACTACTTCTGGGGAGTTCACGGTTGTAAACAACTTGGTTGCTACTGTCTTTTAACTATTAAATATCTGGTGTTTCAGTTAAAATTCATCGATTGTTTTATGTAAAATGGTCATATATATGAACTTTAAAGTTTTTTGTTATTAAAAGTATTTTATTTTTATTTTCTCTGCTTGTCATTTAAATTAAACAGTGTAAAGCACCGATTTTTTGCAGTCAGAGTTGATGTCTATGTTGACCTAATTTTGACACTTGATCAGGTAATAGGGGAGGTCTTGAACTATGGAATTGAACATATATTGCATGCTAAAAACTTTTTATGTATACAAGATCATCTCTGGGACAAGGATACAACCATTAATCTTTAATTAACATGTATATCGACGGGTGAATATACACAGGTATTTGAATATACCTGTGCATATCCACACATTGACATGGTCTAATATACACACTTATCCCGACTTTCTATACATCAAAGGTTTTTATTTTCCCAAAATACCTTGAAAAATTTTGACACTGGTATATTTGATGGAAGTATATTGTTTACAGTTAACAAACATAATTGGTATTCAATTTGAGATAATCTGAACACATTTCACAAATAGTAAGAGCCCGTTAGAACAAATTTTATAATTACGCAAGCCATGTTAATAATTGTTAATTTAAAAATTCAAACGTAATTAAAGAGCACTAATTATTTATCTTTGTATCAGTCATAATCACTACAAGACCTTTCCTCTCAATCAGCCATTATCAATACGAGACCTTTCCTCTCTATCACTTATAATCACTACATGTTTTCTTCTGTCAGTCATAATCACTGCAATCCCTTTTCTCTCTATCACTCATAATTACTACAAGTCTTTAATCTTCTCTCTATCACTAATAAGTACTGTGTTTTCTCTCTGTCACTCATAATCACTACGGGTCCTTTTCTCTCTTATCAGTCATAATCACTACCAGTCTTTTCTCTCCATCACTTATTACTGGTTTCTCTCTATCACTCATAATCACTACGGGTCCTTTTCTCTCTATCAGTCATAATCACTACGAGTCTTTTCTCTCTATCACTCATAATCACTACGGGTCATTTTCTCTCTATCAGTCATAATCACTACCAGTCTTTTCTCTCCATCACTTATTACTGTTTTCTCTCTATCACTCATAATCACTACGGGTCATTTTCTCTCTATCAGTCATAATCACTACAGATCTTTTTTCTTTATCAGTCATAATCACTACAATCCCTTTTCTGTCTATCACTCATAAATACTACAAGTCATTTCTTTCTATCACTAATAATTACTGTGTTTTCTCTCTATCACTCATAATCACTACGTATCCTTTTCTCTCTATCAGTCATAATCACTACATTCCCTTTTCTCACTATCAGTCATAATCACTACGAGCTTAATAATTATCTTTGTATCAGTCATAATCACAACAATAATTATCACTAATAATTACTTCGAACTTCTTTTCTTTCTATTATCACTTATATTCACTCTATTCGAATATTTCTCTCTCTCTCTCTCTCTCTCTCTCTCTCTCTCTCTCTCTCTCTCTCTCTCTCTCTCGCAAAAACATTTGCCGATAATGACAAATTGGCTTGTTTATAATTTGTTTGGTTCTGTTTGTTTTAGTTGAAACCTTTTCACTTTGTTTTGAATACCAATAGTAATGTTTTCAATAACTGTGATTATAATAATTATTGCATGTCGTTTTAGATATATCGCTTGTGCTGACAAGGGTTTACATAAACTTTAAAAAAAAAATAATAATAATAAAACGAAAGATAAATAAATCAAATCATACTACAAAAATTATTTGTATGTAGTCGTTACTTTTAAATTTCATTGAATTAAGTAATATTTTCCTTTATTTGTAAATAAATACGGTGGATCGTGTAATGAAATAGGACACCAGTGTTTTTTTTAAATTTATAATTTTTTACTATTTTCATGTTTAATATTACATATTGTATCTCTCTGGCATCAGTAAGTGAATAATAATTCTCACTACATGAAAATTAAGAAAAATACAAAAAGATTTTCGACGTATAATTGTGTAACATTTTTATTTACACCAAAATCCAAGTCAACCATATATACTTATTCCAGGAGACCGATTACTAAGTATAAATGCATATTTACAATAAAAATTGCAACATGTGATGATTTTTCCCCCATTTTATTACGGATAAATTCTATGGGCTAACACTCCTCATTAACTGAGCACGTGTCCAGATTAGGTCAACATACTCATCGTCAAATTGTAAAAAATCAATTTTAACACTAAAATTTCAATGACACGTAAAGATAATTAATTTTAAGTAAAAAATGTATTTAAAACAACAGTCCAGTCTTTGTATAACTTTTTACATAAAAGAATCGATGCATTTAAACTAATACACCGGGCATTTAACAGATACATAATAGTAGCAACCAAGTTGTTTACAACTGTGAACCCCCCGGAAGTAGTAGCCCTCTAGGGGATCAGGGGGCGACAACTCGATAGTGTTATCGGCCCATTGTAATATACAATGTACATAGCCATTTTAGTTTGGCAGATGCTATTGGATAACCCTCAATGTATTTACAATCCTGTTATAATGACGCAATGGAGTCCACCAGTGTACCAGGTGATAACTCCATAACACTTGTTTGAAACATATATATATCCATTAGTTATGGAATCAGGAATTGATGTTTTCCATAAAATGTCAATCCAGGAACTTGAGATATAGACATTTCCCCACAAATGTTAAAGGCTATTGATCACTTATATGGTACAATGGCAAACCTCTTTTGATAAATGGTGGTTGTAAGTTAGGGTTTTACTCTTTAATATTTTGGGATTTTGTTGTTGAGTGGTTTAGTGTATTGGTATATTTTGGGTTTTGTTTTTATTTACATATGTAAACATTCTATATATTTGTTGTTTTATTACAGAATATAGATAAAGGTATTGTATATATCTAACCAAATTGTATACTAAAACATTTGGCCTGAAACATCATCAGAACTTTTATTTCTGCTAATAGCCAAAGGAAACTGGCATATTTTTAAAAAATTTTCTAAGAAAATGAATCTTTTGACTCACTGGTATATCATAAATTGTATGGTAAAATGTTTAAATTAATATCATGGATATATAAAGTTTAAGTTTGGACATTTTACAAGTCTTCCAAAGATATTTCAACTTACCGGTAATATTACTCAAATTGACATAGTTGATACAGAAATGTGCCAGAAAAAAAATTCTAATTTTGACTGATCATCTGGTTGATTTAAAGGTTCTGATGTTGTATCATGCTTCAAATTTGTCTTCAGTCACAATTCTTAATTCTGCATACTAATTTATGCATGTTTTATTAACAATAATTAGTTGTCAATTATTGTGCAATGTTAATTTTTCATTCCAGACAATACTGGTAAATCAGATTATAAAGTCATAGGCAATAAACTGAAAATTGAGAGCTTTTTTTGATGATATAGTACATGTAGTACCTGTATAAATTAAAACTTTTCATTTAAATAATTATCATTGGAATCACATAATAGCAATGGATTATTCCTGGTATTATTATGGACAAATCCCACTTGATCAGACTAATATGGTTTATTTACCCTAAAAAATATTGAATGTTTTCTTATAATTATGAGTATTCTCCTATTGTTATTAAAAATTGCCCTCTCAAAAAAAATTGTTTTTTATAATACATTTTTATTCATTACCCGGTATTAAAAATCTTACATAGCACTTTTAAATGATGTCAGTGTTTCAAATTTTAAGCACATAAATACCATGTGCCATAATCAAAATTTGCAAACTTTTTTCCACATAGATTATTCAATATACCGGTACTTGTATTTCCAAACTTACATACACATACTTGGTGCTTAAAATGCAGCACAAGATGTTTTCCCGATTATTTTCTGTCACCTTTCCGATTTTCATCCATTTTCAGAAAAGATTATTTCAATTAAGGTTTTCCTAGAATCTAGATTAATCCCTTGTATTACAGAAAACCATGTTTTTAAGTTCTTTGAAATTAGCAAGCTCAGATTAGAATGGATTTTGGTTTACTAGGGATCCCCCCCCCTTTACATTGCACCAATGTTGTACAGCACTGACAGACCATTGTTTTTAAAACATGTTTTCTCATTATAATAAATGTCAGTTTAGCAGTTGATCACGATAGATTAGTGTTTCAAGAAATTATTGTTATTTTAGTTTTCTATTTGTTATTTTTTCCCGGTACTTTTAGAATGTTGTTACAGATATATTTCTGTATTATGACTACCACACTTTTACTTTTAATTTGTATATAACTGTAATATTGAATTTCACTTTTATTCATACCATGTATTTTTTTTAGCTGATGTTTCAAATCATAAGGGCAATAAATTCGGCAGAAAATCAAACTGGTTGGAATTTTAATATATAAATGGTTCTGTTTTGAGCATACACAAAATTTACAAAATATCAATCACAGGTTTCACTGTAAAGTAACAGGTCTTGAACCCTCTGTACTTAACTTATAGTAGACCCTACTGATAAATGTGTAATGACCAGTTTTCATGTTGAAATGTTTGTCTCTACATATTAAAGGACTGGAGTGGATACATAGCCTTTTCTTTTCGATTCCATTGTCTCCTTTAACATAACTATATATAATTTAGATAGAATGCTAGGTTGATCTAGTGAATGGTACATGCTTAGAATACTCTCACAATCTCCCAAGGATCTCATTGTGATCATGTGACATGAAAGAATTTATCTTTAAGTTTTTTAATTTTTTAAAACCTTGTTGTTAAGTATAAACAACACTTAAAAAACTGCAAGAATTTTTTTTTTACAATAATACCTAATTCCATAATTATCAACTTTTTTGGGGAAAAAGTATATTTAGCCATTTATTCCAACTTAACTGTAACACAATGATATAATAAAGTGAAATTCAGATAGAAAAAAAATGTCATGGAGTTATCCCCCTTTTGACTAATATATTTACAGCTAACAGTATCAAGAAAAATGCATGTAGATAGTGAAGCTGACTAACATTTTGTTTTTATTATGTTTTTTTTTTTTTTTTTTTTTTTTTTTTTTTTTTTTTTTTTTTTTTTTTTTTTTTTCAAATCCATTTGAATTCCAGACAGAGATTAAGATGAATTAGAAGATTATGTGAGATCTTTTATTACAGTGAAAAGATCTGTGTGTTAAATAAAGTCACACACAGTAAAAATTTGTTACCACACACAGGAATCTATAAGATTAACTAGTAATAAACATCCCTGTCACATCCTTGTTTTTATGTATATTAATTTTCAGTCACCCTAATGTCACACAACAGTAATTTTAGATTACTGTTATGTAAAATTTCAGTATTTCAGAAAAGGTTTTGTTTGTTTTAAACATTTGTTTTCCATAACAATTTAACAAAGTGCGTTCAACCCTAAGCATTTGGAGTGCAGCTGCTATTAGCAACAAAAATAACACAGTTGCACCTTGTACCATGCAAGATTTTTTGCATGCTTGTATCAGAATTTTTTTTTTTTTTTTTTTTTTTTTTGGGGGGGGGGGGGGAGGTTGAGGGGTGATTGAAAGGAACAATAATGTTCTGTTATGATAATTGAACACTCAGGCTGATGACTATATCTATGGCTAATTTGGTAGGAACTTTGGTTTAAAAATGGAAAAATTAACCTTTAGATATCATCTGAAGCTAGACAGTGTAAGTTACTGGTCCTTTATTTGGTGGGGGCCTCGGTGGCTGAGTGGTCTAAAGCACACACTTACAGATACAGTGTCTCTCACCGTCTGGGTTCGAATCCCACTTGGGACAGATCCTAGTGTGAGAAAGTTAGTCAGTACGCTTGCCAAAGGTCGGTGGTTTTCTCCTGGCACTCTGGTTTCCTCCACCAACCCAGAACTGACCGCCTCAAAATAAGTGAAAGAATCTTGACGGGGGTGTAAAATACCATTACTCCACTCCACTCCACTCCTTTATTGGTGTGATAAAGATGTTTGATTGTTTAATCAGTTAGCCAGTTTTGATATGAACAATAGGTAATAATAATCTAATATGTAATAAATTGCATGTGAATGAAGCAAAATAGATTTTAGGCTTTTTACTTTATTGTTTTGACAATTTTTCCTACATAAAGGAAATCTAAAATTTACTAACCTGGAAAATATGAGTTAAAAATCGGCCACTGCCTAATGCATCAAGCTTTTTATAAAGCTTCTTAATTTTGAAAACTGCATAATTGGAATTCAAAAAGGAGAAAATTGCATGTGGAATGCGGGTAATCAAAATCTGTAATACAGATTGGAATATTGAGTCTGCTATATAATAGTGATATGTGCTGTGTATATGGGAAAACTCTGGATAACCTTGAGATTAAGCTTTGTTTTATGTATAAGAATTTTTCTTGTAGCTTTTTTTCCATTATTAAGCTTTTAGCATTTAGACATAAAAAGAAACAAGGTTTTAACTGAGCCTTTAATTCATTGATGGTGTGGCATGATAAAAGCAAATCCTGATATTTTTTGCCAATCATCCCAAAAACTTTGGACTTGTGCTGGAGTAATGGCAAATTGTGTTAAAGTACTTTCAAATAGTGAAAGGCTCTTGTCTCAATTATTGGTCAACCCCCTTGGTGGTTCAATGGTAAAGTGTCTTCATTAAGAGTGGGATGTTGTGGGTTTGAACCCTGATTGGGTCATACATAAGATTTTTAAATTTGAGAGACTGGTTCCTTGCTGCCTTGCACTCAGCATTGGGAGGACAGTGTGGCTGGTTGGCCAAATTCTAAGATACTGTTACAGAGGGAGTGGTTTGCTTGTCTGTGGCATACTGACTTTGTCACCATAATTGGGGTCTTAGTATAAGGGAGACCACACTTGCACATTTAACACATACACAAACTTCATTTTCAATAAATCCTAATAACAAGTAACTTGCTCTCTTCTTGAAAATACTGAAAAACTGTTGTTGCAATGTTAAAAAACATAACAACCAAGCAGTCAATTAATTATTGGTCTAAATTGGAACATGGAAAAACTAATTAACCAAACTTCACAGTAATGAGGTTATTTTATGTAGTAACTGTACATGCTGATTTTGTTTTTTAAGCTGTATATAAATGTTCAGTATTATATATTTTCAGCTCATATGAATGGTGGGTTTAAATCAGATTCACTTGGAAAACAGTCATCACTTGGTAGTAGTTATCAAAATCAGTTTGAGTCTATTCCACAAAAACGGGATAGTTTACCTGACACCTTACATGAACCAGAACCACAACGCCAGCAACGCCGTGTTGATTACGACAATGTCAATGAGGATGCTGATATCAGACTTTAATTTTATAATCTTAAAATTAATTGTTGGTTGACCAATCAAATTTTTTGTAACATCTTGTTCTCTTGAAATGTTTATGAACATTTAAAGAATTTGTAGAATCTTAAAAAAAAACATGTTTGTCTACCAAAGTGTAATCACTTCAATAAAATTTTCAATTGGTCAGCCAAAATATTGTTACAAAATAACAGAACAAAATGATTTATTTGCTTATTTAAGATTTAACTGTGTTACTGTGTTAAATAATAAATATGAGTATGTACATTGATTGTAATTAAACAAATAAGTTTGAACTGCTGCAAAGAAAAACAAATTTATATGACATATTTTAGCTAGGGTGTGTGTGTGTGTGTGTGAGAGAGAGAGAAGAGAGAGAGAGAGAGAGATTCAAGTGACAATGTGTTATGAATCCACTTTGTGATATCTGCTTTGTGAATTGCTTTGTTATAGTGTTAATCATATAACATTTAATATACACATGTACATTGTTATGGATAAGACAGTGTAAGAGTTCCCTTTTGTACCCCACCCAGAAAATTGTATGTATATTTTTAATTAGAAAATTATGTTTCTTTGTTATGTTCAAAATGACTTCATTTCCATTATTATTAGATATTTTGGTCAAAATGATACTTTTAATCGAGGGTAAAAATGGAACTTTTTGGGTAACTTTATATAATGGGTAATTATTTTTACACTTTACACAAGCTGTTTTGATTATATGTTTTGTAATTGAGTTAAGAAAAGGTTATTTTTTTATCAAGCTATTTTTTTTTTACATTGTACATCAGTAGTAAAATAATTGATGTTTTGCATTATCGTGTAAGTTGAAGTTTTCACTGTAGATGGGATTTATAGCTGTTCAACAAATTAAGAGTTCAGATACACCTTTTAAATAAAATTGTGGAACTATGAGTTTTTTCAATGCATTTTTTATTTAAAGAAATACAAAGTACATAGATTAATAGTTTAAAGAGTGTTTTTTTTACTCTTAGACTTAAAAATAGCACATTGTTAAATACAGTGGCAAAAGTAAACGAGCAATATTACATGGTTCTCATAGTCTTCTGTTCTGAAATGCCTAGATACAGTAAACTGAAAATTAGCTCCAATTTCATTCCTATGTTCATAGTTCTGTTACTTTTGAAAGTTAATCACAAAAATATGACTAAATTTTTAGCACCATTTCGAACATCTATATGAGAAAAAATTATTACAATGGAATTTTTTGATATATCATATGATATTGCCTAAAATTTGTTTGGAACAATTATTTCCAGAGGATATTGAATCACATAAATTGATATTTTCCAATGAAAACATTGTAATTATGGGAAATTGTAACACAAATGTTTTCACACATTCTCAAAAAGCAAATGTTAAGGGGTATTATGAGGGGTATTAATTATGCAGTTTGCTGCTGAATCCCGTCAGGTATGTGTTAAATCTTGTAAAGTGAGTTACAGAACACTTATTTATATATAACAGTTTATTTTTTATATAGTTCATACATTATTATGAGAAAGTAAGATAATTATTGTATAGTCTTCAAATAAATTTACATAATTAATTTTGTTTTGATTTTGTTCTATTTTTCAACTGCATAGAAATATTTTCGCCCTCGATATAAATTTTTGTCACTGCAATTTGTCAGTTTGCTAGGCTATAGTAGTTCTGTGTTTGCAATAATGAAAAAGTGCTAAGATGTATTGCAGAGAAGTGGAGGTGTATGTGTTTTTATGCCCAGGTCATGATTCTTTATCCTATATAAAGACAGTCGGTATCACTTTTTTACAGGCAGACTAACAAATCCTTCTCACACTAGGATCTACTCAAAAGGGTTTCAAACTCAGGAGTATCTAATAAAACACAAACATACCTGTCCATGTTCCAAACCACAATCCCCCAAAAATACAAAGCAAAAACTTTGAAAACTGGACCAATTTAATTTTTACACATGAACTTCCATCAAAGAAGTGAGCCTGGGTGCTTGGAAGAGTAAGCACCTCCTGACTAGCTAGCTACACCCATCACATGTAAAGTCAAATTTGAGAATAAAATAACCATGGAACTATGGTACGTCAAAAATATCCAGTGTAAGTTTGGATACAGTGACTTCATACTTATCAACAATATTGTGATGACAGCCATAAAACTTTTTAAGGGCCTTGAATAGCCTTGATAAAGTATTCCAGACATGCAATTCAGATTACATTGCAGTCTACTTCAAGGATTATGCCCTGCATTTTTAGCTGATACATACCTTTTCATTTAATGACTGGTGAAAATTTATATATCTTGCTCAAGTAAAAATCAAACAGGTTCACTTTAGCTTAATAAAAAAGTAAAATCATTAGGCTGCAGATTTAACAGGCATTGCTTATATTATTCACATGATTTAATTTGATTTAATAACAAAAAACGTTTTTTTTTAAAAATTAATTTATTTCAAGCATTGGCAGATTTAGATTAATGGATAAAATTAAACATAAATATATGCTGAAAGAAATTACATGTATTGAATCTGAATTATTGAATATTGGACACATGAATATATCACAATGTCTCCAGTAACAGAAGCAATTAAATTTGTGAATACACCAGCAGATTACTGCATTTTGATTAATTGTTTTAAAAATGGGAATGCCTCTGGAAGCCCTCCTCTTTAAATTGAGCATATACAGAGAAAATTAAGTCATTTAAGTCTATAATTTTTGCCAAATGCTTTCAACATGCAGATCAAGGTTGACAGTTGCACAAAATATTTATTTCTTGGAGCCAGAATCCATTTATTTCACTCACATTTTAAGACACTTTTTAGGCATCACAAGCATCATTGCTTCATGATTCAAGACAGCATGTTGATATAGGTTCTCTTCAAGCTAAGATTCATTAAATGCTCCTGTGCCATGTTGAATGACAGTATTGGTTTCTATATTCTCAATTTGTATTTTTTTTGTTTTTTTTTTTTTTTTTTTTTTTTTGTTTTGCAATATGAGAAATAAAGAAACTTGAAACTTACAATGGCAAGAGTTTCTAAAAACATGGGTGTCTATAAACTACATGAATGGGAAACAACAGCATACCGGTAACTGTATGTATACATTCACACTTTCTTACACTTGATTTTTTGCATCTACCCAAATATTAACACACTTGTTGTAAACATTGCCATAAGATTGTGTTCCAATTACATATTCTAGGAACCTTCAGTGAAATTGTTTCAAGATGACCTTAAAAAAAATGATTCATGACATTCACGCATATTCATGAGGACATAAACCAATTTTTTTTCTGATTTGATGGTTTTGTTTTCATGAAACAATTCAGAAATGTGGAACTTTTTATAAGGTATCCTTTATTGATTGAATCATGCTGGAGCAACATCAATAAGCACGTTTATGAAATGCATGCTGTACAGTATAGTCTCCAGAACATTCCAGTACTCTAGCCTTAGTATCAGATGATAGTCTGCTGGTCCTTGTACAGGCTTCATCAACATTAAACTTGCTGTAAAAAATGGTAATTTTCTTGTTATGAATTTATAAGTAATTGCCATTCTAACACACCCAAAGCTTCTAAAATTGAATGGAAGAAAAAAGAGCTAGAAACCTGGGGATGTTTTAAGCACTTTTTTTATTATTTTAATACCAAACATCTCTCTTATCACTAAACTGGCTCAGCAGGTGTAGTGCTTCTCCTTAAATGTGAGCTTGGGATTCCATTCTTTGCTGGGTTGGACTCTTGACAACTATTTTTATCATTATACATCTGACATTTATAGATGGAAGTCACAGGGTTCTTTAGATAAAGCATTTAACCAACATCCTCCTGTGTCAGGTTAGGTGTGACAAATCACTGCTTATAGCCATTAATTAACATATTTATTACAATAAACAATGACTGTCACCATAGTAACCATAATGATTATCATCATGGTTAACATAACCATAATATAGCAACTGGTGTCATTGGTCTGAGCACTGGCAGAGCCATACACAAGAATTTCAAATTGGGGATACTGCTTCCTTGCCTGGTATTTGACATTAAGAGGACATAGTATCAATCAACTGGTTCACCCAGTGCCAGGATAGTGTAACTGTGGACTGATTTGATTATCTGCAGCTTACTGATTTGGTGGGCTAGCACATTAACAAAGGTCACTCTGAATGAGTGCTTGTACAAGGCAGGCCATAATAAACACCCTTGCAGACACCAAACTGTTCTTGGTGCTAATAGCTGAAAAATTGCTGATGCATTGTTTAACAAGATTACAACCAATGGTCACATTTTTTATTGTAGTAACCAAAATTATAATTGTAACCAAAGTAACCATGGTTACCATGATCACTATGACAACATACCTGAATTTTCCCCAACTACAGTTGTAAATGTTCCATTTCTATCATCAGTAAGTAAATACAACCTCATAGTTACTACAAGATGATGTCTCACTGTTTTTATATCTAGAAGATTTGCAGGTTCAAATGGATATTGCAGAGATGGTAATGCAAAGAACTGCCAAGATATACTTCGTGTTTTGTTCTGAAAACAGGCTTGATCATAGAAGGAACAAGGAACTTTAGTACACAGAGCTCCATCTTTTGCTATCACAAATTCACTTAAAAAGTAAAACAAAATTATTTTTATCAATCACAGTGAAAGAACGTTGCAACCGAATAACATGTACTTGGTTATCGTCCGTAATGTTACACAAACATAAATGTGTGAGGCACCAGCTGGCCCCAGTATACACAAAATGAGACCACTTATTATAAGACATCTGACTTTAAAACAATATAGTGTGCTTCAACTACTTATGAGGGCTAAAATCATCATTACTGTGGTCAGCCATCATTACTGTGACAAAAAGTTAAAACAAATATTTGAAAGTTGATGCATTCCATAAAAAATATGTTGATAATTTTATCATACCTGACAAAATTTTAATCTAGACAGTTGTTGCCTTATAGTGGCTTATTTAAAAAATCATTCCTCTTAGTTTACATATTATTTCTTGATTCAGATCACCATCACTACTTGCATACTAAATGTTTCTTTTAAAAATTAAAGTATATTGTGAAACAATATGGCAGATATCCATTTTCTGGGGGAATCTATGGGTGAAGTGGAGTGCAGGTGTTTTACTCCCAGTCAAGATTCTTTCACCTATATCAAGGTGGTCAGTTTTTGGATCATGGAAAAAACCAGTTATCTGAAGAAACTACCTATCTTCAAAATGTGTACTGACAAACTTTATGAAACTAGAGTCAGTCGCAAGCTGATTTTATTATATATCTAGGTGGTGAGAGGATCTGTGATGCATAAGTATGCAAGTTAGATTCATATTCTCTATGAAATGATGTTGAAGACAAAAAAAAAAAAAAGACAATAAAATATGATACTTGTAAATTTTCAAAAACATTTATTTTCAATAATATACTTTTGCATCTTTACATATGTAGTAAGGGGTGTTTATAATGGAGAAATATTGCACTTAAAAGTTCCACAAGTCAATAGTCCTATACCACTACTGGTAGTTTTTGACCTTGTAAAAGTAAACTTTTCTGAAAAATGTAACAGTTAGTAGATAGAGATTACGGGTCCTGCACCAGTCAATAAAACTAAACACAATACTATCTGTACATGCCAAATGTAAGATACATTATTTTCCCTCATGCAAGGCATTCTTTAGCTGGATTATGATTCATAAAATTTGGAACTTTCGATTCATTAATTTTCAAATATTTGGCTTATCTTTATTATCTAACAACTTTTCTGGACCCAGTGTCACTGATGACGAATGGATTTCCCAAATGCGCACATATGGCATAATGGCACATCAAAATTTAACAGGTATTTTGTTAAATATTTATGACATTAAACATGTCTTACTGTCTGGGTATTCTAACCAGAGTTATTGTCCTTTCTTGAATAAGTGTCTGTCAACATCTACCAACATAATGTTTTCATTCAATAACTAAAGTTCATGCAGATATTTTACAATGCTACTTAATGAAAAAGGGAGGGAAATGTCAATTTGATTTTAGAATGATATTGTTACAAGAGTTGTTGCCCTTACTGCACTTTAAATCTGTCGTCATCTAAACATTGCAATTCTGTAAAGGATATGCTGCCCATTGATTAGAAAAAGTTTAAGGTTCTTGAATACATTTTTGTCCATATTGTTTTGCACCCTTTTATAAAATACATATCTATAGATTAACAGTATGTATAAGAATGCAAGCATGTATGATTTTAAGATACTTTAAAGGGCAGATAGACCTTTTAGTGTTTCTATATATATATGATATATCATTCAAATATGTACAAAATTGGAATGTCTGGTGTATGTAAAAGTATATATATATAAAGAAAATTAAAAATCACATATTATACATATTTTATAAGAAGATATTTGTACAAATATATACAAATTCAAAAATTATTGAAATACAACAAAATACAAATCTTAAATGGAATTATTTTTCTTTTCCAGGTAGTTTCAACATAGCTCACCAGTAACTATATGCCATCAAACTATGTTAATCATTAAAAGCTTGCCCTGCTTTCAGGTCAGCCTAAAATTAAACACTTTCAGAAAGATTTGAAATACCATACATATAAGGAAAAATTGTTGGTAAACTTGGTAACAAATTCAATTTTATAAATTTGCATACACAATATACATAGTGCCCTATATAAAAACACATAACAATATTTACATACTCAAAAGTATTTGCAAGTTTAAGTTTTCTTAGTGTTTTCACTATACTCTCTATGCTAAATAGATTTTTTGGTAAAAATTTCCCTAAAATATTCTGGGGCTGATTTTGATGAAATTTTCATTGTTTTTGCTTCTTACAAGGAAAATTTTATCAGAAATGATCTAGCAATTTATTTAGGGTAATTAAAAAAAACAAATCTATTTTACAAAATATAGCAAAAAATATCAATCACTAATACTTTTGAGGAGGAATGAGAAATAATGTTCTTTTAAATGCAGACGCAGAAACAAAAGAACAAAAAACATCAAACACTGATAAATGCAGAAACGAAACAAAAAAAAAGTCACACAAAACAATAAACAACTAGCTCACAAAAAATTTATTTGACTGATACTAAACTCATAATTTATAAACATGCTTTTCTGTTAATTTTTTTCTTTCTTTATACTTGTACAGTAAAACCCCATTATTATGTCCCTAATCACCTCGTTACCTTAGTTACTGCAACAGTAGTGAAGACTCAACTTCTATTTGTTTTGTTTTTCTCCTTCAATTTATTTTTTAAACTCCCCTATAATGCTAAAATCTGACTGAACAAATGCTTTAGTCAAATGGCGCCAATGTTTACTTATTTTTAGCTTATTAATATATTCCCAAACTCCATTTCAAATGTTCAAAAACTGGCTTAAAATTTTATTCAAAAATTGAAAAAATGGAAACCTAACAGCATTTAAATAATAATAAAAAAAAAAATGAAATGGCTGTTGTTCTGACTATTCTTGCTAAAAATAAAAAAATGAATTTCTTTTGTGTTATATCAAGGTAAATATGAAAAAAAAAAAAAAATTAAAAAAGCCTAGTTTATGGATTTTCTACATCACAATAATGAAGTAGTGAATCATCCAATAACAACATTGTGTATTACTAATTCATTGATGGATCCATACAACAGACATGCAGCAAATTGATCCATATAAAACAGACAGCAATTTTAACAACATTTAACTTCTTATTTTAACAGAAAATATTTCAACAGTCTATTCTATGAACAGTGTCTTAAAGTGCTCAAACATAAAATATTTTAGAAATAAAATCAATCAAATAAAATACCCTATTTAGCAATTATATCTTGGCCTGTCACATAGAGGTATATTTTTGATACTGCTTTGCCTGTATAGCGAGTACGCATGTCTGTAATTTTCATATTTAATTCTAGTTCAATATCTTGAGGTCCTGGTATTTTACGAACTAGTGCCACAATAGCTTCACTGAAGCCACTTCTAAGTTCAAAATAACCATCGTTTACTGGCATTATTCCTGAATGTGCCGGACGGACGTTTTTAACATTTAATTCCCACTGAAATCTTTTCTCTGCAATACTTGGTCCTGACATGGCAAACAGTTCAGAAGGAATTTTAATGTTGTTTGGGAAAGATAAAAAGTTATATGATAATGAGATAGGTGCATTTAAACATTCCAGGTCACCTTGACGACATGTAAATGATACTCGTTTACAGCGGACACTGAAAGATAAAAACAATAACACTAAACACTATACATACACACAATATTTTGTTACAGAAAAAAAATTATATAAAGAACATGTATCATACCATTATGATGCCACTCAATTACATTTCCATATCACCTATTGTCACAGTTTTCATATCTATACTAAATATCGCATGCAAGTACAAAAAAAGCCATAAAATCAACAGGATTCACATGTGCAGCACCTACCTCATAATGTTTAGATGCAACTTTTTTTTCTTAAATTAAATCAGTTAAGATGATGTTTTATTGTAAAAACAATGTTATTTACAGAATTTATGACAAAGGCACAAACATTATGAGATAAAGATCAGGGGAAACCCCATTATTCATACAAAAACATGCTTAACCAACAACCAATCAATCAATAAATAAATAAACGAAAACATCACAACAACAACAACAACAATCAATCAATATACATGACTGCAATATTCAAGGTCAAATGGTACAAATAAACAGTGCCACATTGGACAATCTGAGATGATGCTAATGCCAATGCCAACTTTGGCATTCTCTCTTAAGCATATTTATTTATACCCAAAACTGTTTGTGATGTGTTTTTAAAGCCATAGTTATTCTAGTATTTAATGTTATTCCTAAAAAAATGTTGTATAAAACTGAAAATCTTAATTTACAAATATCTTATATTTAGATTATCAGTTGTTTGGCAAAGTTCCATTTTACCAGCTGACTTCTATCAAATTATTAATAAAACAGAAAATGCACACAACCCAAATCAGGTCAAACATTTACAACATTCAAATACAACTATCTTCATACAATGAAAGATTTCATAATATATATGTGTACCTGTTTCCTCTTGGACCTATTGGTGTTCTGATGAATCCTGATGGACACCTTATAACTGGACATTTATAGCTCCCTCTTGTGTTAAAACACATAGTATCTTGTCCGGGGCATCTTGCTGTACCTTCAGCACATTCATTTATATCTGAAAGATAGATAGATAGATAGATAGATAGATAGATAGATAGATAGATAGATAGATAGATAGATAGATAAATAAATAAATAAATAAATAAATAATAAATAAATAATAAATAAATATTTCATATGTAGGATTCTCTGATTGAAATATGAACTGAAGGGACCTCAAAACACTTCTATATAGACAGGTTGTTTTGTTATACAGGTAATCCCTATAGCAGAAAACTGCCTTAATAGATGCGCTGTATTAGAATGTCCACTTCAAGAGCTGGAAGTTTATTGGTTCTAAACCAAGCCTCAAATGTGAGATATTGTTTCAACAACATGCATTCAGAATGAAGAGAACAGAGTATCACCTGGTTTAACCAGTGTCAGGATGATGTGATTTGGGGAGTGGTTTGTTTGTACTGACTCAGTGAGCTAGCACCTTAACATGAAATCACCCTGAGTGTGTGCTGGTACAAGACAGACCATCATACACTTACACATTGCATGAATACACATTCTTAGGGATTAATCAACATTCTTTCATCAGTAATAGCTAGAGGGTAAATGATTTGTTTAATTTTCTGTTCAAATCATTTACATGATAAAATATCGATTTGGTAATCATTTGTACGACTGTTTGGTGAAGTACATTTAAGGTATACCATAAATTTGAGAAAAATAATAGACATTTAACATTTAACTTCCAACATACATATGTAAGTGGCAAGGGGCACAACCCCTTCATTTAAGCAAATCTAAAAACCCTTAATCTAAGCTATCTAATTTTGCCTAAGAAATGATTAAAATATAAAACGTTTACAGTCAAATGATACATGACTGACAATGAACCATAGCAATAGATCAGATAAGCTAAAAATACACATCTGAGGTGTGACTCAGGTTTATGTACCTTGACACGATCTGCCTGAACCTCTTGCCCTCCATCCCTCTGGACATGCACATCGATAAGATCCTGGTGTATTTATACACTGACCACCACAAACACGGCCACGTGGACTAGAACATTCATCGATATCTGGAATAAAATATATAAAAGGCAAAATTACATCTCAAGATTGAAATGGAGCTAAAAACTCAAATCTTTCTATGAAAATCCCAGAGTACAAGAACATGTATATAAATCTCCTGCTCGACTTTAAAAATTTACCTGTAGCTGGTGACAACTCGATATAAGTAAAATTACCTTGACAGAGATACAAAGCCTCATTTATGCACGTTATTAATACATACAATGGAAAAATCCCTTAAATAAGATGAACAAAGCAAATCTAGAAGAACTTAATAAATCATGTTGGTATAGTATTTGTACTACAACTTCAGTAGATGGTGATGGCATGAATCACTTTTAAGCCCAAGATGAGTAAAGTGGAGTAATGGTATGCCCAAGTCATGGCAGTCAGTTCTCATGTGTGTGTGTGTGTGTGTGTGTGTGTGTGTGTGTGTGTGTGTGCATATGTGTGTGTGTGTGCATACATGTAAGTGTGTGTGTTTTCTATTACCTTGACATGTTCGACCATCACTGGCTAACCTATATCCAAATCTACAAGTACACTGGTATGATCCAATTAGGTTTACACAGTTGTGTTGACATCGGTTAGGTTCTTGACATTCATCAATATCTTAATAATAAATGAATAAATAAACCTATAAATATACCTATTTACATTGGTAAAAGTTGACAATGGAATACATGTACTTACATTTTATAATGACCATGTCTAGGAAATAATTTACTTTGATTTTTTACAAATGAAAACAAAACAACAGTTCTTAAAAATAAAGTCAAAAACCAAATTTATAAGAAAATCATAATTAATCATGGTTAATTTTTGTTCAATATCTCCTAATTTAATTATGTTTTCAGTTAATTTAAATTTAAGGCATAAGTTATAGACTTATTCATTGTGAAGAGTCTGTTAACTTAATGTGAAGCATTTCATGGTGTGTGCTAAGTTTGTGATCACCAGTAGCCTGAAATTTTATGTTCAATTTAAAGTGTGATCACAAGCAAGCAGCCTTAGATTTTATATTTGATCATGCTTTAATTGTCAAAACTGCTCATGTTCATTTTAAACTCTGTGCTAGGCTTCTGATGTTGTTAATCATGCTTAAAGTGTAAAAATAATAATTGTGTTCATTTCAAACTGCATGGTAGGTTTTGGATTCCTTTAACCATGCCTAAACTGTGATAATTATACTACTGCTCATTTTAACATTGTATACTTTACTACCAAGTCCTAAACAATCTTTATACAAATTAATCCTTTTCAAGTTTACCTAAACACCTTCGTCCATCTTGTCGTAGACCTGGGTCACACTGACATCTAAAACTACCCTGGGTATTTATACATTGAGCATTTGAGGGGCATGCATTTCCTCCTGGTGCACATTCATTTATGTCTAAAAAGAAAAAAAAAAGAGCTAAAAATAGTTTATACAAGCTTTCTGTCTTTAAAAAACCATAATTTTTCAGAACAAACACAGCTTGCTGAGAAGTGCATTAAGGGCCCCTAACCTATCCTATCAAACCACCCATCTATCCATCTACTTATTTCCTGTATACCTTCTATATCAGTTCCCCACAAAACATATAATTATATACAAGTATAATATTTATTTCTTTAGAATTGCATATTATAATGCTTGTAAGTGATGAAGCTATGTAGATCATAAAAAGGTCCTCAAATCCAAGTTATCTAAATGTTTGCTAAGAGTTTGACCATTGAGAAAAAGATTATTTTACTTATACTTTAAAGTGATGCTAGGAATGTGACATATAAGGCCTTTTATATCATATACAGGTGAGCTTAATATGGACTGTAAAATACTAATGTACTATTGTGTTTAAAAACTCATAGCATACTAAACTGAATCAAAATTGATTTCCTTAAACATGATAGCCTTTAAAATGACATGAGTGCCAACTTTAAAAATGCCAATTACCAACACAACACAAAACACAACTGTAAAGGAAAAATGAAAATAAAAGCTAAAAAACAATTTCACTTTGCTAAATCTCTTTCTAGACTACAATTTAATACTGTTTATGCATTGTTTTGATAATAAATTGAATACAAAAGACAAACCTCTACAAGTTCCAGACCCATCATTGCGATAACCTTCTGGACAGGCACATATATAACTGCCAGGTCTATTGATACACTGTTGATTGTTGATGCATTCATGCGAATTACGAGCACATTCATCCACATCTTTAGTAAAAAACATAAACACACATGTATGTAAGTGTACAATTTAAGTGGGGCTGTACATGTGCACATTGTATGAAAGACAATAATGCTTATAAAGAAACAACCACCTTTTGATATATAACTCCAATATACTAGTAATTAATAATATTTTAAAAAACCAAGAAAAATAATTACACTACTTCATGTCTAAAATTAAAAAAAAAAAAACAAAAACATGCAAATAAATTTTATAAACATGGCAAAATGGACACCTGACTATAAAGTGTGTTTATTTGCAACAAAAGTTCAATTTTTAGGACAGTAGAACCTTAAGGCAGCAGAGAGAGAGAGAGAGAGAGAGAGAGAGAGAGAGAGAGAGAGAGAGAGAGAGAGAGAGAGAGAGAGAGAGAGAGGGAGGGAGAGGGGGCAGTAGAGAGAGAGGAGGGAGGGCAGCAAAGAGAGAGAGAGAGAGAGAGAGAGAGAGAGAGAGAGAGAGAGAGAGAGAGAGAGAGAGAGAGAGAGAGAGAGAGAGAGAGGGGGGGGCAGTAGGGAGAGAGGGGGAGGGCAGCAGAGAGATAGAGACAGAGAGAGAGAGAGAGAGAGAGAGAGAGAGAGAGAGGGGGGCAGTAGGGAGAGAGGGGGAGGGCAGCAGAGAGAGAGAGAGAGAGAGAGAGAGAGAGAGAGAGGCAGCAGAGGGAGAGGGGCAGCAGGGGGAGATAAAGAGAGGCAGCAGAGAGAGAGAGACTTATTAATTCAGTGTATAAACAGTACTAAGAATTTTTCTTTAATGTGGTTACATCTAGATGTAAGATTGGACACTGTAGCTACAACAAATAGCTTTCTATTACAATGCAGTTATCTTATGTTTTAAGAAACTGAGTGTTTTCTCCGGAACAGTGGATATTTCCAGGTCTATCCACTTGTTGTATTGATGTAGTTAAAAATAATAATTGTTTGTACCAACCTTCACACTGGAATGTATTTGGATTCATTTCAAATCCTGTTTGACAATCCATTATGTTTTCACATCGATATGAGCCATAGGTATTAATGCATTCCTGTGTAAAGCTGCATTTATTTGTATCCTCACATTCATTAATATCTGTCAATTAAAAATATTAAGAAGCTACGAAAAGGAAGAGACATCACTGAAATTAAAATATATTATGTCATATATATTATCTGTATATTAACCATTTATAATAAAATTTCCAGTGTAAACCTGCATTTACTTGGATCCACACATTTATACAAGGGAAGCACATAGATAAATATAAGAAAACATTACTTTCAATTCCTTTTAAAAAAAATATTAATGACTAAGTTCCTATTTATATCTCTCAATTATTTTGGCATTGATAGAAACTTACAAAGATGCAAGCAATAAGAAATGATAGTCCATTAAAATTTTCAATAATAAAAAACTTAAATTCTATTTAGGAAAATATAAGTTATTGAATCCAGTTATATCCATGACGATGCATTTCAGAAATATTAAGGTGATGATTTATTTAAGTTTATTATGAAACAATTAGATGTAATCTATGTAACTTATTTCCTTCTACCAAAGGATTTTTTCCAAAGAAAGATGAATTCTATGTCTGTTTAGTTCATTAATCCATATAAAATCTATACATCGAATCAAGACATCTTAGTTATCATATAGTAAACATGAACAAGTCCTACCTACACACATTCCCCTTCTATCTGGTTTAAAACCTCTTTGACAGTTTATTGGTTCACATCCACCGGTTGATGATGAAAACCTGTATCCCTCAGGACATTCCTTAGGTACACAGCGGAATGAACCATCAATGTTAAGACAACTATAAGCTCCTCTACAGTTATGATTTCCGGTCGCACATTCGTCAATATCTGTAAATGAACATAAAATTTTAATACAGGTACCAAAATTGTGCATCTACTTCATTTAAATGTGTAAACAAAAGACCAGCAGCACTGCCAGGTTTTTAACATCTGCATTTTAAATTTTAACTTTTTTTTCACATTTTGTAGCATTTGATACTTTCTCTGCTTTTTTCCTGCTCTTTTTTCTGCTATTTTTTTACCACAACCATATATACTTATAAATACATTTATCAATACAATTAAAGGTTTTGTACCTGGTAGATGCAACACTTTCATTGTAATTCAAAGAGTTAACTAAAAATAAAGTACATGGTAGCTTTTAGGAAGGGAATCTTTAAGGGTCATATATGATAATAACTAAATTTCCACAAATATCTTAATCTCTTTGTTATTGCATTTTCTAATATTTAAGATAATTCAGTACAACTATTAGATTACCAATGCATTCCTGTGTACTGTCCTGTAGAGTATAGCCGGTTCCACAACCAATTATTCTACGGCAGGTATATGATCCGATCGTATTTTCACACCTCTGTTGTGGGGTACATCTATCTGTTCTTAGGGCACATTCATCAATATCTGCAATCAAAATGTAATAGTTATGTAATCTCATGAAATAAATTGATAAATTAAACTGAAATAATGAATACACGTATTTGTTAAATAGAAAATCTTATCCTAAGGGCTGCTTTTTTTAAATTGCAATCTCTGTAACACTGATTTGGTTGATTCTTTTTCTCCCATAAGACATTAGATTGGTACATTTACTTTGGAGAAAAAAAGAGTTTCCATCACTTAAACAGGTGTGAAAATTTTATAGTGATGTCTAAGCTCATTACAACCTGGGTTTACCTGCAGACAAGACTGACAAATCCTTAATGTGTGAAATAGGAACTTTTCTGTCAGTGATGGGAGAAATACTGGCCTCTATAAAAGAGACAAAAAAATTCTGATAGGGATAAGTGTTTACCAGCTTAACAGTTAATTCATGTGGTGTTAACTTGGGTACATCTATATACAATGTGACACCACACAGTGTTTGTGCTAAATGATGAAATTACAAGAAAAGAGTAAAGTAAAGTAATCATGTCTTAAGTTCCACTTAAGATTCATTCATTTATTTACTCATTCATTTTTTCTTTCTTTCATTTATTTATATAAACGAGGCAGTCATATCAAGAATGGTGAAGGAAATTGTAGTTGCCCTGAAAAAACTACAGACCTATAGCAAGCAAACTGACAAATTTCTCACACCAGGATATATATATATTTATATATTTCAACTAATATATTTGAACGCCTCCATCAGAATTCATGTAAATATACTGACTCCCAGCAAACTTCAAGGGGTATCAGATGGTACAATAGTAAACTTCCTCATCTATAAGTAACTTATTGTATAAAACTAATCAAAAATTAGATGTAATCAAAGAATTAATGCTGGATTAGTTATAATCTGAATAATTATCCATAGCATCACAAGCCATATACTGATAATATAATGCATGAACTTCCATTAATAAAAAAGCTGTAATAAAAGTGGAATGAATTGGAGTTATCTCCCCAGGCTATATATATATATATATATATATATATATATATATATATATATATATATATATATATCAAGATCACCCTGCAGGTCAGTTCTGGATGAAAACCAGTTGTAACAGAAACTAGAATACTGGGAAACAGAACTTAAGAAAGTGAATTGACAAACTTTTTTATGCTAGGATCTACCCAAATGGAATTGTAACCTTGGCAGAAGGATAAGCTGTGTCCTATAAGCCAGCACTTTAGATGTCTTGTTCTAAAGCTGAAGCCTAAGTTCTGTTGTCAAAAGAAAGTGTATTTTGACTGAATAAACTTAAAAAATTAAACATAAGGCATGAATGCTTAATAACCTCAAGTAGGACTAAAATCTGATTTCTTATTATGTTCCAGCTGCAGCAAACAAAAGAAAAACACTACACACAATTACTAGGAACAATTAAATAAAACTGACTTTATTCCTTCTATCTAAAACTGCTGAAATAAATATGCCCAAATTAAACAAAAGCAGTTGAATTTCTTATAAACATTATGCAATAAAAAGTGCAATAATACAATGCATGATAAATGATCCTGATGAACATAATCAAAAGAATTAATAAAAATAAAATAGGTTTACATAGTATTCTAGTTTGTGTTTCTGGTGAGTGTTTGGATTTTCTGTAAACTTAGCTACAAAATGTTTAAAAATATCAAAAAACTTTTCCAAGTATACAATGTATTATTTTATGTTATATTTTCCCATCTCAACTAATTGTGGTATCTTAGAATCTTGGCATGTGTTTTATCAATATCAAAGGTATTGCAAAATATGGTCAAACAGAATTTAAACAGTATATGTGTTTTAGAGGTGTAAACTGAACAATGAGAGATGAGTGCATCATTATATGCAAGAGTAAAAATAAATGTAACTTGCTTTTCAATTTTATAAAAATAAGAAAAAAGTAACATTGCTTCAAAATAATGAAAGCAAATTTTTTATAGCAAGCCAAGCTTAGAAATATAATTCTAATGTTACCATAGCAATAACGAGTTCTTCTGTCATATCTAAATCCTTGTTCACAATGGCACTGATAACTGCCCACTGTGTTGACACAAATCTGACGAGGTCCGCGGCACTGATGCATGCGCAATATGCACTCGTCAAGATCTTATTGAAGAAAACAATAACACTTTTCAAATTACTGTGCTATTATTAGAATTAGGACCCTAAAATTTGCATATAGCAAAATAAAAAAACTAATTGTCTAAAAAATTGTCTAAATCTGTGAACAAATCATTAAAAACAATATAACATCAAATATCAACAAGAAATCTTAAATAATTTCCTCAACATCAGATATTTTCAAGAATTTTCCTGACTTAAATAGTACAATAAAACTATATACAAAATTAAGATACAACATTTGCATAATTCTATTAAAAATTCCAATTAATCAAAATTTCAGTTGACCAGTGGTTCACACTATCACTGAGTCAAGGACTTACATTAAATATTAGACCAACCTTTGTCAAAAGGGCCAGAATCCCACATATTCAACATTGCAAAAGGCTCGTACAGTCTATGTGACAAATTGTTAACACATTCCATTACATTTTTAATAAGAACAATGGATCATACTTAAACCCACATTTTTTAATGAGTGTAGTGAAGTAATGTTTTAAACCACAGTCAAAACTTTACCACTAATATCAAGGCTATCAGTTCTGGGAGGTTCGAGAAACTAGAGTACCAAGAGAAAAAAAAAGAATACACCTCAGACAGGAAAATCCTGTAAGGATATGTCTGATTAGGATTTAAACCTGCTTTGATCTGTAGGCATTGTATACCATTCTGTCACTAGGACCTAAACAATTTATAATGAGATCAAGGACTCATACTTCAATGAGACCAACTCAGACTTTCAGGCTAAAGGTTCTCATTACAAAGAGACCAAGAGCCCATTCTATCTATCTTTAAGATAATGGAACCACACTTTCAATGAGAACAAAACTTCAAACTTTCAAACTGCACCAAAAACTAACACTTGCAATGAGACTACTGGTGCACATTGACAATGGAACAATGGAACATTTAAACAAAGACCAATGGTTTACACTTTTAATGAGACTCTTGACTCAAACTACAAATAAGACCAAGGGCTCATACTTTCAATAAAAACAATAGATCTCACTTTCAACAGGTAAACAATGAAAATGAGACCAAGAGCACACACTGTTAATGAGATACAAAATGTACACAACTTCTATTTTAATAACACCTGCTCACGCTTTCAATCAGACCAAAGGCTAAATGCCTGCACTTTCAATATTAAACTAATGACTCATACTTTCAAAAAGACAAAAAGAACCCAATTTCAATGGAACAAGAGGAAAGACAAAAGACTCAAACTTTTGTGGAGACCAAAGACCCACACTTACAATGAATCCAAGGAAGCACACTTACAATGAGACCAATCGCCCATATTTACATTTAATGGAACCCAAAGCTCACACTTTAAATGAGAAAAGAGTTCATACTTTCAATGAGATCAAGGACTCAAATCAAACATTGAAATAATATTGTAATAAATCAGACATATATATATTTTTTTTTAAAAAATGCAACTTTCAAAAAAAAAAAAAAAAAAAAGGAAGAAAGAAAAAGAATATAGAATAATCAAATTGAAAATACTGTTTAAGAATAAACATGATATTTTTTGTTAAATACCTTCACATCTTTGGCTGACTACATTAAATCCGTAGCCATTTTCACATGTTTGTGTTAATCGTTCACATCGTCTGGTTGTAGGGTTGTATTGCTCTCCTTGCGGACATGTCTGTTGTGGTTCTGCTTCACAGGTATAACTTCCTTCTGTGTTTACACATCTACTGCCTCTAGGACAGTTTGCTCTTCCAAGTCGACATTCGTCAAGATCTAAATAAAAAAGAGGCCAACATAGGGTAATTGATGCTCAAATAGACATCAATTTATGACATTGCGAATCAAAGAATCATGCCCAATATGACTCTCAAAAAAAAAATCTATAAAATGATTAAAAATTCCATATTAAAACACAATCGAAAGTTTAATCACAAAAAGCACTCTCCAGACTGAAGATTATGTACAATGGAACCTGTCTATGCCCAACATTTTCAGTTCGAAGATGACATTTTTTTCCCATTTATACAGGTACCAGTTAATTAACCATCCCTAAAAGTATACTCTTAAAACATACATGTAGTTTAGTTTTGACATGCCATTTGCTTAATCCCCCGGCCGGGTCTGACCAAGACTTGAAAATAGGTAGTGACTGTTCTTTCGCCGAACACTCGGTGCTGTAGGTTTAACTAAGATTCAGATTATACAGGTTACACTGTAATACCACTAACCTTCACATGACACTCCATCACCTGCTAGTTGATAACCATTATCACAAGCACATCGAACACCATCATCTCCTGAAAGACATCTCTGCTGACATGGATTATACACAGAACAGGTGACACCTAAATATGTTAAAAAAAAAAAAAAAAAAAAGAATTTATTTTAAAGTTTAATTCAAAGCATTCAAGGAATAAAATCAAAATTTGGCAATGAATACAAGATGAATTCAAGTTAAATTCAAAATTTGGCAACAAATACAAAATAAATTCAAGTTAAATTCAAAATTTGGCAACAAATACAAAATGAATGGCAATGCTCAACAAATATCAAGCCTGTTAAGAACACTTCTTTTGGAAACACTTGACCAATTAGTTAAAATTGTTATGAACAAAAACTTATAAAATTGAATTCATGGCGGTGATTTGATGTTGTTGATATGGATTTATGTATGCTGTTGGTGAAACAAAAATGATAGAAACTGTAAATCGTTAGAAATAGCCAAACAAATGGCATAAGTTTTTTGCAACTCATGACTGTCAATACAGGATTTTCAAAATAAATTATTTACAAAATAATTTTAACTAACAATATTCACAAGAGACCACTTTGAAATTTTCATGAGCATCAATTTTGTTATGACACTAGAAACTGCCTGTCCTTTTTTTATGAAATAAATATAGATATGAGATGATTATAGAGAAGGTATAATAAAGAATAGTGATAATACTTACCAGAATCTACAGGTATACAAGTACTTTTATCACTGTGTAGTTTAAATCCTGGTCGACATTCACATCTATAACTTCCCTGTGTGTTACGACATATATGACTACAAAGTTGACCAGCAGGGTATAATTCACACTCATTTATGTCATTCACATCTAAAAAAAAATGCAAATATTAATTATTTAAAATAAGGAATTCAATATTGTGATTTAATTAATTGTTTATTTTTCAACATGGAAAATTCCTATATGACATAATACTTTGTGCAAGGCAGAGGCTTAAAAACAAAGTAACATGTTATAAGCTTTTTAAGTGTTGGCTTTCTATTTAAAACAGTAACTTTATCCACTTAGGTTTCATTTCCACTATAGATTGATCTTAGAATGAAATTGTTTGTCAGCTTTTTTAGCCAAAGGTTTGTGGTCTCCTCCTAGTACTTTTTCTCCTCCACAATACAAGAACTAAATACCTTAATGTGAGTGAAATATTTTTGACTTGAGCTCAGACACAACTATCACCAACCTATCCATGGAGAAAATGTTTGTTAACTTAGAACTAACACACATTTCAATTAACCAGGTTGTTTATTGAATTTTTTGTTGAAAGTCTGTTAAGTGTAGGAAAAAGGCTTTAAATATTTCCTCAAAGTGAATTGCACATCTTCGATATATATATATATATATATATATATATAGAAAAATTCTGTAAAGTTTCAAGGATCTTTCTAGAAATATATAAAAAGAGTGTTTTTACAATGTAGGATCCCTCTTTCAAACCTATGTGGTGTGACTTAAGATCTGTATGCCAGCCCTTCAGACCACTCAGCTACCAAGATAACCTTTGTAATTAAATTATATGCATAATGAACACAATAAACACTCTTTTTGAAGCAGTCTTTTTCATTGTGTAGTAGAATTGCTTTCATCTATGAAAACTACAATGGCCGATATCAGTCCTCAAGTTTTATTTCTTGTTGGAGAGAAGTGTCTTTTGTCATTGTCAAGTTTCTACTGTCAGTTTTTATATTTCTCCAACATTATTCTTACCAATTTAGAAAGTTGACAACACAGTTGTCACTTTTCTTATTGTCACATTTCTTTCTCAAGCAATCTATCCAATTAATTTTTATGAGTTTTGTTACTAGATAACCCTCTTCCTAAAGAAATGTGACAATAAAAGTGACAATTTTGTTGTCAACTTTATAAAAATGGTAAGAATAGCATTGGGGAAATATGTAAATTGACAATAAACACTTGACAATGACAAAATACACTTCTCTTCCACAAAACATGAAATTTGATGGCTGATATTGGCCATCGTAGAAAACAGATAGCTTGTGTAGTCCAATATATTGACATCTGATAAGCCTTCACTGTTGTTTGGAGAGTTTTTAGGGGTTAAATTTGAAAGCCTTAGTAATATTTCCCTAGTGGAGACGACCCTTTATGTAATAGTAATTTGAGGCATATAAAATTACTAGAATTGAACCAATCAGTTAGGTCATACCATTAATATCGTTTGTTAAAATATCCTGTGTAAACTGAACATCTGACTAATCCAAACAAAATCTTCAGTCCAGGTGTTCAGTTTTGGCAGGTACTATTGGCATATACATTTTATCAGCCAATAAGAAATATAAACTTGATAAGCAATGTACTTTTATGTTGAGTATACATTAAAAAGAAAAAAATGCTACATCAGGTTTTATATTGTTATTAGTATATATCATACCTGTGTCATTTCCACTGAAGCAACAATCATGGAATACTTCATCACATGGTCCTCCAAATTCTTCATATTTCAGTAGATTACAATCACCATTCATGGACCTACTAGAGAGTCCAAGTTGACAACAGTGACAACATTCCTAAATGTACATAAAATTACATAACATCTCAGGCCCCAGTTTCACAATCATTCACTCAACTGAGTTTACACTCAACTCAAATATTCATATTTTTCTCTCATCAATATTTAAAAAAAAAAAGTTTTATGAGACAATATTTTTTTATCCAACAAAACTACACTAAACAATTTAGATATAACATTAGATACTCTATTTTATCTGTATAATGTCTTAAAAATTGAAATTGAAATATTCCCAAATTTGAGTTGAGTGTACACTCAATTAAGTGAATGATTATGAAACTGGGGCCAGATCAATATCTCAAATAGGAAAAACAGGGTAAACTCAAACTTTACTCATTAATTAATTCATTAATCTATGTTTCTTTTATTATTATTATTATAATTTTTATTCTTTTTTTTAAAATTTTTCTAAAAATTCAAATATAGAGATAACATGAAGTCAAAATCATGTCTAGATATCATAAATCACTGCATTTGAATTAAAATTTATGTTTATTTTAACACACAATATTGAGTAACAAAGTTGAACTTTGCAAACATCATGTGGAGGTCTATGTAGATGATATTTGAAGCCAAACATTGGCATTTAAATGGGAAAAAAATTATCCATTATGAGTTTATCTAAAAGTAAAGGGAAATTTTACCCTCAGAGTTGAATATTTAAGGTCCAATCTTGCTCAAGTGTATCTTAGTGTAAAAACAATTACCGGTACGAGTTTGCTTGTCAAATTTCTCAGTATTCTGACCTCAACCATCTTTGAATTGACCTTGATATAAGTGAAATGACCTTGACTGGGATGTAAAACACTATTATAACCTAAACCATACAACACATCATTAAATTACATATAAATTATCAGGATTACCTTGAACTGTTCTGAACCAAACACATCATCCCTGATAGAACACATGGTATATTCTAGAGCACTTCTTTGTCCTGCCAGACATTGTAAATGTTGACGTTCCTTCATACAACAAACAGTTAATATTGATCTACATGCTCTTTGATCATCTTCCCTAACTTGATCTACAGATTGTGGATAGCTGTCACATCTATCCCTAGACGATGCCCATTGTGATCCAACCATGCAACATTTCTCCAACAGTTCAGTATCAACAGCAGCTGAAATAGTTCAAGCAAATAAATTTGATTAGAATAAAACATAGAATAATAATAATACAGTTATTAAGGTTACAAAAACCTCAACTTTTAAAAGTTAAGAGGTGTATGTTGACTGAGTGGTGTAAATGACACACATACAGATAACAGCCACCTTTCAATGGCTATGTTTGAATTCAACTGGTGGCAGATCCATGACTCCCTATTTTCTATATCTCAGTCACTATGTGAACCACCTAGATGGAATTCCTCATGTATAACCTCAGTGAATATATTACCCACTTAGATCATGAATTTTTCAATTTTCACTACAGTCACTACATGAACCCAACAGACCATATTTTCCCATCTATGATTTAAGTCAATAAATGAACCATACAGTCCATACTTCGCAATGTATAACCTCAGTCACTATATCAACCACATACCAAAACTTCTAAACTATGACCTCAGTCACTAATGAACCACATAGACTGAAATTCCCCATCCAAGACTTCAACCACTCTATAAAGCACACAGAACTATAGCCCTGGTCACTATATGGACCACAAAGACTGAAACTCCCCATCCCAGACCTCAACCACTCTATAAAGCAAACTGGTCACTATATGGACCACAAAGACTGAAATTCCCCATCCAAGACTTCAACCACTCTATAAAGCACACAGAACTATAGCCCTGGTCACTATATGAACCACAAAGACTGAAATTCCCCATCCAAGACCTCAACCACTCTATAAAGCACACAGAACTATAGCCCTGGTCACTATATGGACCAAAAAGACTGAAATTCCACATCCAAGACCTCAACTACTCTATAAAGCACACAGAACTATATCCCTGGTCACTATATGGACCACAAAGACTGAAATTCCCCATCTATAACCTCAGTCACTATATGAGACACAAAGACTAAAAATCCCCATCAAAGACCTCAGTCACTGTAAATCACACAGACCAGTAACCTTTGTCACTTGACAAACCACACAAACCAAAACCCCATCTCTGACCTCAGTCACTATATGAACCTTATAGACCTATAACCTAGTCACAATATGAATCATACAGACTGAAATTCCCCATCTATGACCTCAGTCACTATATCAACCACACAGACCTATAACCCAATTTTGACCTGTCATTACATAAACCCAACAGACCATAATTCCCCAACTATGATGTAAGTCAATAAATGAACCATACAGTCCATAATTCCGAATGTATGACCTCAGGCACTACATCAACCACACACCAAAACATCTAATCTATGACCTTGGTCACTAATGAAACTAACAAAATTCCCCATCAAAGACCGCAGTCACTGTATAAAGCACACAGACTATAATCCTGGTCACTATATGGCCCAGACAGACTAAAATTTTCCATCCAAATACTTAGTGACTGTATAAAGCACACAGACCTTTGACCCTAGTCACTATATGAACCACACACTGAAATTCCCCATCTAATTCCTTAGTCAATATACCGGTATAAACCACACAGATGATTACATGTACCTGTTTTCTCCATTCAAGACCTCAGTCACTATATGAGTTACACAGACATATAACATTATTAACAATATAAACTACACTGACAAAAATTCCCCATTTATGACCTCAGTCACTACCTGAAGGTTACAAAATTGCTCATACAGAACCACTGCAAAAATTTTACAAGTACTAGTAACTTCCATGCAATTGGACCATGTTACAGTAAACAACATATTTTTTGGCAAGATTTATGAAATATGACTCTTTATACATCTATTTTTGTCCATTTCACAGGAAATAATTTGCAATAAATTTTTAAAGAATTATCATATCAATGGCCTAGGAAGCAGGGAAACTTATAGTCTTTTTAAAATCACTCTTTAGACGCAGGTTTCAAAATTTTATAAATATGATTATTTTAAGTCACACAAACCTACTTACAATAATAAAGAAAGGGCACCTGAAAAAACAAGCTACATGAGAGAATAATGTGTCTACTGTTTATCATTGGTAAACATTACATGATCAACATACTAGTTTTATTTTTTGGGGATTTTTAAAAAACTTTCTTATTTTCTTGCCAGCCTTATGAGATGTAATCAAAACAGGTGTTTTATTAATATACCTGAGTTACATTGCTGATGGTACAATACCAGTAACTGTTTGTTTTTTCACTGATGCATTACAATTCAAATCAAAAATACATTAGAATTTTAATATCTTGGACAATTGATAAAATGTGTCAAGTATAATCAAGTATATAATATAGATGAGTTGGTTGATGTTGTTTAATGTCACATCAGCAATTTTTCAAGAGAGTAATGAGTAATGGTGTTTAACGTCCCAGTCAAGAATATTTCACTTATATCGAGACGTCGCCAGCTATAGACGAAAGTGCAGAAATTTTGCCTGTGCGTTGTGCTGATGGCATTATACAGCAGGGTTCTTTATTGTGCCACACCATAACAAGGGACCTTGTTTGTTTTAAGTTCCCATCCGAAAGAACCGTGACTTTCATTTCGTAATGCCGAGTGCTTGGCGAAAGAACAGTCACTACCTACTTTCAAGTCTTGGGTCAGACCTGGCCGGGGTTCAAACCCACGACATCCCACTTATGGAGCGAGCACTCTACCAACTGAGCTACCACAGTGGTCCAATTTTTCAAGAGCAAGTTCATTAATATTAATTAATCTAAGAACAAGTTTATTAATGCATGAGATGTGCATGTGTACTATGGTCTGTTTTTTATTTTTGTGCACTTATGGCAACTTTAATGTGCTGGCTCAAAGTAAGCATGTCACTGGCAAGCATACCACAACCCTATCACATTGTTCTGGCACTGATGAACCAGTCAATATTGTGTCCTATAAAATGCTGAGTGCCAGGCAAGGAAGTAACATCTCAAATTTTAAAATCTTATGTCAGTTCAAACCCACAGCCTCCTGTGGAATGGTAGGGGAAACTAAAATTGCTGGAGAAAAAAACACAACCTTCATGAAGCAAACTTATGAAGTTCTCACACTAGGTACTGCCAAGAATGGGTTTCAAACTTATGCAGTTAAAGCTAAGTAATTTTAAGAGTGTGCTCTGGCCACTGAAGACCCCTGGTTAGTCATAATCTTTATGAATTAATTTAAAGTTTAAACACACACACACACACACACACACACACACACACACACACACACAGCATTAATGTTTCACCATATATACATGTACATTTTCTAAAACAAAAAAAAATCAAAAATTCTTGTACATGTACTGATTACTATATAATATATATATATATTTATAAAATAAATATATAAAAAGGTTCTAAGATAGCAGAATTCCAAAGATTTGGTAAACAAAATTTCAAAAGCATCATTTTGCAGGAAAAATGCTCCATCACAGATTAATCATTTGACCAAATTCAAAATTTCTCAATTCAAACTTGATCTGTATATCATCAATGATATATAAATATTCCAAGCTTTATTAGAATTGGTTCAATATGGTAAATACACCTATAGGTTCTGCAGATTGTTAGATGAACCATAGCAGATATTCTGGGTGAAAGATATGAAAACAAAAAACTTGTACCATATATATATAATGTCAAAACAATGTCAAGACTATTTAATATTTGAATTTTGATATGAAAATTCACCTTTGTGTTCATTGAGGGATGAGATAAAAATTTAACGAAAAAGTCAGAATTTTGGGAAATGCTATTAAAAATTTATTTTTGAGATATTCCTTTGAAATATTAAATATAACATCCTTTAATATGGTAATTAAACATTTGTAACAAGATTTAAATGAATTTTCATGGTTCAAAGATTTTTGATGATTTTTATAAAATGCAGAAACAGATTAATTTTTTTCCAGCTATTTATTTGAAAATTGATATGTATCAATCCCTTTATTGTTTTTTATGTTGCACATTGCATGTTGCATGTTGCACATTTGTGTTTATTTAAACACCAAACTGCATTTTTCAGAGAGACTCGCAATTTTCGACTTTCTCGTTATATAAAACAATGGAATGAACTATACATGTAACAGTATAGAGACAAATAATTCACATTGTCTTAAGAAACTATGTCAAGAGGGTCATCTATCTATAAAATACTTATGTCGTAGTAATATCATTTATGATAGGGTTGTAACCTTAATTGAGCAATATCTAAATTCTTAACAATGTTCAAATTAAACCTTAATGTGTTGCTGCTAATTAGGGCCAACAAATTAGTTCTTTATAATTAACCCCAATTTATCTAAGCCATTCTAATTTCATTATCTTGATTTCCCAATTTCATTGTCTCTTATTTTAATATGTAAATAAACAAGTATTTCAATTTTTTAAACAGAACCTGGCATGGTTTCTAGAATATTTTTACTGCCTTTTTTTATTTCATGACACAGTAAAACCTTGATTTATAGCCATCATTTGTTCAATGACATTATGGTATGTAGGTAAGTCTAAGCCGATCTTAAAGAAACACAAAAAGATATAGACACAGAGACATCGACATAATGTGGCAATAAGTAAGATAGTAAAATGATTGAGGAACATTATAACAAAGTTTTGCTGTAGTATATTCACAAAGTATACTTGATTTGGCTATTTTTCAAGTTGCAATTTTGGCGATTTTCAAGTTACAATTTTGGCTATTGTTAAGTTGCAATTTTGGTTATTTTTAAGTTACAATTTTGGCTATTGTCAAGTTGCAAATTTGGCTATTTTCAAGTTACAATTTTTATATTTTCTATTGTAAAACAAGAGTCATCAAAACACAAACACAACTCATTAGCTCATTTGCCCTTAAAGTGAATGGCACTGCAATAAATTGGAACACAGACTAAAATATACAGCAATATCTATCGTTCATGAATATAAAACTGCATATATTTTATGACATTTTTTTCCTATTGTGTACTGCAGGATGATGGACCAGACAGACTAAAGGACAATAAAGGAAAAGACACAACATTGATGGTGTTGGCCCTCTATACTTGTACGAGCTAAAACCTAACAAACTCAACTCAAAGTACCTTGTATACAATATCAAATATTGTTTAAGGTTTTCTTTCTTTTTGGCCCTTTCATTTTCAACCAATCATTATTCTGATTTGCTTTGTAATACAACTTTTAGGGTACCAGTAAACTGACCATTTTAAATTCAATATCTGAACCAAGAGCCATGTGGTGAAGGTAGCAGCAAAAGGAAATATCTTGTAAGTGGTTGACCAGGTGTGAACATGTTGCAATGAGGTTTATAAGACCAAATAAGTGTTGTAATAGTGAACTGTATCAGCATAATTAAAATGCAGGCCATGTAAAATACTGGTGTAACAGAAATGGCAGGGAATGTATTACACCAGTTTTTGTTGGCATCTTTAGTACACCACTGAACTATATAATCAATAAACATAAAAAAGACCTACAAAATGAGCCTTGTTTTGATTTTATTTTATAAGCTTTTTTTTCAGAACAAAATCGTTTTCCAAGAAGCTAGACAACTGTCTAGCTTTCCCAAGTGTATGAGGAATTTGTATTGCCAAGTTAACAAGAATTAGACTGAAGTGGATAAGAGGTTACTTTTTCCAGGTTATTGAGAGGCTAGTTTTGCTGAATGTATGAGGGGTTAGTTATCTTTTGTTAAGTTTTTCCAAGTGAAAAAAGGGTTAAATTTGCCAATTATATGATATGGTCGGTTTTGTAAAGTGGATAAAGGGTATGAAAGGGAGTTTATAAATTTTTTCATGAGATACATGTATTGCGAATTTAGAAAGCTAAAGTCCCCAATGATAAGGGGTCTTTGGGATGCAAGGAGCCCTGTTGGAGGTCCAGGGGATGACCCCCCCCCCCCCCCATTTAAATTGAATTTTTAATATCTATGGGGACATTTTTCTCTCCATTTTGCAAGGGGGGTTGGAATCACCTCCCTACCCCCCCCCTCCTCCCTTTAATCTGCCAATGTATATAATAGTTCTTACAGATGGTCTTTTATATAGAAGTATTTTTGAAATATAAGCAAACTGTAGCTTAAATAAGCTTTATTAATCAATCTAATTGAAGGCGATGCTATTGCGGGTGTTACTGTATGAATGAAGTATATACAATCATATCTTATAATACACACAAATGCATGCTTCCCTTATTATTAATCACAAGTATAAAATGTTCTAAATTACTAAAGAACAAGAAAAAAAGCAAATTAGAGAATTTTTACAAATTTAAATCTGTGACTAAAAGTGAATCAGATTAAATAAATAAATAAATAAATAAAATAAATAAATAAATAAATAAATAAATAAATAAATAAATAAATTCTTACCTTGTGTTACAAAGCTGAATGCTAAAGAAATCATAACAGTTAAAATCTTCATCTTTCCACAAATTTTCTTATTAAGAAACAAACTATCTGATTATATAGATATTTCTCCAGCAATATGTAATCTTAATTAAGAAAGGTAAAAAACTAAAAGAATCCTCTGTAGATATTAATATAACAACATGTTGGAATGCTAACTTATCCTCCCCCTAACTGCTCAAATAAATCATTTATTTCTTTAGCTTTATCACTTAATAAATTCACAACTTATAAAATTGAACTCAGCATGTACCATATGAGGTACACAAAGGGGTGTGTGTATAACTGAGATGTTCACCTTTCATGGCCTATGCAGGGGGTCTTGTAATTGTATGACTATGCATGTGGCTATTGGTGTTTTGTGAAAAAAAAATATACTAATATGGGATAATATTTTAAAAAATCATAAATAATTCAATATTCAAGTTTGCAAAATGATTAGGAAATAACATTTGGAAAGATTACTAGAAATTTTGTTGTGTCTTTCTGGGTGGTTTGGTGGATTGGGTGGGGGGGATGTGAAGTTTGATTTTGCATGACTAACTTTATATATCATTTTACATGTAATTCTTTATAAACCAATTTTTTTTTTAAAGAAAAAAAAAAATGGTAACATTATTTTAAAAGGTTTTTGAGACAATGTTAACATTTATTTCATTTTTAAACAAAATATTGAATAACGGGTAAAATATGAAGTGTCAATGTCTATTATTCTTACTGCACACAATACAAAAGTTTGCCTCTATTTGTATGCAAAATTTTAAAATCTTTGAGCTATAAATGTAATTACAAAGACTACAGGTATAATTTCAGTATTTTTTTAATGCAGGTATTACCCATAATACCAGTAGCTATTTATACTACAAGAAATGCATTAAGCATTCAAATGAAAACCCAGTGTGTTTCTCTTTGACTTTTGATTAAAGGTATTGATGCCACAAATTTCAACAGTAAAAATGACAGACTTATTTAAATCTTACAATTTATACCTGCTAGTTTTTTTTTCTTTCTTTTTTTCCAAATAAGAAGACTTTGCATTTTTAACTTTTTCTTGATTTTTTTCTTAATATGTGCCTAATATTATGTATGTTAAAAGTATTTTACATGTAGTTAAATTTTTTTACTTGACTGCTTGTAGTCGCATGTCTGTGTATACCCATTGATTATCCAAGCACAAGACGTGATTTTCTGATTTTTATTTGTGCCATTCAAAAATAACCTAAATGGTTTCTGTACACACACATATTCATATGTTTTCAAAAAATTGATTTAATGCTTATAATTCAATTTCTTATAAGAAATAGAATATCTAATATAACTGAAATCATAATTTTGTTTAAAACATTACACAAAGATAAATGCATGATGGTAAATTCACTACATCACAGGCCATAGCAAGCAATCATATGACCAGTTGTCCTGGATGACATTACAAACAGTTAAAGCCATTTGGCACTTGATCATAAATAAATAACATTTAATTTCAGAATTTTTTTAAAATTTGAACAGATGGAACATGAAGAAATTTATCAAATTTAACCATTTATCCTTAATGACAATGCATTGTTCTCCTTTACTGGTTTTCCAATTCTTGTATATGTAAAACAAAATTACACTTATTTAATCTTTACAGTAAACTTAAAAAAGGTCTTAAATGAACAAATTCTAAAAACATACAGCAGTTTGTTTGATAAATCAGAATGTGTAAACCAAATATTTGTCTCACTGATATAAGATCTACTGAAAAAGTAAAACCAACTTAGTGGCTCAGTTGTAAAATGTCCCTCTTTAGAGCAGGAGGTCATGGATTCAAAACCCAGCCAGGTCAAATACAAGCCTCTAAAATTTAAAGTACATTGTACTACTGGTGCTCAGCATTAGAAGGACAGAGTATCCACTGGTTCACCAATTGCCAAGATAATGTGACTTGGGAACTGGTATCCTTTTCTACTGCATACAGACTTGGTAAGCAAGCACCTGAATGTCTTCTAGAACAAGTCAGACCATACTACACATTAGCACATCTCGCACATACACAAATTTGTTCTTCTATTGATCCTTAGGGGTTAATAACATTGATCTTATCTTGAAAAGCTACAAAAATTGCTTGTGCAAAGTTAAACAACATTAACCAACAAAGAAGTAAATACAGGAAGGGTAATTTTTGTCTCTAAATATGAATGGAGTGGAGTGGAATAATGGTGTTTTATGCCCCATTTAAAAATCTTTCATTTATACTGAGGCAAACAGTTGTGGGATGGATAGAGAAACCATCGTGCCAAAAGTAAACCAGTATCACTAAAATAAAGTCTTTAAAAAAAAAAAACGTATTTGTGGACAGGTGTGTATGTGTGTGGCTACCAAAAGAATCTGTGATAGGTTGGTAGAATTAAGTCTTCATGAAAGAAGTATATATATTTTTAATTACTTTTGAATATCACTAAAATAAAGTGTTCTGAAAAAAAGGATTTTTAACAAATTTATTTTTCTCATAAATCATTAAGTACATTTTAAATATCACTGAAAAATCTGATAAAAAGGTGAATTACAATGAATGTCAGTCCACAGATGTGAAGGGGCTAAAAAATATTTCCAATGTGTACTTGATGACCTATGATCATTTACAAGAATACATTGAGTGGATACAAAACCAAACAATCGACCATTTTTATCGAAATTGCTTGATTTTATATGCTTAAATGTGCAAGAAGTACAGGAAACAACCTTTTTAATCAAGTGATTACAAATTTTTTGATCTTTTTAGAGGCTTTTACAACTGCTCTTTATGAAAAAAGATTAATTTAGTTAGTTTATATGAAACTTTATACATTAAAAAAACCCCAAAAAACTTAAAATTTAAATGTTTATGCCTTCCTTGTTGTAATGGAGGGGGTTGTATGTAGAAGCAGGTTGGCACAGATGAATACTAAGGCAAAGTGTTGCTGTTATTTCCACTCTAACTTTTACTGTGTAAAATATAAAGTGAAACCTGTCTTCACTGAACTCTAAACCATATCACTTCTATTCTAAATTAAAACAACCTGACTAAACTGAGTATTAAACTTTGGTGTAACTGAAGTTTAAAACATGTCTAATCTAAACTTTATCATTGGTACATATCACTTAAATTTTATATGTTAAATTATCCCATCTAAACAGAACTCTTGAGTAAACAAAAACACTGTCCTAACTTAATCACTTTATTAGTACAAATCATTTACATATTTTATGTGAAATAAACTTCTTTAAACCAAAAACCTGTCTAAATTCAGCAAAACCTTTGGTCCATTTGTTCAGTTTAGATGTGTTCTGTTACATATACTGGTTGTACATGTGCTGGTATACTGTTTTATGTCAAAACCTTTGGTCCAGTTGTTCAGTTTAGATGTGTTCTGTCACATACACTGGTTGTACTTGTGCTGGTATACTGTTTTATTCAAAACCTTTGGTCCAGTTGTTCAGTTTAGATGTGCTCTGTTACATACACTGGTTGTACATGTGCTGGTATACTGTTTTATTCAAAACCTTTGGTCCAGTTGTTCAGTTTAGATGTGCTCTGTTACATACACTGGTTGTACATGTGCTGGTATACTGTTTTATGTCAAAACCTTTGGTCCAGTTGTTCAGTTTAGATGTGTTCTGTTACATACACTGGTTGTACATGTGCTGGTATACTGTTTTATGTCAAAACCTTTGGTCCATTTGTTCAGTTTAGATGTGTTCTGTTACATACATTGGTTGTACATGTACTGGTATACTGTTTTATGTCAAAACCTTTGGTCCATTTGTTCAGTTTAGATGTGTTCTGTTACATACACTGGTTGTACATGTGCTGGTATACTGTTTTATGTCAAAACCTTTGGTCCAGTTGTTCAGTTTAGATGTGTTCTGTTACATACACTGGTTGTACATGTGCTGGTATACTGTTTTATGTCAAAACCTTTGGTTCAGTTGTTCAGTTTAGATGTGCTCTGTTACATACACTGGTTGTACATGTGCTGGTATACTGTTTTATTCAAAACCTTTGGTCCAGTTGTTCAGTTTAGATGTGTTCTGTTACATACACTGGTTGTACATGTGCTGGTATACTGTTTTATGTCAAAACCTTTGGTCCAGTTGTTCAGTTTAGATGTGTTCTGTTACATACACTGGTTGTACATGTGCTGGTATACTGTTTTATGTCAAAACCTTTGGTTCAGTTGTTCAGTTTAGATGTGCTCTGTTACATACACTGGTTGTACATGTGCTGGTATACTGTTTTATTCAAAACCTTTGGTCCAGTTGTTCAGTTTAGATGTGTTCTGTTACATACACTGGTTGTACATGTGCTGGTATACTGTTTTATTCAAAACCTTTGGTCCATTTGTTCAGTTTAGATGTGTTCTGTTACATACACTGGTTGTACATGTGCTGGTATACTGTTTTATTCAAAACCTTTGGTCCAGTTGTTCAGTTTAGATGTGTTCTGTTACATACACTGGTTGTACATGTGCTGGTATACTGTTTTATGTCAAAACCTTTCGTCCAGTTGTTCAGTTTAGATGTGTTCTGTTATATACAATGGTTGTACATGTGCTGGTATACTGTTTTATTCAAAACCTTTGGTCCAGTTGTTCAGTTTAGATGTGTTCTGTTACATACAATGGTTGTACATGTGCTGGTATACTGTTTTATGTCAAAACCTTTGGTCCAGTTGTTCAGTTTAGATTTGTTCTGTTACATACAATGGTTGTACATGTGCTGGTATACTGTTTTATTCAAAACCTTTGGTCCAGTTGTTCAGTTTAGATGTGTTCTGTTACATACAATGGTTGTACATGTGCTGGTATACTGTTTTATTCAAAACCTTTGGTCCAGTTGTTCAGTTTAGATGTGTTCTGTTACATACACTAGTTGTACATGTGCTGGTATACTGTTTTATTCAAAACCTTTGGTCCAGTTGTTCAGTTTAGATGTGTTCTGTTACATACACTGGTTGTACATGTGCTGGTATACTGTTTTATTCAAAACCTTTGGTCCAGTTGTTCAGTTTAGATGTGTTCTGTTACATACACTGGTTGTACATGTGCTGGTATACTGTTTTATTCAAAACCTTTGGTCCAGTTGTTCAGTTTAGATGTGTTCTGTTACATACACTGGTTGTATATGTGCTGGTATACTGTTTTATGTCAAAACCTTTGGTCCAGTTGTTCAGTTTAGATGTGTTCTGTTATATACAATGGTTGTACATGTGCTGGTATACTGTTTTATTCAAAACCTTTGGTCCAGTTGTTCAGTTTAGATGTGTTCTGTTACATACACTGGTTGTACATGTGCTGGTATACTGTTTTATGTCAAAACCTTTGGTCCATTTGTTCAGTTTAGATTTGTTCTGTTACATACACTGGTTGTACATGTGCTGGTATACTGTTTTATTCAAAACCTTTGGTCCAGTTGTTCAGTTTAGATGTGTTCTGTTATATACAATGGTTGTACATGTGCTGGTATACTGTTTTATTCAAAACCTTTGGTCCAGTTGTTCAGTTTATATGTGTTCTGTTACATACAATGGTTGTTCATGTGCTGGTATACTGTTTTATGTCAAAACCTTTGGTCCAGTTGTTCAGTTTAGATTTGTTCTGTTACATACACTGGTTGTACATGTGCTGGTATACTGTTTTATTCAAAACCTTTGATCCAGTTGTTCAGTTTAGATGTGTTCTGTTACATACACTGGTTGTACATGTGCTGGTATACTGTTTTATGTCACAAAAGATGCAATATTATAAATCCCAATGATTAATCTTTAACAAGAATATGTTGTATAACTTCTTGTATTTTGCAACTGTTTTATACCAGAGCAGCATGATTTTGCTACATTTGTCAGTGAGCACCAATTTTGATTTGCTCCTTATTCTTCTTTAGAATATTTTAGTAAGAATTTGGTCAGCCCTACCAACAAGATGCCCATGGTCTCAAGCTGGCTGGTTAGTCTGATTAAAATCTGTGAAAAGTCAAGCAAAAACCACACTTTCTTTTAGTTTTTGTGATGTTTTTAAAATGACTCCAGAAAATTGTAGATGTTTTCTTAATGAACATCACCTGTTGTCACACTAATGTACAAAATTCATCTTCAAAGTGAAGCATGGCTGCAAGTACTTACTTAGAAATTCACATCTAAATTCACCAAACAAACAAATTAAGATAGATTGTAAATGTCGTTAATACATAAAATATGGTAATTTATTTTCTAAGAAGATGCTGTGACCTAGCATAAACCTACCATATCTCCAAAACATTTTTTTTCAAGTGTGGTAAAAAAGTAATTCTTAAATATGATTCTGCATATAATGTTAAGATTTTGTGAACATTTTATATATCAACTTACAAAGAAATTTATATAGTTTGAGTAGGATCAACTATCTCAAAAACAATTGAATGACCTACAAGTAAAGTTTTGTCTGGTGTGACACATTTCCCTTTGTGTACCCTTTACTTACAAGGGTACTTATATAGAAGGAAATCTTCAATAAGTGTTATAGTACATGCTGGTTGATAATTAGCCTCATTATAAATATCAGTTAAGTTAATCTGTCTGTCTTATCAGGGGGTCCATTCATCATCACTTTACAATAATAATATTGTCAAATATCTGCAGTCAGAAAGGATTTCAACAGGTCAATATTTTTTAATATCACAAATCTTTACAATAAAATACTGTCAAATATCTGTAGTCAGAAAGGATTTCAACAGGTCAAATACTTTTAAAGAAATGAAAATTAATGTATAAATGTCAATATTTTTCAATTTCACAGAAGTTAAAAAATAAAACATTGTCTAATATCTGCAGCCTGAAAAGAATTTCAACAGGTTGACTGACTTTTAAAAAAATGAAAATTTATGCATAAATATCATTATTTTTCAATTTCAAAGAAGTTAAAAAATAAAATATTGTCTGATATCTGCAGCAAGAAAGGATTTCAACAGGTTAAATGACTTTTAAAGAAATGAAAAATTATGCAATAATGTCAATATTTTTCAATGTCACATAGTTTAAAATGAAATAGTATGGAAAACTTCCAAAAAAATGTCCAACAAGCTTTATTTCTACAGGTTAATCAACTTAAACATTTTGTAGAATAAACTTTTCAAGTACCCAGTATATTTTTCTAATGTGATTGAATCTTCAAATTAAATACCTTCAAATATTCTGCAGGTCAACCGAACAAGTTTTTATAGAAATGAAACGAATAGATGTATCTAGGTCAATATTTCTAAATTTCACTGATCTTGTTTTAATACATGTATGTTCAAATGTACTGATTTGTAAAATAATTTTTCATACAAAGGTTAATGTTATAAATGTAGTTGAATTATAAAATTTTTCATACTTATTTTAAAGGTAAATACGTTTTTTTAAAGTCCTTGATGCTTAAACTAATTCGTGGGTATTTTTCTTTTGATGAAAGAAAAAGTTTTTATTTGTTTGTCATTATATATGAAATGCATTTACTGGCAACTTATAGAGAATTAAAAAAAAATATTATGGACAGATAGTCTCATGATACAGATATGTTACTGTATCAAACTATTTCAGGAAAAACGACATTTACAATCTAATAAATTTCATGGTTACTAGTATCTTAAGGAAAATAAGCAGACACTATTAACAATAAATCTATTCTTACCTGCTACCTCAAATCTAAACTATGTTCAATCAACTAAGATTATTTTTTTTGACTAAGTCATGCAATTTTACAATGTTTTTTAAAAATCTTTTTACTTTTTTACATACTATCAAATCACAATCAGAAAAAAAAAAAAAACAAGAAAAGATATGGGTAATAGCTTCATTTTCACCTTCAATAGTGAAATTGTGACTGAAAGCCTAAAACAACTAAATGAAAGTATTTTCAAAATTTTTTTCTGCAATCTTTTCTATAAAATTTTCAATAAAATTTATTAATGGAGAGGGGAAACAAAAAATAAAATAGTTACATAGCAAAACTAGAAACAATATAAGTAAAATTTCAAGATGCTTTAAATAAAGTGTATGAATGAATGAATGAAAACACACACACACACACACACACACACACACACACACACACACACACACACACATGTTTAACACATGCTAACTTGAAAATAACCATTAACCACTCTGTTATTTGCTGCAAAATACAATTTTTAAAAAATCAGATAGGCAAACCAACCAAAATTTGATACATAAATCTAATGTAGGTGAGTAAAGATAAAGATGGTGAATAAAAGCTTATCTACAAATTTTTATTTACCCAGTATTTAATTTTTTTATGATAAATAGTTGTGAAAACAATAAAAATTAATATCCAATACATATTATTACAACCTTTAAATAATAATAACTAATAAGATTTCACTCATGTTTCTGTCTTTATGCAAGCTGAAAATCCTGTATGCACATTTTAAATATAAATTATTTTACTGTGACATGTTACAGAAATTAGTTGTATACAATGTATTTTATATTTTTATTTTTCATATATCTAAACTGTAAAAAATTCAGTGCATGTCAAATAAATGTCAAAATTTAAACACAATGGCCACCTGAGGCAAGAAGATTAACTCTTTCAAAAAAGAAAGTCACAAAATTTACATCATTTGAAAAAACAATAAAAGTTGGTTTTGCTTTTGAGATAAATACATTTATAAAAAAATAGTTTCCAAATCCACATTTTGAAAAATGGTCAAAAAATATTTATAGTTATACAATGAATCAACACTGATCTATTATTCTGTTATTTTACAATATTTAGATCAACTCATTTATTCTATATTGGTTTGGGTTGTTGAATTAATGGTGTTTTACACCCCAATCAAGATAATTTCACTTATATTGAAGTGGTCAATTCTAGGATGTTGGAGGAAACTGGAGTGTTTAGAGAAAACCATCAAGCTTTGGCAAGCAAACTGACAAACTTTCTCACATTAAGATATGCCCGAGTGATATTTGAACCTAGGCAGCAAGAGTACATGCATTCTAGATATTGTTTGCTCGCTTTAAATTCAAAGCATGTTACCATGGCATCTTCACTGAAAAAAACAGAAAAAGTTAATGAGAATGAACATCAATATTTGACAAAAAATTTATATCAAGAATGTGATTGGTCTAAACCCTGTGTAACACAAAAAAGCAGTAAAAATGTAACAAACTATAGGACGTGTCATTAATATCATACTCCAATTTACCTATAGCTGGTGATGTCTCAATATAAGTAAAATATTCTTGACTGGGGTGTAAAACCCGATTAAATCAAATCAAAATCCAATTAAACCTGTTTATACCCTGCCTTATCTGTATAAAATATTTAGTCGAGAAGATATTAAGTTTAGATAAGTTCAATTACTTTCACCATTAAAACTGTGATAACAATTGTCTGTAAGGTAATGATGTTTTGCTCCAGTTCCAGCTGCTGATTCTTTCACTAGTATGAAGAAACCGACTTTGTGGGTTGGTGAATAAAACCAGAATAACTGCAGAAAACCACCAAATTTCGGCAAGCAAATTGACAAACTTTCTCTCACTATCATCTGCCTATCAAACCTAGACATTATTAAGAGTTGTTGTGATCTGTGTACCTTAGACCACTCCCCACCAAAGACCTCGATTGTTTGTAGATCTTACTTCATAAACTTTTGAAAGAATTTTAGCTTAAATTCGTGTTCTACAAATTTAAAGGACAGATATGAGAGATTTTTCATATTAGATGTCTATTTTTTAATTATGTAATTTAAATTTTGATAACATGGCTGATGTCGATTCATTTTTTTCAAAATTTATTTTAGGCTGAATATTTGACATACTTTAACAAACAGAATATGAAGTGCTTTTTTACAATCAGTAGATAAGAAATCAGTGTTATTGAAGTAAATTAAGAGATTCTTTCTGTATGAATGACATTTATTTACAATGTAACATTCCAAACATTATGGTGTATATCAATTTTTTTTTCTTTACAAAATATAAATAGCACAATTACTTTATTTACATAATAATTACATAATAACAAGAAATATATGTATAAAAAAACAATTTTCCTGACAATTCAAAATTTCATGTATTGTTGTTAATTTGTTACAATTAACTCATTATTGCTTGGTGACTTCACAAAACCTTTGTATTATAAAATCATTTTGTGAAATATCATGTACAAGTATATATTAACTGCATGTAAACTGTACACATTTCCAGTGGGAAATTTTTTTTAAGAAAAAAACAATAATAATAATAATAAAAAATGATTAATTAAACATGTCACATGTCACAATATATTCACGAGTTACGAATATTATGACATTATAGCTATAATTCCATATTGATTGCAATCAAAGAATCTTTGCAAAAAGCTCAGTTTGATGCTGAAAAAAAAACAACTAAGTATCCCTGGAACAACAAGTCTGAAATGATTAAAGGAAGACAAAGAAAAGGGTAGCATCATCAACAAGCCCAATATATCAAACTCTTATATTCTGGAAATAAGCCTGGTTTGGAAATACTTCTTTTTCCAGATGTAACATTAACCAATCAAAAATGTTTACCTCCATTTTAAATGATGATTGATCAGTTTTTGTTCACAGATACATGTAATTTTCAGAAAATTGATTGTGAAAAATTTGATTGTTTAATGCTAGTCTATGTTAGACAATAGGAATTGCTTCTGTCTGTTTTTGTACGTCAAGTTTAAATAATTTCACACCTTTTTTATCTGAAATTTTAATCTCATGCTTTTGTATATAATGTATAATTAAAATGCACATGCAAAAACCATATTTTTCCTAAAAAATTTTCAGTAAAATGTAAAATATTAAATACTGTACCAACCAACAGAAATTCAGAAATTAATCAAAAACATGATTTTTGTTCAAACCAGAAATTTGTGAATTGAGCTTCATGCTTCTTAAGGAAAATATCGATATCTCGCTTTCTCCATATTCTAAGTACAATGAGAACCACCATGCATTTTCAAGGGAGACCATTTACCAAACAAGTGATATAAAATTATAACAATCACATCAAACAAGCATTCTGAGAGTATTGCTAAACAATACATAGTCCCCTACTGGTTGCATATTTCACTAATCCCAAAGTTTTAGGTGAAATGTACCTTTATATTATATGGTACAAAGATTTATAGTTATAAATTATACATGTTGTTCAAGATGGCAGATGGAAACGCAACATAAACTTGATCTGTAACTCATCATGGTAGAGTCACATACAAAACATTAGTTCCATTACTGCAAGCATGTAGAAAAAAAGTGTGGAAAACTAAAATTTCTGTGAATTTTCAAAGATCAAAGGGCCATAACTCCCGTAAAAATTTGCAGACAAGAATGAAATGCTAACTTAATCTGCAACTCATCATGGTAGAGTCACATACAAAACATAAGTTCCATTACTGCATGCGTGTAGAAAAAAATTGCTGAAAACTAAAATTTCTGTGAATTTTCAAAGACCGAAGGGCCATCACTCCGGTAAAAATTAGCAGATTGAAACGAAACGTAAACTTGATCTGTAACTCATCATGGTAGACTTATATACCAAACATCAGATCAATATCTAAAAGCATTTAGAAAAAAAGAGCGGAAAACTGAAATTTCAGTGAATTTTCAAAGATCAAAGGGTCATAACTCCCATAAAAATTAGCAGATGGAAACAAAACATAAACCTGATCTGTAACTCATCATGGTAGAGTCACATACAAAACATAAGTTCCATTTCTGCAAGCTTGTAGAAAAAAAGTGCAGAAAACTAAAATTTCAGTGAATTTTCAAAGATCAAAGGGCCATAACTCCAGTAAAAATTAGCAGATGGAAACAAAAGTAAACTTGATCTGTAACTCATCATGGTAGACTCATACACCAAAAATCAGTTCATTATCTAAACCATTTAGAAAAAAGTTCGAAAAACTGAAATTTCAGTGAATTTTCAAAGTTCAAAGGGCTATAACTCATGTAAAAATTTGCGTACCAGAATGAAACACTAACTTGATCTGCAACTTATCATGGTAGAGTCACATACAAAACATTAGTTCCGTTTCTGCAAGCGTGTAGAAAAAAAGTGCGGAAAACTAAAATTTCAGTGAATTTTCAAAGATCAAAGGGTCATAACTCCGGTAAAAATTAGCAGATTGAAACGAAACGTGAACTTGATCTGTAACTCATCATGGTAAACTCATATACCAAAAATCAGTTCATTATCTGAAAGCGTGTAGAAAAAAAGTGTGGAAAACTAAGATTTCTGTGAATTTTCAAAGATCAAAGGGTCATAACTCCGGTAAAAATTAGCAGATGGAAACGAAATGTGAACTTAATCTGAATCTCATCATGGTAGACTCATATACCAATAATCAGTTCATTATCTAAAAGTGTGTAGAAAAAAGTGCGGAAAACTAAAATTTCAGTGAATTTTCAAAGATCAAAGGGTCATAACTCCGGTAAAAATTAGCAGATGTAAATGAAATTAACTTGATCTGTAACTCATCATGGTAGACTCATATACCAAAAATCAGTTCATTATCTTAAAGCAATTAGAAAAAAATTGTGGAAAACTGAGGTGTGACAGACGGACAGAGTGCAAACCTTTAGTCCCCTTTGGCTTTTGCCGGTAGGGGACTAATAAGAGAAATGGCAGGAATGGGTCAGACTAGGAAATCTTCATAATCCATAGGCTGAATTCTTCTTAAAGCATTGGAAAAGTTCAACTTTTGTTCACGAGTAAAATTGTAATCTGATGAAATGGTCTTCTTATTTCTTATATTAATTTCTATCAGTAATGCAAACTGGATGGCTTCTTATTTAGTCTTCAATGTAAACAGACAAATGAAGTTTTGTAAACTTTTGCTGCATTCTATGAATAACACTGGATACCCGTAATAAAGTCAGTATTTTTATTGCAATAATTTATAATTTGTTTATATACTTCACACATCAACACGTCTTCTCTTTTGAACAGAAACTGGATCATCTGTAACATAAATAAATAAATGAATAAATAAATAAATAAATAAATAAATAAATAAATAAATAAATATTGTAACTTTAAAATCTTCTATAAAATCAAGCATTACAGCTTCTACATCCCAGACATAGAAAGTATTTTTCATTACATTAAACCTGTTACAAGAATATTTAAAACTGTGAGCTTAAATCTTTTGGTTATTTTAAAGAACAAACTTTTTAAAAAAAAAATCAGTAAAAGAGAATTCTAAGTATAAATCAATACAAGACAGTCAAATATTCTTAATCTTAATAAAAAGGAAGAAAAGATTTTTCTCAAAAGCAGAACAACCACACTAGAAAAGAGGGTAATAATTTTGATTTTTTACTTCGAAATCCATTCTTATGATTCTAAAAATGTTTTGTTTCCATGATGACAAAGGATAATTATATGATTATTTACAAACAAACTTTAGCTTAGATTTTGGTCTTGAAATTACGAAAAGGATTATCATTAGACAATTTTTCTTTGAAGTCTATTACCCAATTGTATTTTCCTTATGATGACAAAGATTGAAAAAAGAGTACACATGGATTTGGTAATAATTTACATACAAATTCAGCTTTTGGTCTAGAGATTACATAATCAACTGTACCTTACCATTCAAATTTGTAAAGAACAGACAAATATATTAGAACAGTGATTATGCAACCTTTAAAAAGGCTTCATATACAATGTAGTTTTATTTATAGCCCCTTACCATGTCCATTAATGGAGGCTACTTTACGTTGTTGTTGTTGCTGGCCTGATTTGATTACAGGATAATGATTGTTTATAGTATTGTCTCTACCTTGGCTGTTTACTGCTTTGTATGTACGACTTTTGTTAACAGGTTTACTTTGATATTGTTGTTGCTGCTGCTGATGTTGTTGTTCTGTTGGTTCTATATTCTCTATATTCAGGGACTGATTCCACAACTCAGCATCATCTGAAATTGATAACAGAAATTACTCCTAATCTTACCTTGCATTCGGAATTCCATCCATTGGTACCAATTTATATCAATTTGTAACATTGATAAAATTAACTACGTGTTTTTAACCATGGGAGATTTTTTCGGCAATAAAAAATAACCAAATTCATTTGATCTTTTTATTTCTGAACCAGTTTTAAATTTTATTTATTGAATACTTTCTGATTTATAAAGGTACTTTTTATCTTGCTTAAGAACTTGGCTTTTATTATTTAGAACTTACTTATCTTACAATAATCTATTAACATTCATTTTGAAATATGTTATTACCAATATACCCATGCTCTTGAGCATGCAAAGAAACATGCATGAAGATAATATTGCACATACCATAGCAATCTTCTTCTATTAGTTCTCCTTTAACCATACCAGATTCAGTATTTTCTGTTGTAGAACTTGGCGGTCTTGATCCACTCCCTAACTGACCCCTTCTTTGATTAACTGATTTAGGGCTTGAGGTTAATACTGGTGGACCAATAGTGTAGTAGGCTGGAGTGGATGCTGGTGTTGATGCTGCTACAGGGGGTCCTGAAAATATAAAAATCCTCATTTAACAAAAATTGCACTTAACAAAATTGTAATGTTGTTTATCACCAGATCAGCACAACTTTTTACATACATGTATTTGCAACAAGGGCTGGATTTTTAATCTCTATGGATTAATGTTTGTGTATGCTTGTGATTTAAGAGTGTATATTATGATCTGCTGTGTACTAGCACACACTAAGGGGGACTTTTTGCTAAGATGCTAACACATGAAGTCAGAATGCCACAGACAGCATACCAACCCCCAGTCTAATACCCTGCCACTGGGTTTATCAGTCGAGACTCTATCCTCTAAATGTTGGGCCAAATACGAGGAAAGAACTTCTCATTTTAGGTCTTTTATATGACATGACTTGGATTTGAACCCATGACAAACACACTCTGGAGGCAGACACTTTACCCCTGAGCCAATGAAAGAGTTACTTAACAAAATCAAGGTACCAAGTTCAAACCAAATCAAGCCTGAAAATGTTATGCTATACATTTACTATTATAAGAGAAAATCAGATTGGTTTGTCGGTTGATTGTATGTTGTTTAATGCTACATTAGCAATTATGCAGGTTTTCACAAGATCAAGAATGATCAAGCTCTCAAGATTTATCTAAAAACAAGTTTGCCTATGTGTAAGATTTGTGAGTGTGTATTAATGTCTTCCTAGTAAGCACGCAGGGTGACTTTTTGTTTAGATGCTAGCTTATTCAGTCAGTATGCTGCAGACAAGCATACCACCACCCCATTAACATTATCCTGGCATTAGGTGATCCAGTCAATACTGCTAAGCATCAGGTCAAAAATGATGACCAGAATTTGTTTTGATTAGATATTCAAAACAAATGGCTGTCATCTTGAAATGATTGGAAATAAGGGTAAAATCATATTAATGTCTTAATGAAAAAAAAGACCCATGCAGGATCCAACCCTGTGTAATTGTTCCAATTTGAAATAGTATAGTATGAGGATTAGTTGTCTAGAAGTTAAAACAGTCTTATGGCAGACAGTTTGTGTAATCAATTGTTTTGCTTTAACAATTACACTAATGTTGATTCATATTAAAGAAATGAGGTTAATGTTTTCTAAATTCTAAATTTTAATTAAGAAATCTTCTTTATGCTTTGGGTCTACAAAAAAATTCATGCTAGAAAGATAAAAACAAAGATTAAAGTATTTTGTTTGAAAGAACTCATAATTAACTATACACCCAATAAAAGAAAACCCTTTAACAATTGTTAGCAAATTAATTATGTGGCACATTAAAACAAATTTGAAAAGAAAAAAAATTCTTCTAAAAACTATATTTCATTTTAATTCAATGCTAAAGCAGATATTCCTTTATATTTTCATTTGCCTTGTGAAATTCCCATAGCTGCAAGCTTGAGAGCCTTTGTAATTATTACTGACAATGAATGCCAAAACATTTTGTCACTCCGTGTATGAATACATATAAAATGCAATAAACAATCCGGAACTACATTATCGTAGGTAAACAAACATGACTGTCACGTCACATTTGTCTACATTCAAGATGAGACTGAAAAACACATTTACGAGATATTACAAAGTAAACTCAAAGAAATTAATAAAATAATGTTTTGATAACATATATAGGCACCTGGCTGATATTCACCGTAATATTGGCATTGTGAGAGACAGAGTGGTGTTTTTGATGGCCTGTTGAAAGAACAGACAACAACAGATCAGTCAAAACCATCAAACCACAAAAAAATTTTGAACAATCGTATCTTTAAAAAATTCTTCCTATCTTGACAAAGCTGCTATATACCCTATTATTTTGAGACAATGTGTAATGGTACAACTTGTCAATCAATTTTGTGTCTCGCGGGATGTAAATTTCAAGTGATGTAAATTTCAAACGGAATTAGATTCACGCATGTATGCCACATCCAGTGAAAATTGTCCGTTTCACATGCTGTGTTTGTTGATAGGAAAAACTGAAAAATCATCTACATGCTTTTAATCAATTTACAAGGGATACAATAGGAACTCCTCAAAAGTACAATACATGGTTTAAGTACTACACAACTCCTTGCTAACCTTAAAACGATAATTTTCTAAACTTTGAGAGATATTTGCACCACACCAGGCGTAAAGAATAAGTATACTTCTCACTGCTTTGCTGTCTACATTTGAATGATACCGAGTATGAAACGAAAATATAACAATTGAACTGTTTTAAAATGGTATTCATTGTCAGTATGAAGGCAACAACTTTGCAAGCAAACTTGTCATAACGCGCTAACGTGCGTTATTCCGTTTGCTTGCAAAGTTGTTGCCTTCATACTGACAATGAATACCATTTTAAAACAGTTCAATTGTTAAATAACTGAAAATCTACAAACAAGAATCAAAGAACAATGGCTGCTGTTATCCATATGCTGATGCTTTGGGCTCTTCAGCCAATGAGACTCAAGTTAAGGTTAGAAGTAAGCTGCCTTCCTACTGTAATATTATTGACAATAACCAATGATACATCAAAGATAAAGCTGCTTATGTCTCAAAATAAGTGTAATTTAACTATGCCAAATTAAACCAGGTAAACTATTGGAATTAACATTTTATGACCAGATAAAACTGATTTTTACCTAGATTAGACATGGCTGTTGTATTTTCTGATGTAGGATTTTGCCGTATTAATCTCTGCTGAAACTCCATTTGTTTGAGTTTTTGTCTCTGTAGTCTTTCATTTCTACTTTTGTCATCTTCTCTTGTCTCACCTTCTTTGCTGCATAATTCAAACAAGAGAAAAATAATGAATAATATTTAAAAAAATATTTTAAATCAATTACATGCAGAGTTAGCTCTGGGCATCACCAACTCTTGCAAACTTCAATCTTTTAAAAAGACTGGTGACAAAATTTGACTTCTTGTGCTTATTCTTGTGACATGGAACTTTGTGTTAATCCCAATAAAAGATTCAAATAGGAAGATTCTGGCATCAGATTATACAAACTCGTGACAAACTGGTTTCTGTTCATACTGCTAGTGACAAAATATCTTGAGCCAGAACTAACTCTGACATAGAAAAGATATTACATTGGCAAGCCCCGATACCAGTAATAGAATTTTTATTTTTTAAGTTTTTGGTCAGACAAGTGATAACTAGCAAAAAGGTTTCAAATCAATAGCATTTAGTTAAAAACAAAGTAAAAATGTAAACCAAACAATGTGTACAATCTTGCCTGTAATTCTATACAAGCAGCTGAAAAATATTGTTTTTGTTTAGTTAGAAAAAAAAAAAAAAATAAATAAATAAAAAACAAATACCTTTTATAACCACTTTCATCACCATACATAGGATCTACAAGCTGTACCGACTGTGTTCGTTTATGTTTCTCTACTGGTAACCCTAGCGATGCCCTATTTATATTTTGATTGGCAGGTAATGATCCTCTCCTTGTTGATACAGGTATGTTACTGCTGTTTCCATTTATACCTTCACTATTGGAATCAAACACAAGTTCAGCAGGAGTCCACTCAGATTTGGTATTTTTACTAGATGCATTACTAGGTATACTCGAGCCTGTACTATGAGCACTGTCTTTAGATGTTGCTACTATGTTACTACTTTCTCTAGAACTACATGTAACATTACTGGTTACGTCTTTAGATTCTGTCGGCTCCATGGTTGGTGGAGCTGGATGAACCTCTGCATTGCACACTTGTTCTCCCGCCCGTTGTATTGATGAAATATTTGTTGTTCTACTCCGTCGAGCTTTGACAATCTTATCATCTATAGTTGTATGCTTCATAGTTAATACATCATAAACTTCTACAGGCTAAAACAAAATTTAAATCAATTAATTATAAAATAGTGATGAACTTTGATTTACACTATAAAGTAAAATTTCTTATACAGACATGATAAAGGATTGCCAATAAGTCTGACAACAGCAAATTATAGCAAAGTAATGAAAGGTATTGTAGAAATACCAATCTTATGGTGAATATCAATGTAACGTCTCCTCCCTTCAATGGTGGGAATGGCACATCCTGACCTTTCATATGAAAAAAATTAAGTTAATACGTGACAAAAAAAAAACTTTTCCTGGGGGTAAGAAACATAAATTTCAATTCTACTTTTATAATGCACTGTTTTTATGTTTAAAAAAAAATATTGGCAATTTTATTTCAAGATTTGTTTAGAGTACAGTCATAAAAAAAAAAAGTGAAACTAAAACCAGGTAACATGACTTACTGGTTTGGGGGCTCTGTTGATACATTTCAAATATTCTTTATCTCCAAGACAATTACCCAAAGCATTTCCAAAACTCCTGTTTCAATAAAGAAAATAGCTTGGTTAAATTTTAAAAATCACATTACTTTTAAAATCATTTATAATAGATGTATACAGTGTACAATAGTTGATAACTTTTGACTTAGGGATTTGCTAAAAAAAAAAAAGTGTCCAAAATTTACCAATTGCAGTACATCTTAATAAAAGTCAGTATTTTTTAAAAAATCAATTTTGTTCAATGAGATGTAAAGAGCATGTAAATGTTCATTTTCTAATACATATAAACACATACTTTAATGCCCTTTTAAGTCCATCGGTAACTGCTTCTTTCCTGGCTTTTTCTATAGACAGAGCTTTAGATTTCATTCCTTCACTCACTCCATAACCAACATCTTCATGAAACACACCATCCTTGTAATTGTAAAATACAAATTTCAAAATAATTTCAGTCCACAGTACATGTTTAATTCAACAGAAGATTTGCAATATAAAAGTCTGACACAAAATCATAGTCTAAATTTCTACATATCTACCGGTACATATCTGAACAAGATGTATGCATGTGTAGTTAGTTACCTTTTGATATCAATAAATCTGCATGTATAAACCAACGGAATCTAAGACATTATTTTACTGTTTCAAACATGTGTTCCAGATGTAAACAACAAATTATCCGAATATATACTACAGGGCTAAAGACCATGCAAAAAAGAAAACAATACCAAACTTAGAGATGACAATGACCTGGATGGAAGCATAACAAAGAATCAGACTGAATGTCGATACTTTTTGTTGTTAAAAAGTGGTAATCAGTATTTGCAGAATTAAAATATAGTAATGGGGCAACAACATTAAAATGTGCATAGTTGGTGTTAGTGAGACAATTGTCAATATATAGTGGGAGTGTTCTTTATCTTTTAATAATGTTTTAGATCAATTACCAGTCGTCAGATGAACAAAACCAGTATTTTTCGCTTACACATCTTTTCTATGGATAAAAATTCAGCCAAAAACTTTTACACTGGATAACAACATTATTTTGTCAAATGTATGATATTAGATTCTTTTGTGCTTCATGAAAATTATTGACCAAAAGACTTAAAGATCGCTTATTAAAAAATTTCATGAAAAATTTTGAGTCATCATTGGTTATGATGTTTATTAAAATGCAGACTTAATTATACACATACCTTTAACTGGACCTTAACTAATGCACTAACACCAACATAATACTTGGCATTAGCATGATCAACAAAATCTGAAAAAAAGGAGAAAATTGAGTTTTTTGGTTTAACTGATTTAAAAACCAAAAGTATAACAGTTAATAAATTCACAGTCAAACCCATAATCATAACTAGATATGTTTCTTTGAAACAGATGTGTCGCCTGACACTGCTTAAAAATCAATCAAAGGGAAATAATTCAAAAACGGAACAAGATAGAGTTGTGGTTCTTGTGCACTGCACTTCGAGTCATTGCCTGACACATGTACACCAAGTTTGGAGTCATTTGAACATACTACACCAAAGTTATGCTCCAGACAAGAAATGCTCTATAAAAATCAATCAAAGGGAAATAATTCAAAAATGGAAAAAGATAGAGTTGCGATTCTTGTGCACTGCACTTCGAGTCATTGCCAGAAACATGCACACTAAGTTTGGAGTCATTTGAACATAATACACCAAAGTTATGCTCCAGACAAGAAATGCTCTATAAAAATCAATCAAAGGGAAATAATTCAAAAACGGAAAAAGATAGAGTTGCGGTTCTTGTGCACTGCACTTCGAGTCATTGCCAGAAACATGCACACCAAGTTTGGAGTCATTTGAACTTACAACACCAATGTTATGCTCCGGACAAGGAAATCCGGACGCCGCAGACGCCGACGCTGAATACGACGCCGCTGCCGAAGAAAGTAATCCCTAGGGATATGTTGCCTAGTCAGGCGACACAAAAAGTAATACAAACCTTAAATCACTAATATAATTACGTCAAAAATGTGTGTGAATTTAAATTACTTGTTATTACTTTTATTGTAGACAAAAATATTCAGAACTTCGAATAGAACCTTCAGACTGTTTTTGAAAATTCAATTTGCATTTCGCTTTTTGGTAAACAGCTAATTTGAGATTTTGAAGAAAGTCAATGTGACAGACATGGGCCAAATGGAAGCCCTGATATGCATGGCAAAATAATATTAACTCTGTCCCTAAAGTAATAAAACAAACAAAACTGAGCACACTTAAATGGTCTTGTTAGGATTAGGGTAATTTTTTTTTATTAATAAAGGGAATTTGCCATGAATCATTCACTACATGCATAGAGGAATTGTGAAGATGTTGTATCCACATTGCTATTCATTTCTGTTGCACATTAGTTTAATTTGTTCTACATTCTAGTACTTGATAAATTTATTGGATCAATAAAATAATGATTTGTGTGTGAAGTAAAATTTCTGATTGAAAAGTTTTTTTTCTCACTAGAAAACAAAATAAGTAGCTAAAAAAATTCCTTCTGAGAAATAACATGGATATTATGCAAATATTTACCAACAGTCTGCTGTGTTACTGAATGTGACCAACCATTAAAACCAAACATCTCATTTGCTAAATTGATCAACCTCCATCCTTCAATGTATGCCAGCTAAAACAAAATTGTGACAACTTGTAAGCAAATGTAAACCTGTTGAAATTATGATTTGAGGTAAAAAGATCCACAAAAATACAAATGCATCATAATTCTTACTTCATGATACTACTGATCTATTTGTCTAATAAGACAATAAGATATGATACCTTTTATACCTCTAAACACCTGTTTTGATACATTAAGATTGTTGTTTAACTCTGTCACCTTTCTCTGGTATATGTGCTTATTAGGCACTAGCTTTTTTTCAGTTAGATATCCTTTTTGAATGAAAATCTTCATATTCTTGAAAAGTAGTAAAATAATGCATTGAACTTTTGTAAATCTTTTTAAACTGAGCACTATTTTGTACGAAATCAAAAATCATAACAGCCTTGAACTTAGTGTAGCATTTTATCCTTACACATTGTGTAACATGCTTCTATGCACATGACAAAATATTTTTGGTTTGCTGGAAAAAGATGTGTGTCTATGAAAACCCTTAAAATTGTTTTCTGAAACACAACAATTAACTTCAAGTTGTCACTTGGTCTCAAGCTTAACATTAATAAACCTTTCATATATATTCAAAAAATTCAGCAATTCTGAATTTTGTAATTTTCACTATACAATTGACATATGCCAGTATATGCCATTTTTATAGTTTGTAAAATAAAGTTCACCCATTTAAACTCATTTAAATGATTAACAAAACATTTAACAAAACCAAGATGCTCCTGCAGTGATTTGTTGTCCTTTAAAACCTTATTTCCAGTCTTTAACACTGAAAAAATCTTACTGTCTCAAACTGAATTGGGTACCTTATATTTTGCTAAAAACATGCAAATTATTTAATTTTTGTTGAAAGAACCACTCCCAAAAATTTTAAGATTTATGAGATTGCAATTTTTGGCAAAAAAAAAAAAATCACAGCATAATTACCCTTTGACCCCCTGCTCCAGCTCTTTGACTAATAAACTCTGGACCAAGTCTTTGACGTAAGGCATTCTGTACAGCTTCCAATTCATCTTTGTTAAACTCAGTCTACAATAAAAAAAACTTATTACTAGTAACTGACTCTATTTACAGTCTTACAGGTATTTCAACATACGGGGTTTTGCGTTTTTTTTTCACACAAGTAATACATGTACAAGATGATCAGTCCAAAGACTTTTATAATAAGGTGCAAAGGAAATGTAAGGCAAAAGAGTGAAATTTATCAAATACTGTATTTACCCAGGGAGATGCAGCATTTGGGATCTAATATTAGAACATGGCTATGTCATCAAAACTCTGGTCATTTAAACACAACTTTCAAAACGGTGAAATACGATAAATTAAACACTTCATTGAATTTGTCATTTGTGACTTAGTAAGGGATACATAACACCATTTCAAATACATCTGGATACTAATGAATGACATTTATGCAATCTGTCATGTTTCACCTTCGATTTTAGGGTTTTCTGTACATCTGTGTGCATGCTCCAAGCTCATAATTACCATCATAAAACACTGACCAACTGGTCAGATGAATGTCACAGATCGTGGTCAGAAGATATCTATTTTAAAAAAAATATATTTTTAGAAAATCAAAAAAAATCAGAAAATTGAAAAACTTAATGCAGCTTTAATTACTGGTACAAGCTCTGGTAGTATTTAAGAGAAGAAAGTCTCTTTTTCATGTAGTGACTGTGCCAAGTTAAATTTCCAAGTGACAAGTGGTTTTCTTCTTTAACTAGGCATTGTGCCGAGTGGCATTAACAATTCTACCTAAGGCCTGATCAATATGTAATTTTTTTAAATCACCTTCAAAAAATTGTAATGTTATGTTAGCTTTTGATTATATTATTATTATTATTTAAATTCTGTAAATGATTTGCCCTCAGAATTTCAAATTCCAGTGCATGTATGATACTATTTACTATCTGAAGAAAACGTTTCTGTTGCAGACCACACAAGTCTTTACAACTGCAGCTGCAAACGCCAATCTTTCAATCACAATGTGTATAGATTTTAATACTGAAATTACACATAGAAAAATAAATTTATCAACTAACCCTTTTTAATAACGCGGTGACTCTTGAACATATGTGTATTGCAAAAAAAAAAATTATTAAATTTTCAAACACTAGTGTTGTCACAAAGTTTGGATAGATTAAGATTCATAAAATCTTAAAGTTCATATCTTTTTTCCTTAATGCAAATTTTAAAAAAATTGGAAAATTAGTGTCAAATCATTTAATAGTTTTTTTTTCTTTTTTAAACAAGCTTATTATTTCAAATAATAAACAAAAACAATGTATCTATTTTATAAAACCAAATTAACAATGATTATATAGTTATATGATAATGTAAATTTAAAAAATAATTAATTAAAAAAGGGCAAATCAACGCCTCTGTGAAATGGAATTACGTTGAATTAACCCAAGGCCAACTGACATTAAGGCAATTTTACTCAGTGTGCAAACTTGTCTTAGGGCGAATTGACATTTTCCCCCAAACTTCTTTGTGCAATCACTTCGTGAATTTTATAGTAACTTTATGTTACTTCCCGTTGACACATGATAACAAAGAATGAAACTTAACAAAAAATAATAAAGTCACCCTTGTCTATGTTATATGTATACAGTAAAGTTATAATAAACAGAATAGAGTAATTTTGCCAAATCATGGCAAATGCAACAAAAAATTTGTTGACATTTCTATCGTTATTGAATTTCACGTTCGTGGGTTATAATCCGCTGACTTGCCTGTCCAAAGCAAACTGGTTTTATTTCCATAGCTGTTAAAGTCAAATACACAAGTCTCAGGCGTTCTTACGCATCGTTGTTTTTAACTTAACAAGTTGTGCCTTTTCATTTCGACTTTTCTGCAACTTTTTTAGCTTTCACAGGAAGTCGACTGTTGAATCTCGCGCACTTGGCAAACTCAACCAATGAAAACGGGGCTAAAATTAAAGAAATTATTCTTATTAAACGAAACGAAACTTTAAAAAATGCATATAAAAATATCATGTAAAATCATTTAGATAAAAATGGATGAAAATGCAAAATTTGATCAATAAATATCTACTACTTTATTAAAGATTTTATTATATGTAATAACTTTAAATATGATAAATTTCATCTCTCTAATATGTTAACTGTCTACATAGATTAATTAAACTTTAATTATAATAAGTGATGCTCTATTAAACCAGCAACATTTAAAATGATTAATGAAATGGAATGGAATGCAGTACCATCAATGCACACCTTTTTAACAAAAAATATTGTCAACCCTTTTTGTAGAAATAGTCTTATTGAAATAAGTGACAACAGTTGCTGTTGAAACTTCTGAACATTTCTTTTTACAATGTCCAAATTACAGTCATTTATGTCAATAAATGATTTTCTTTCTACCATTAAATATTACTACAAATTTATTACTATATTGTGATGCTGTTAATATCAGTGTTGATAATATCTGTCTTCATGTGTTGTTCAAAATTACATAATGTCATCCAAAAGATTTTGACTCTCTCTCTCTCTCTCTCTCTCTCTCTCTCTCTCTCTCTCTCTCTGATATTATTTAGTTGTTTAAAACAAAGAACAAAATACATATCCAATTCATCAACTAGTTTACCTGATTGTAATTTACTACTGTACTGAGGAGTTTATAAGATCTAGGTCTTGTTCTCAGATCTAAATTATATGCTATTGTGACATTGTAAACTGTACTTTCCTTTTCTTTTTTCTTGTAAATAAAATATTATTTAAACTAACTTTCATATATAATGTTTTTAATGTTGCTGATTTAACAATGGCAGCAAAAATTTTATTTTTCATTAATTGCATCTTTAAATTAATAAATTTATAGTGACCTTTTAAATATCACTGATAAATCATATTACATGAATACTGTATATTGTACACATAAAGTTCATATTTGTTAACAGTGACATGTAAACCATTTTAATGTAGCTGGTTGAATTCAAAACATTACTGTTATTTTATTTATCTATTCTATTATTATTTGGACTTGACAACGACAATAACACTACAACAACAACGACGATGATGATGATAATGATGATACTCAGGAATCTATGCAATACATGTAATAACAAACTTCTGATTAAAACAAATAGTTGTGTCAGGTTTATTTCAATTCATTCTTTAAGTAATTTTTTTTCTCTCAATAATTTCATATTATTAAACTTTTTAAAAACCAGACTCTGTTCTATACGTCTTATTTGATTTCTTAAAGACATTTTCGCTAAAATGTCGATATTACAATTCTAGAAATTCGATATAACCGGAAATAGAAGGGACATAAATAATTAATCAGGATCTTGCGGCTGAAACTGAAGTTAGAAATCCATCATCTCGGGAATCGATTACTTTAATTTTGTTATGGTATGTGACTTAAAGATGATATATGCATCAGAGAGGACAGTTTTTAACCTTTCGATACGAAGTTTAGTCGTTTGAGAGATAAATAATCATCCGAGATGCCCTGATGTTTTCCACTTGTCAGACGAAGAGATGGGTTAGAACATACTCACAAGGCAAAAAGGCTGAATGCATGTGTAAAGAACTATGTTTCTCATCAAGTTATTTGTTTAATATTTAAAGTTTTTCGTCGAGGTGAAATAGAAAATCAATAAGCATGAGTAAATCGGTCCTGAAAATGTTTAGCAAAGGCTCAACTAAGTCCAAGTCTAAAAAGGATGCATCTAGGACGCTTTCAGGGTCGCATCTCGAACAGCATGCAGAAAAAAGTTCACCCGTGAGTAGTTCCTTACCAAGGAATATTTTCTCTGGACGTTCACGCCGGACATCTGGTGGGGATAGTTCAAACAGAAGTCCAGTGAATATGGCTTCACAAAATTCTCATTCAAATAGTGCAATAAACCCACAAATTGAGTCGATTCCATCAATGAGCACATCATATACCATGGGTCAGTCACCAGGATCTGGATACATGTATGATGGATACAACACAAATCCCCTTCCAACATCTTCCAAGAGCCCATTTCAAAGTCCAAATAATAACAGAACAATGAATAGTAATACTAACAGTATTCCAAATGTTAAAGCAATGAAAGAACGTTATGAACGTGAACATGCTCATTTACTAATGGGAGAAAGATCATTAGATAGACACATTGATAGGTTAACTGTCACAAACAGAGACAGCAATGGAAGTAGTCCGTCATCAAGTCCTAGGTCTAGTTTTAACCGTGATCGTTCTCTTGATCGTGAATATCCTCACATGGGTGCAAGATCTCTTGAAAGGGAACATGCTTTCGGAAGGTCAAGGTCTAATGAGAGACCAGATATTACTACTCAGCTTTACAATAATTCTCAGGAAGTTAGACAATTCAGAGATGGTTTGATATTAGAACTTCAAGCTCAAATTGCTGAACTTAACAAAGAATGTGCCAAATTACAACAAGAAGCTGATTCTACCAAGGATAAATTAAGTTCTAGTATGAATAGCATTAAAACATTTTGGAGTCCTGAATTAAAGAAAGAAAGAGCATTACGTAAAGAAGAAAGTGCAAAATATTGTTTATTAAATGAGCAAATTAAAGTTGCACAAGCAGAAATCAAGGTAATTTATGAATACAAGTTTATGAATTTATTATAGTTAAGATGGTAGATCTTATCCAAAACAGAAACTAATTATTAGCCAAATTCTAAAAAAAAAAAATAAATGCTTCTTTCACTTTATAGAAGAAGCACAAGTGAGATGGCTGCTCTGTATATGTCTCATGTTGACAAGACCAAAATAACAGGTTCTAATATTGATTTTGAATGGTAGCCCTAAGTTAACATGAACAAGTAGATCCTGTATCATTTTTAGCCTGAAAAGTGCAAGACACATTGGCCCAGTAGTCTGAGTTCATTTAGGTTTTTTGGCCCAGTAGTCTGTGAGTTCATTTAGGTTTTTTGGCCCAGTAGTCTGTGAGTTCATTTAGGTTTTTTGGCCCATTTTTCTGCTGGTATCATGCATATTACTTTCTAGTCTTTTGTTATAGTTAAAAAACACATTAAATAAACCAGTTGTGCATTACAATTCTATGGGTTATCTTTATCATTATTATTCACACCTGCATGCAGTTATTACATATACATAAAATATATACTTTTGATGACATTATAGATATGCATTATTTTCAATCATTTTGTTTATAACTACAGCATACATAAAAGACAATATCTGCAACAGATGATACATGTAAATGGTGAAGGTGTTAAATATTTTGTAAATTGTATTATGATCATTTTTAGTGAGGATTTCTTTAAATGTTGAAATCAACATGTTCATAATATATACTTATGTAAACTAAGCAACATCACATTGTGATATTTGTTTACATTGATTCTTCAAAATGTAAAGAGATCAAGACCTTCAAAGTTCAAACCCATGACAGTAAATATGCTTTGAGTTAAACTCTAGTTGTGTCCCGATCTTCCTTATTGTGGGCCTGTAATGGTTGGCTCAATATTGTTGGCCTATTGAACTATTTAGTAGCTCTCGAACTTACAGTTATCATAAAAGTGTGACTAGTACACTACATACAACAAACATGGCAGAAACACTCATTACCGTAATCCACAAACTTTCGTAAAAATAAATATTTTTTTGTAAGTGAATCCTTTTGAGTTATTGAGAAATACATGTAACTTGATTGTTTTCTTTTCAATGTTCAAGCAATAAAATCAACAGAAATTTGTCAGATTTCATTTCAAATTCAATTATCACACTACCCTATTTTCTCATTTTGGAACCAAAAAAAAAAAAAAGATAAATACCAGTAAATAAATAAATAAATTTAAAAAAAATGAATAAATAAATAAATAATAAATAAAAAAAACTTTAACTAACAACATAGATGATTCCTAATTAACTTAATTTTTTTTCTGGCCTTTAAAATATAGTTAAGTGGTCACAGTTGTTGATTTTGTTGCTAAATTTAACCTTTTTTTAAGCTTTATCAAACCCATTTTAATAACAAAAATGCATTTAGATCTGTTTGGATTGTGAATCTCTTTTTGGAATAGCATACTGGTTAATTGTTAGTTTTTGTGATTTAATTTTGTTAGCATCTTGAACATTATAATAGAAATTGTGAGTCATTCTATTAATTTGTATTTTGTTAAGATATTGAGAGAATTTCCATTATACATGTATTGATCTCCAGTAATGACTCATTGTTCGATATGAAAAAAAATTCTTACCAAATTCATATTTTATAAGTTATAAATATTATAATATTACTCGTAGCTAAATTTTTGAATCCAAAAGGCTTTTCACTTTAAAATGAAAATGATATATATTTATTGTACAAATGCATCAAAGCAGGAGCTTCACTTGACTCATTAAACAGTGTTTTTGACTCCTGAAAATTAAATTTGACTCCTGGCTTTAAGACATCAAAGCAGTTGCATTAATTTGTTTTGACTCTTGAGATTTTGAAGTCAATTTGACTCCTGAAAAGTCAGGGGTCAAATGGATGCCATGTTGGATATTTAGAAGTAACTTTCTAGCTTTCACAGGTAATATTGACTTTTTGAAAATTTTAAGAATGAAGCCATTTAAACATGACCGACTTTTCCTAAAAGTCAAGAGTTACATGTAATTTTGATATCAAAGTAAATTTCTTGTGCAAAATAACAGGCAATTTCAATTTATAGAATGCTGTTTGCCACAAAAAAAAAAACAGAGTAGCTTTGGGTTTACATGCATTAAAACTATTTTTTGGGAAGAATCCAGTTTAAAACCAAAATTTTGTTGTTCTTTTTTATGTTAGGTATGTGTATGACTGTATGTATAACTTAGATATTGGTGGTAGCAACTGGTGTTCTCAACAGTGCAAAGTACATTTGTAATAATTGAAAACATTGAAGAAGTTTTTGTTTATTCCTATTCATCCTTTTCCTTCTCTTTAAGTACATTATGTACACATAGTGCTAAAGTACAGAGTGTGATGATTATTTTGAAGCATGTAACATATGTTTTACATCAAAACTTGTTTCAACTATTTCTTCTAACTAAGCCACATACTTCAATCAATTATACAATTATAGCAGGAATAAATGTTTTTGTTTACTGAAGATCTTTATGTACAGAATCTCTACAGAGTTGTTATTGTATTTTGATGTGATCTGTCAAACAGATAGATATTGTATATATCTAGGGACATTAGAAAGTCTTTCTCCTTATGTTATATGAGAGACAGACACACACACACACACACACACACACACACACACACACACACACACACACACACACACACACAGAGAGAGAGAGTCAAATGAATTTCAAAAACACTCCAAATGTGCATACATTTAAACTGTTTAGAAATGCATGTGCTGGTTCTGTTTGCAAAATGTGATTTTTAACTCTTCCATTACACTGGGTCTCACTTTGACATTTGTTCCTTTTTGGTTCTTGAACTGAGATTATGTGAACCAAACCCTTTATTTGCCTCTTCCATCTTTTGATTGTACTGGTAATCAAAATTCTTGAAGGTTAAAAAAAATTAAATGTTTTTTTTTTTTTTTTTTTTTTTTTTTTTTTTTTGAGATGCCCAATTTTTGTTAAATTAGTACAATGTACAACAAGCCATGCTCTCATTTTGAAATTGCAATCACAGAATCCTATTTTTCTTTTTAGTGTTTTCTTGAGGCCCTTCACTGTAACTTTCAAGTCATCACTTGATTTCATTTTGGTCCTCCATTAGATGGAGGTTTTGTTGGCCATTTAAGTTTCATGAATCGTAAAAATAGAGATTGGTATTGATTATATAGTATACTAAATTAAGCTTGAGTAACCCAATCAAATACAAAAGCATAACCTTAAGGTCATTGAACTTGCCATCTTAGTTTTTAATGAGTTTGTTACTTGATTGTATTTTTCCTTTGTAAAAATGTCACATCTGACTAATTTGGTCGTCTCAGTAATGAAAATTCTACAAAAAATACACTCTGATTCTGAAAGATACCCACCACAATGAATAATTAAAATCTATAAATTCACTTTGTTTTGTCTCAATTGACAAGTAATAAAAATTTTTGATTTGGCCAAAACACATGCATTTTCAAACTGAAATAGGTTATTTTATATTGTGTTTTACAAAGATGCTGAGGCCCTTATGTCTGCCAAAAAGCTTCAATATTCAATGTGTTTCTAATTTATAGAAGGTAAATGACCTGGTTTGTGATCCATCTGAAGCAGATGTGTATTTAGTAAATTTTACAGGTGATTAGACACACCCACACATATGAGCATCACCTGATTGCATCATTACACAACATAAATACATCTTCCTGCAATACACATTGTGAATACATTAGTGAAACAAGATGATTTATATAATCCCACAATGATGTGTAAATAAACTCTGGTATTCTTTAATATTTTTACAGATCAGTATAATTTGGTACACATCACATCTATATTCAGCTGTCAGTATTATCTTTTTCTAACTTTATACCTCAGGCAGATTTTTTGTCAGACAGATGTTTTTAATGTGTGCCATTATCTACACAGAACTTTCTGTTACTGGTATTCTGATTGATCTATTGTTTCAATGTAGATTTTAAAAGTACAAAAAGGGTTGTTGTGCATCTTCTAGACTCTTGATACAAAGCCAATTTTTTCAAATCACTGAAAATTAAATTTTTTTTTTTCCTAAAGTGTTCATTCTAGAACTGTGGTCATTTCATCCATCTTGACCCAGGCCTTGGAAAAATTGACTAATACATGTATTATAACATAATTTGATCACTGAGTAATTATAGCATTAATTGTTCTGCGTTATTTGAAAAAAAATTGTTGTAATTTTAATTCACAAAACCACTTATTGGATCTTTATTTATATAAATGATAAATGTACATCATATATGTCATATCTCTTTTGTCTTCTTTGAAAACTGTTGCAGTTATCAGTCAAGTTTTGTCAGAGACAAAAAATTGGAAAAAAATGTATCTGACACTCAAGTTGATGTTGAAAAGATGGTATTGACAACTCATATATATATATATATATTTTTTAAAAATCCTTTATTTACTAATTGGGACAAGTGGTACAAGGGCACCATGGATTTAACACTGTACACACATTTAATTCTAGACTAATGTCTAATATTCAAATACTTTCTGTTAACTTCACTGGATACATTTAAAACGATTGTATAAAACAGGAATTAAATTTTTTTTTGGATGTTGGCTCTGGTCTCCAATTATTTATTGATCATATATGTGTTAACTTGTTTTCTGTTCATACATGAACTTTCAATCTTTTGATGTATTTATTTCTGGCATGTACACATACATTAAACTTTTTTCAAAAAGTGATGATCTTCACTTTCGACCTATTTTAAACATGATACGGCATACTTTTTTACACATAAACATTGTTCTAGCTTAACATTTGAAAATATTTGTGTACCTATATCAGAAATTTGGAAATGGTAAAAAAAAAGAAGTGACGGGTTAATATTAAAAGTTATGATTGGATGTTGTGTGATTGCCAAAAAAAAACCCTTGCTTAATATGTTGCAATACTTTATACATTGTAATTTGTATTTTGTTGCTATCTGACCGAAGTATTCTATCATTAAATGGTGTTAATAGAAAAGTTGTCTACACACTCTTTTTGCCTCATAAATATATAATGAGAATTGATTAGGTTTAGGATAAGGCGTTTATTAGAAATAAGATAAGATGATGCATTGTAAAGTGAAACCTTGATTTACCACCTTCAATTCAGGAAGAGAGAGAGAGAGAGAGAGAGAGAGAGAGAGAGAGAGAGAGAGAGAGAGAGAGTTGGCACTGGAGCTATTCTTGCTATAATGTACTTGCCATCTTGATTATTTTATATGATCAAAGATTTGACAAGTTAAAGACTAAAGCAAAAAAATTGGTTTTAAAAAAACAAAACATTAATGAACTATTTTTGACAAAAAGAAAGCAGAGATAGAAGCATAAATAGGTCAAGTGTGAGTGAAGTGAAAGTTTTATGTGCCATATTATTGGATTTATTTAAGGATGTCACCAACCATAGGTAGATTTGTAGACAAAGCCACACATATGTCATGCATTTGTAGCAAAACACTAAAACAGTAAAGAATTTGTGCCAGCTAGTACTACGAATTAGTCGAGTTTAACGTCTACATGTAGCTTTTCAGCCAATGTGCAGACAGATGATAACTGTGAAAAAATAAATTGCTTTTTATAGTAACGTATACCCATTCAAAAACGAAGATGTCAGTCCGGTAGCAAATTCAGGAGGTCTGGGAGCCGGTTGAGTAAGCTGGCAGGTAGTGGCTCCGCAAGAACACCACGAGCATCACTCGGCCATGCCATTCGATTCAGCACCGTGGAGGAGGGTAGTTGTATCCCAGCTGGCCTGGAGGTAGTGGTCGCCACTGCTGCTGCTGTGTCTGGTGCTGCTGCTGTTGGTTAAAGGTGCACAGTTCAGCCACCGCCATGATTGATAACTGGTTCAATGCATTGGCGACGATTAGGGTGAGGGGAGTATCGACCTTCCCCCTCCGCTCAGCGGCATGAGCGGCGCAGGGTTGGCCAGCTTACTCCACCTAGTCTGCTTAGCTAGATACTTTTCTTTCTGAACTGGCACTTTAGCAGGCTGGATTGTCGTGGCTGGTTGTTCTCTCTTGGTGGTAGGTGGTTCTGGTGCAGGAGCTGGTTGAGTCGCCTTCCTCTTCCTACTCCAGCGAGTTCGGTTTCGCTGGAGCGTGGAAGGCGACTTGTGCTTCTTTTTCTTGGCTTTCTGGTCGACTACACCAACAACAACGTCGTTTGTGGGGCCATTATTACCCCGGCCGTAGGACTGGGATTGTCCTGGTCCTTCCTGGCCTCCTCCGCTTTACGCCACACTAAGGTAACAGTAAAGCAGTCCGTAGTCTCTTTCATGGAGAAGGTGACTGGTAGTACTTTTAGGACTGATCCTAAAAGGACGGTGAGTGCTGGTGGCAAACTGGAGTTGTCCATGTTTACAGTCCAAGCTCATCAGAGGTAATGAACCAAACGTGTGAGCCAGCTAGTATTCTTCTTTGTCCTATATATATACATGTATGTCTACTTTGATGAAGGTAATCAGGAAATCTTTAGAAAGGTGTCCAAACTCACAACTTATGATGTAGGAAACCAGAGACAATATCAATATGTCTTGTCTGTGTCTGCTATTTAAATTAGGTTTCATACCACAGACAGTATTTTTGTTGGGTAACTGGTCTGATTTTGTGTTAATTGGATTATAACAATCAATGTCTGTATTTCCCTAATCAGATTACAGGAAAGCCAGATAAAATATGTTGTTTTTGTATTTTTGTCAGTGTTTGTATATTTTTGGCACAAAAAAGTTCTAAAATCAATATTAATGTTAATAACCTTCCTGTAGTCACTAACCTGGATAACCTTTCAATAATTGGTCACTTTGAAGTCTGTCAGAGAAATATTGATGTTTCTTTCATTATATGAACAGTTAGATTTAGTTGCTATGTTTTTATTGCTAATTTTGAGTCATTATGTGAAAAACAGCGTATAATGTCTGTATCAGGGATGAAGATTTATGAGTTGAAATAACATATAATTGTTGTTTAGTATGGTGTAATTTTGTGGTGATAATATGGTGTAAATAAATGGAGAACTGTGAAATGAAATGTGCAAGGACAGTTCAATAAAACTGTTAGTTACAGGATCCTTGACCATATTGTCCATTAATTAATGCCAGATGACAGTCTGTTTTGTAACATTTTACATGATTATTGGCTTCACCAAGTTTGGACCATTCTCTTCTCATCACTTAAACTTTAATAGGCTCAAACCTGATGTGCTTATAAACTTACAACACATTTGAAACTTAAAATCATCTCTTTTGGTAACTTTGTATACATGTGTATTTCTTTAGAGGAAAAGGTGAAATTATGAGATAAAGACAGTTAGAATTTAGCCTAGTTAATGACACTCAATGTGCTTTTGGAAAGGACACTCACTATTCTTATTTTTCTTGCCTTGATCAAACCTGGCCTTCTAATTTAAAGACTAATAGAATTATTCAACTTATTTGCCTGGTTTAAACCTAAAGGTTGACTTTTTATTGCAAGACACAAATGATTATGGTTAAGATATTTACTTTATTTTTTCTAGAGCAAAATTTACCAATTCTTCGATAATAAAAGCAACCAAAAAATCAATCTTTTATTCATAGATAGGATTTAATGAAAATTTAAGCTATAAAACGACTTTCAGTTTTACATGGGTAAATATTTGCATGCATATTGACTTATCAATTTGTCGATGAATTGTGGATTAGAACCAGAATCGAAATCAATAAAACATATGTATAGATCACAGCAGTAATTTATTTACCAGTGTCTTTGGTGTAGAATGGTAAAAAAACTTATATCTTCTGATATTGAAACAGTCGACTTAACTAGAGTGGGGGAATGGGTGTTTTTGTGCCCTAGTAATCATTTTTTCCCTTATAATAACATTATTAAGCTGTTCTGAGATGGTGAGGGAACCAAAGTTACACCCTCAAAACCCAAATAAAATTTGAAAACCTGTATACAAGTACTAATAATATTGAAGTAATTCACAAGTTTATCATGTGGTGCATAGATGAATCCCTTTAGAATGTTGTGTCTGTGGTTGCAATTTTTTATGTTTTATGTCTAATTTCATATAACTTATATTGCATTTACACAAATAGAATATGATTGATAACAATTACAACATTTAATTGTGACCAATTCTTCAGTAGGCTGGTTTAAGCTCATCAGGTCAGTATAAATCTAAGTTTCTTTAACTGTGAAATGACACCATATCTGATACACACCAGTGATTCTTTTCAATATCCAGTATTCTGCTGGTTCTGATTGATTTAAAACAGTTGGACATAACAGTTTGGATTTAAGGCAAATCTTCTTTGTGGTAATTCTGTAATCAATTTAATTTTGTCATTTTAAAGATGTTTCCTGGCCAATTAAGGAAGGCTAATAATGGATTTCTAGACACCAAAAGGTGTGGTAATAAGCCAGGTGGTAAAGTTCAAGGACTTTCAATTGTAACAGAAAGGAGAAAAATGCAGGGTTAGACTAGGGGTCAAACCTGGTACCTCCCTCACTGTAGGCGAGTGCTCTACTAAGTGAGCTTACCAGACTGCTTCACACTTTACAGCAAATTTCTCCACCAAGGTTCAAATCAATAAATGAAACTGAGGGAATATTCTCGTGTGAGGAAGTTTGTCATTTCCCTTGCTATAGGTTATGGTTTTCTCTTGGTTCTTGTATTTTCTCCAGCATCACAGAACTGTAATATAAGTAAACAAATCTTGACTGGTGTATAAAATACCATTACCCCTCTCGACTTCACTTAGCACTATTAGTATTTACATGTACATATAATACATGTATCTACAAAAACAGACATAGATATGCAGTTTTTTGTGTGACAAGGACAAATCTATCAATTCTTAAGAAGCTATAGTTTCACAAGTTGTTAAAGACGGGAAATGAACAATTGAAAAAAATTCTTTTAAGTTTTGGAAATATAATATATCTGATCTTAATGGCTTTTGATGGTGGTATGTTTAATGTTTATAAAGCTACTTCAGACATACAGTATGCATTGTAAAAAATAATCAATTAAAACTGTAGGATGACTTTGGAGATCAAATTCAGATTGCATGGATCAGATGTTAACAATTAAACAACCGGTATTACATAATGGAAATGTGTGGAAGCTTTTGTTTAGAGCTTTAAAATGGTGTAAGATATTCGTTTTTATGGCGACTGTATTGTATAAAGTTTATCTTCAAATAGACCCAGCATTATTTGTTTTTTATGAAGTCTTATGATCAAAATAGATTGAGTTTTATAAGTACAAATGTCATCTAAAACAGTTGACTGTCTAGATTTAGTTACTGTTTTTTTTTTTTTTTTTATTATTATTATTTGCCGATTGAAATACAATTAGAAGTGTGGTTCTAGATTTGAAATACCCTGCCCATTAAAAGTGTCTTATACCACTTTTTGAATGTATCTTTATTATTAAATTCAAAAAGTGGTATATGACAAAAGCATATGTAAAGATGTGCTTGTTGTCATTGCAAGGGGTAAAGAACTATAATTTAACTAGAATCTAACAACATACAGATTTTGATGTTTAAGTAATCTGAAACTACAATCCTATCCTTCCCATAAACCATGTAGTTAGAACCATCAGAATTACAATCAACCCCACAAATTACATGAATGTTGTTAGAACAATGTGGAGCTACAAATAGTCCCACAAATTAATCTTTTAGAACAATTCAAAACTGCAATCCTCTCCATTATGTTATAAGAACAATCCAGCAGAAGTGAAATTACTTGTATTTGGAATGTCCTGAGTTCAGGTTTTGATTTTAATACTGATTTTTTTTTCTTTTCCAAAATGATTTTAAAAAACATTGTTGTACAAGTTAATCTTAGGGATAGAAACTGTAAAAGGTTTGTTTTGACATTCCCATCTTTAAAATTCCCAATTCTTGGATTTAGTCAATATGTGTAATAGATTGAGTTTGTCTGTGTAAGGATTATTATTCCACATACATGTACTTATTATGTTATAAGTTAAATAAGTAAGTTGTCTGCAATAAGTCATTTGTGACTATCATTATTAATGTCAGAATCGTGAGATATATATAAAGCAGTGATCTCCAGTAAATGAATGGACATTAATGTTAGACTCCCAGTGTCTGAGAGTTTATGATGATCTTGATTATTGTTCAGTGTCTGGTGTTATGATCTTCAGTAAATGGACACATGTACTAGAGGTTAAACAATTACCTGATTATAGATGGAGAACAAGATGTGTGTCTACTATTCATTCATATAAACAAGTACATCTGGTGTATAACTTATTATACTGACCTATACCTATCAGGTCATAGAATAGTAACCTTGAGTAAAATGTTATTTTGGGATGAACACAAGTAAGATCTTAGTACTCCTAATTGACTAACCTCTAATTTATGCCACTAGACAGTCAGATTTTTGCATTTATTATAAAGGGGTTTGGCAATAAAATAGGTGAGACTTTAAAAAAAAACTTATAAAAAAAGATGTTGTGACTTCATAATTATTAACTGTATGATATGTGAGATAGCAAAATTATTGTGGGGCTTTTAATAAGGCTATACCATCTACCATCTTGATTTATATTGTAGCATAAATTGGTGCCAAAACCCAACCACTATCATGCCTTTTCTGGTTATTTGATTAAGAGGTCTTTTAAGTTTTGTAACCAAAGTTATACTGTAACTTGTAATAGCTAAATCCATATGAACACACTCCATTTAAAAAAAAAAAGGAAAAAAAAATTAAAAAAAAACAACAAACCAAACCAAACCAAACAAACAAACAAAAAACAAACAAACAGAACATATATTTTAAGTTATGATTATACCCTTTGGTGAGAAGAAGCATTAAATAACATGAAATCCACACAATTCTCTAGAAAAACAAAAACCTTCCGAAGATATGATAATGCACTGTCATTGTTTAAATTATGATCATTTACTACAGAATATGATAGTTTTGATTAATTATGCAAGAAAATGATTGGACATTGATTATATTATTGTATTGATTAATTGGCACAACTCTGAATGCAGTGACATTGTTTATGATGCACTTACATCATCAACATGGAAATTAGCTAGTTTGATGGTCACTACTTATTTCACATAACAGCAAAAGTAAAAATCTTCTTGCAACATTGAAGTTAAAATAAACCTCATTGTTTCAAAAAAAAGTTTGCATAATCTTAAGAAAATCCATTAAATTCTAAATAGGTTTGAAATGGGACAAGAAAGTGCTCCGTAATAGAACATGGTAAATATGGTCATTTATGTCTCTATTGTCAACCATTTGGCTTCAGTAAAACCATATACCGGTAATAGTTCTATGGATTTATTAGTTTGAAATGGGACCAGGATGTTTCCCATGGGGTAGATCACCTTGATATATAAGTTTCCCGATGTGTAAGTCCTCTCCTGGTATTGAATTTATATCGCTGCTGTCAACTACTGAGGATTTATCTTCATATATAAGTACATCAATATTGATGTATACCATCTGAAGTAAGTGGTCATGTCACAATGATACAGACAAAACCAAATGATATAAAATGAATAATAGCTGTTGATAGACATTAGGTGAAATTGCCATAATGTGGACCCTGAAGTGTTTTGGGAGTTATGTAATCATTGCCCACACCCTAACTCTAATCAAACCTAATTGTTCTGCTGTCTATATTTTAAGTTCATTTTATTTTAATACTTAAGCAGTGTCCTCTTGCTCCTAGCTTTAATCAGACCTCATTGTTGTGCTAACTGTATTTTCAGTTTATTCTTTTTAATACTTACTCTTGCAATATCTTTCTAATACATTTTCTAATACCTCATTGAGTTCATTATTGCCCTTTATATGCTTTGATGACATTGAAAGCTTGATGGATATTTGAGACTTTGATAATGATCAGTGGTTTAGTTTACGGTATGTCTATTATGTGCCTTGATTGTCATTTTGGTTTCATACATGTTGCTGTTTAGCTTTTGGTGTTTACCAAGTACATGTGTGCAAATTGTTGGAAATTTTGTATTTCAGAAATCAGTTCTGTATATACTGGTGCTTTCAAAATAAATTGGTCATTTAATGGGTAGTGTTTTAAAATAAAATATTGCATGAATCAATCTTGCATGTAGGGGTGAATTTAACAAACAAAAAATTCTGAAATCAACTTTGCATTTACTACCAGTACTTTAGAGTTTTTCAATAAAAATATATTCAAAAATCAAAATAAATTTACATATAATAAGAGATTCAACTAAAATGTCGAATTAGTATAATTTCTTTATTATCTAAGGCTTGTACTCCTGTTTACATTGTAAATGGTAAGCATTGATTTTTATGTAACAGAATTAACTGTTTTATTTTACACAAATAATGTGATTTCCTATTGTTTGTAAACAGACAGTGTATTATATCATTGATTTTTTTCTTGTGGGAATAATCTAAACTAAAGATTTATATGACATTTAAAGCAAACTGTATTTTTTTTGAAATGATGAAATTTCTGGAAAATTCATGTCCTCAGCATTTATTTACAACGTTTTTATTAGATTTTTGGAATGGTTATAGTTCTCTACATTGAATCAATAATTTATCATTGTTTGTTTTGGTTTTAGAGACTTTTGTGGAAACTGTCTAAACTGAACACCTTTGAGATTAAAGATTTTGTTTAAGTACAATAGATTTTTGGTTTAATGTTATGTCCTAGATCATCTCAAGTCACACGAATTGTGCATGTGTCACATGCATTTTTGAAGCTAATCAGGCTCACAGGCAAAATTTTTCTAAACACACACATAATCTGGAAAATGAAAAACTGATACCCTATATAAGTTGTACGAGTTTAGTAACCGGTGAGTAAAAGTATCATGTTTAATATGATAAAGATAATTTCAGCTGCCGGTAACTCATAAATCCTATTTTTCGTTAGGGGAAACTACATGACAACAATTGGATGGGTAGTTGAATATGGTTAAAACTGGTAATTTGTTACCCTAAAATGTACGAGAAATCATGATTTTACACTATTGTTTTAAAAAAATTTAATGGGAGCATGCCCCCTAGTGATGATAGATTATCACATGCATGATTCTTAAAGGGCCTTGACAGCTATGAATCACAGTGGTTCAGTTATTGGGCAGGTTTGCAGTTTACTAAAGATTCTGTTTTTTACAGTTCCTATTTTATCATTTAACCCCATTTTTAAACATAATACTTGAGCATAATTTTTATTTTAGCATGACTGATCTTCTTTTGATTGTTTTTTGTCTTGGATACATAACATCCTGTTCTTTGCTAGTTGCAACCTGTTTTGATGTTCTTGTTCTTTGCATCCAGGTGTTTGCACTATCAAATTTTGGCTTTCCATCCTGTTATATATATTTCTTATCTTGTACATTGCATCCTGTAATGATACATGTACTTCCTTTAATTGCATCATATATTCTTGTGTCCTGTTTTAAAACTTGCCCTGTATTGCATTCTACTCTTTGCTAGTCTAGTATTGCACCAAATTTCTGTGAATAAAAAAATGAGTGGTTACTGTTATTTTATAGTAATTACTTGACTATTTTTATTCATAGAAACAAGTGTGTATTACAGCACAGAATTTATAAATTATAGAATTATATTACATAGAATTATTTTATGATTATACATTTTGACAATTTTTTATACATAACAGTTTAAATTTTTTCTTTTTAATAAAGGCATGCATTTCACATTTTATAGAGTTTGGTCGGCAGATTTTCAGTTTCAGTACAAATGCTTATCTTTTGATGTTAAACATCATAGGTTAAGACTTAAATAGAGTATAAAGTTTGGAGATCTTTGCCCTCATAGTATTTAAATTACATTATTGGAATAAGTGTGTACCAGTTATTCTTATCATAACTGCCCTAAATGTGTCTACAGTGTTTCATTTTGTTATTTAAGGGAACAGGTATTTAAATTCCAGAATACAATACCTAATATCTATGGTATATCATGCTAAAATTGAATGATAATAAAGCTGCAGTCTTTGAGTTAGTATAGTGCTCCCTTCGTATGTGGAAGGTTGTGGTTCAAACACTGGCCAGGTCTGACCAAGATTTGAAATAGGTAATGACTGTTCTTTCCCCACCACTGGACATTTAGAAAGTCACAGGGTCTTTCAGATGAGACTTTAAAAACTGATGCCCTGTCTCACAATCATGCATGGCACTCCAAGGAGACCTCCCTGCACATTTCCCTGAGCATATTGCAAAAATCAACATTTCTGCCAGTTCACCAATAACTGGTGGCTTCTCAATATTAATAAAATATTCTTGACAGGTAATAATAACTCCATTCAATTTATTAATCAACTTCTTGGTTTGGTCCATCAAAATATTTGAGTTTCAGAGTACAGGTATGTGCAGTCTTCTAAGAAAATAAACATTGAACTTTTTAATGTGGCCTAGCACATAATTTAATTGACCTTAATTTGAATGTTCTATAATTTGTATTTATAGTGCATTTCAGATTGTTTACATAAGTTACATGTGCAGTGTTTTGGGTTTGGGGACTTTCTCAAAAACATTTTTGGAAAAGATTTTAAGCTATAGTCTGAATTAGCCAGTGACCAATGCATATCTCCTTGAGTGACCAGTCATAAGTAAAACCATTTTTTAGAATTTAGTGACTATGCTTTTGGATGGATATAGTCTAAGATATTTTATCAACTTTTTTAAAAACTTTTTCTCTGAAGAAGCTCAGATCTAGCTCTGCTTAAAGCTAGAAAACTACATAATCTTCTTTCCATTGAGGCATACAAACTGTTTGAAGTACAAAAGCATACAGTATGAATTATTTAATCATTAATGTTTGATGTTTTTGAATGAACCTGATATTTGGAAATGTAAAATTTTGTTTTCTAAATATTACAATATTATAAAATTTAAAATATGCATCATCTAATAGTGTTATAAATTGAAGTTTTTGTGCAACTTATGTTTCTTTAGGTGTGGTAGTGATAGTATCATTTGGTGATGACTGATTGATTTATATACTGTGCAGCAACACAGGTCCTAATTATTTTGTATGAACAGATATGCAACCAGATGTATACACATACATGAAATTATATATGCATTTTGTACACACATGCATAAAAAATATATGCATTTTGTATATCCAAACAAAATACCCTTGGCTGTAGAATATTCTCCTAGTCAAAATAAGAACTTGTCAGAGTTCACTGGTGATCTGAAGGGAGAAAAGGGTACATGTAAGTCTTGTCGTATGATTAGTTTGAATTTTCAATTCCTGGATACAAGAACAATAGACATGATTAGATACCATGTCAAAGATACCACATAACAGTTGATCTTTTGACATAATTGACAATACTATTGAATTGTTAACCTTGACTTTTATTTAAGATCATAATAACATTCAAAAGTAAAAACCTTTAAACAGCTTTTGGTCTTGAACAGAAAGGCCTAGAAGCTTGAATATTTTATTATTAGACAGCTTGAAGGAATAATCTTGACATTTATCTAAAGCTTCTTTACACATTTTCTGACCATAAACAAAAATACCTTAAATGACATATCATTGTATTTAAGAATCATTGCATAACAAGCTATCAGGTTTATACTTACACCATATTTCCAGATAACAGCAATTTTAAATACATAGAAAAACTTAACACAACCTCTTACATAAAATTTAAAAGCCTGTATGTACTAATGTCTGCAAGTGATCTTTGAGGATATTAGGATCTCTGATTTTGATGTGACATATAAAGTCAGTGATTCTCCTACAGGTATAATGTATATTGTAAGACCTATGTGGCTGAAAAGTCAAAAACATGCACTTACAGATTACATCCTCTTTCAGCACCTAGGTTTGTATCTCATTTTGGGCAAATTCTAAAGTTAATTTGCAAAAGACCGGTGGTTTTCTACAGGCATTCTTATATCTTCACCTTGCCTAAACTGACCATCTCTGTTTGAGTAGAATAATCTTGACTGGAGTTTAAAATTCATTATTCTGCTTTCTCAACAGTAAATTTCTAGGTATAAGATATATTGTACTTATATGTTGTATATCTTATGATTACTCAATCATTTATCAGCATCAAGTTTTTTAGGTTCAATACTGGTATGATGTCTGCTTGATCTTTTAAAATTTATTCTTATTTTCACTTCAGATTTTATAAATTTTCATTTTAAAAGTAAAATAGTTTAAATCTTACATTACTGATTCAATTAAAATTTAAATGTACTAAAATTACCAAAGTAATATATTCAAGTCTCTTTATAAAGAAGGTAGAAAAAGCCTTGTACTAGCTCTGTTGCAAATAATGTTTAGAAACCAGTATTTGCAGAGTGATTTTTTAGTGTGAATAGATTAACATTTAAGATTTTAGAGGAATTGACTAATGAAGCACTTTATTTACTAATTTTAATTTGTTTAGTTGTATTTGAAGGCTGTTTTGTTTACACTGTAATTAATTTTGTCTTCACTTTCTGGAAGGTTTCCAATTATAGAACCGGCAACGTCTGGTGAACAGCTGTATCTGCCACACACAAACACAAATTTGTATTATTATGGTTTACCTTTGATATTCTTAGAAACTTCAACTAATAGGGTTATCAAGAACCCATGTTTTATTGTGTTTTACTTACAGAAATTAAATTTCAAAGCTTTTAAAATTGGTTTTTGGTATGTTCATTTTATCATTTGATTGTTAAATAAGGCAGTGTGTGGGTATCCATGTTTGTCTTTGTGCTTGAAAAACACCCAGAACATTGACTTGTTCAAAATCAAATTAAGGGGATCCCCTTATTACATGTAAATGTTCTGGTAAACTATACTCTTGCTATAGCCAGTAGATAATATAGCAAGGATAACAAGTGATGCATTTTTCATGTTGCAGATTTTAATACATTAAAAAAACTCATTTTCTCAGATTGGGTAATTATACATGTAGGGTTGAAATTTAATTTTAAAAATATTGATTTGGATGAACATCCTTCATGTTACAGATTTTAATACATTAAAAAATTTATTTTTCAGATTGGGCAATAATACATGTAGGGTTGAAATCTAATTTAAAAAAAAAGAAACTTGATTTATCGAAGTCTCTTCAGATATAAATTTGTTTTAACGACTTCATGATGAGGTGAACAACTCTAATCATTAAACTGGAGATAATAAAGGCTTCAGTTAGTAATTTTTATTGCAAATTCATTTTTCAGAACACTTTTTTAATTTTCGTTTTATACCAATCAATATTCATAAAAGATTAATTATTGAAAATATTTTAATTACATGTAGATTTTATTATCTTGTAAGTTTAATGTCAAACTCTATTGACCAACTCAAAAAAGAAAAAATAAATACAAACCACTGCAAATCAAGTATGGATCCCCTTTAAATTGATACAGATGGTTTTATATCTTGTACATCATGAATGGTAATGATTAGGTAGCCTTTGCTTATGAACAATTGAAAAAAGGCAAATCCATTTTGTTGAAATTCATGATCAAGTAAAAATATAAAAACTGAAAAGCAATTTGTAACATATGTTCAAAAGTTGAAAAATCATAAGCATAAAAACACATAATGTATTGATATTTTGCTAATTTACAAGTTGTTTTATTTTTTTGTGATTTAGGTATATTCATTTTAGTCATACATGAATGCTTGCTGCTCTTTTACAGCAATTTATTTTTAATTGATTTAGAATCTAGCTTAGTGGAACACAATAAGTGATGTGTATTGGTGTATTTAACAGTAATATAAATAAATCAAGCGGATAATTGACTTCATGGGATTGATTATTTCTGTTAATAATATTTCATTTATATCACTTACATTTAAAGTGCTGTTGATATATTCCTATCTACACTTTATAGTCAATGGCAATATTCTTAAGCATCAATATTGGCTTCCAATTATAAAAGGTTCCATATGTTGTCATCCTCTACAAAAGATTCTCTTAGTAAACTGTTTGTATAAAATAAACTGATCTATGCTCTTATGGCTTATGGCAATCTTCATAAGCATCAGTTTGGGCTTTTAATGTAAAAGGTTCCTAAAATGTTACCCTCTATGAAAGAATTTCATATTTTTAAAGACTTAATGAAAGTTACTATGCCTTTCTACCATTAGGTAAAAATGTACAGTAGTGCTTATTTTGTAATCCCAGCATGAGCATTATTTTGGCATCCAATATTAAAATATTTGCTAAATTTCTTAAGTTTTTAATTTACTAGATGTACAGGTGTATTACATTGTCCTTTTGTCAACTGCTATATTTTTTAGCTCAACTGGCTATATATAGCCAGTTGAGCCTATGGCATAGCGAAGTGTTCGTGCATGCATGTGTGCATGCATGGATGCGTTAACTTCAATCTTGTTCTCAGAAACCACATGACCAAATGAAACCAAATTTGGTGTGGAAGGTCCCTTGGTGGAGTAGATTAAATTTGTAATTTTCAGCCCGATCCTAAATCCAAGATGGACACTGTTACTATAAATAGAACAAAAAAATAATGTTTATTTAATAACTTGGGTTCAAATTTGGTATATGGAATGTAGAACTCTGGCCTTTTAATATATTTAACGGGTTTTTTTTCGTAACTTTTTTCATTGGCATGTTATTGGGGCAATATGCAAATTAGCAGCTTAACCCTTTCCCGTTCTGGATAAAATGTGAATTTTACACGGGATTTCTGGGGCAGTCTTATAACTGTAAATAACATGATGGATGTAAAAGACAATGCTATGATGTGTGGTACCATTGTAGAGTATATTTGCCGGACAAGATTTTAAAATGATTGCCGTTTCTAAAAATAGAAAATATGTCACGTAATCTGGGGTCAAAGGTCAACATAAATAATGATTTTAAGGGTAAAATTGGTCATTTTCGTAACAAATATCTGAATTGTTTCTATCATTTGTACAAATAGTGTAAAGTGACTCTTGATACTTGAAGTCTATTTAGTTCTTTAAACATAACTATTAAAATTTTGAAAATTGGCCATTGTCAATAGCAACCAGAAGGTCAAAGGTCAAAAGCACTTTTTACCAAATTCTATGCTAAAAAAGCATTATAATCAACATTAAGTTACCTATTAACAGACCCATTAAACGATTGTAATAAACTAACACAGAAACTAACATTTTAGTATTAGCACTCTTTAATGCCGAATCAGACGTTCTTAAAATAGCATAAAAGGTCACGTGACCTTAGGTCAAAGGTCAATCTAAATCAAGAATTTGAGAGAAAATTGACCTGTTTGCTGCTTATTTTTCCATTTATTGCATTTATGTGTGCAGATAAGGTCCGATAACTGTAATAAACTAACACAGAAACTATAATTCTAGAATCAACATTGTTTAATGTCATATCAGACGTTCTTAAAATAGTATAAACGTCACGTGACCTTAGGTCAAAAGTCAACCTTAATCAAGAAACATAGAGAAAATTGATCTGTTTTGCTGCTGCTTATTTTTCCATTTATTGCATTTATGTGTACAGATAAGGTCAGATGACTGTTTTAGTATTAAATATAAACGAATACCGAAAGACTCCTTGTGTCATGGAATAATTACACATTTGCCATGGCGACCAAAAGGTCAAAGGTCAAATCTTTCGTTGTTGTTTAAATCGCAGGGTTTAAATGAAGTATCGGTGGAAAATTTGATTAGTCAATTGTAATGCTTTATCAAACATATGTTACTGCATGTATTTGGGATTTAGAGAAAGATTTAAAACCAGAGAGAGAGAGAGAGAGAGAGAGAGAGAGAGACGTGTTTAAGGTTAAAAGACCATGAATAACAAAGAAATTCAGAGCAAAGGCTTACTTGTCAAATAAATCCTAAATTTGTATATTTACTTTCATTACATTCTGTTCATTGGACTCGTTACTAATAATTCATAAATAAACTACGCGCCTCTAGGTGGCAAGTTTGGCCTTTTATTCAGCATATGACTCTATACGAGGACTGTTCGATATGTACTGTTATTGTATCACAGAGCGATTACGCTTTGCGCGATTTTGTTGATGATGATACGTTTGAATATCTCTATTCAATACCTTTTCAACAGCATAACACGTGTCTTCAGCTCAACATAGTTTAAAAATTATAGCCATTTCAATAGAGCAAGTTTCTTTGACCACTGTTGTAAAAATGGAAAACAGGTTGAGAATATTGAAAAAATTGAAGCTCATATAAAAGTTCGCACAAAACTAGTTCATTGTGTAATAAAGATTTTGACTTAATTGAGGAAAGTGTATGGGTCTGGTAAGGTATATCATGAGATGGTTCGCAGGTGGAGAAAGAAATTTTTGACATGCACAGAGTCCGTCAAAGATACAGCAAACTTTGACAGACTTGTGAGGTAACAGACAAGACAATTGTCAGGGAAATAATTGAAAGTGATGGCAGATATACAATTCGTGATATTGCCAAAGCTGTTCGCATATCTCTGTCGCGGGTCTATTTCATTTTGAAGCGTATTTTAAAAGTTCGAAAGATTTCTGTCAGATGTTTTCCGCATATATTAATAGATGACCAAAAACGGGTACGAGTACAAACCACTAAGCAATTGTTAAAAATGCTTCCTAAATTCAATCAAAGACAATTTGCAAACATTGTTACTGGTGACGAAACATGAGTTCACTATTTACGATCAAGTAAGAAACATTAGAAACAAAATATGGTTAATTAAACACGGTAGAAGGCCTGTAGTTGCCAAAAGAAGTATAAGCACAAATAAGGTTCTTTATTGCATATTCTCATTTTGTTACATTTTGTATTTCAAATTACAAGTTTTCAGATGTACATGGTCCCTTCTATTTTAACAGAACGTTTCAGTCAAGATTTATTGTCCTTTTGCGGACCGGTCTTATTAAAATATCCAGAAAAAAAATACATTTGTTACATGTAAGTTGAAGGAAAATATAGTTCTCAGACCAGGAAAAAATGAAGTCCTTGGCACGATCGTACATTATTTATTGACAACAATTCAGTAGTGTAAGCCAAAACACACTGAATGAATACTGTGAACAGAAACGATTGGACAATATATAACAATATATAATATGACAAATTTAACAAATAGACTTACAACTTGAAATATATTGTGTTCAATATTGAATTATTTTATCCAAGTTCAGTTATTCATATACATAAATCTGCAAGTTGATATTTTATGCTGACAATAGAAATGTCTAAAAAGACCTAGATTTTTTATTGTGTTTTTAAAGGTATGATACTATTGATATTATGACAAAATGCAGTAGAAACTGCTGAAATTATTCTCTCTCTCTCTCTCTCTCTCTCTCTCTCTCTCGTTATTTATTTATTTATAAATTTATTTATTTATTTATTTTAACACATAAATGTGAAAAAACAAGGCGTTTTAACTTGACAGTGCCTATCTTTTTCTTTGTAAGGAGTTCAAAAAAAATAATAGTCACGATTTTGGTCTATGAATGTATCAACGTAACAATACACAATCATATGGTCAAAATTTGTGATTTTGTTTAAAAATCTGTTTTAACTCTATTTGGTTTGTCAATGAAGGGACTGTGACTCCATTGTTAAGGTTTTAAAGTTCATTTATCCAATAATATAAGTTGTTGGTATCTGTCAGTGGCGTAGATGGTTACGAGGCGGTCAGTTATGGTATGGTAGAGGAAACCAAAATGTACTAAGAAAAGACTGTCGACATATCAAATGACAAACTTTTTCAGAATTGGATCTGTCTTGAGTAGGATTTGAACCTAGGCTGAGACTCACGCTATTATGAGGCGCCGTTTCTATATTTATTCACTATTTTAACATATGCATAAATCGATTTATGGATATCCATAAATCGATTTTTGGATATCCATAAATCGATTTTTGCATATGCAAAAATAGTCGGTATTTTTGCATATCTAAAAATCGATTTATGGATATCTAAAAATCGTTTTATGGATATCCAAAAATCGATTTATGCATATGCAAAAATCGATTTATGGATATCCAAAAATCGTTGGCATTTATGCATATGCAAAAATCGATTAATGGATATCCAAAAATAAATTTGTGAAATTTTAAGATACTGAGTTCTCCCCAATTACCAATCCCGAAGTAAATACTTTCCTGTATATTGAGTGAATACTATTTCTTCCTTGTGGCAAATAAAAATCGTAATTTTTCAGTATGGATTATAGAAAGACTTTTCCATCGATTTAAGTGAAAAATATAAGCCTACGCATATTTATAAATTTTAGTGTTTATACAATACCACGAAAGAACGAACAGTTATATAGAATACAGAGGTGCCGCACTAAATAGAGGGGGAGAAATCTTTTTACACTCGCCATTTATGGATATCCATAAATCGATTTATGCATATGCAAAAATACCGACTATTTTCATATTCAAAAATCGATTTATGGATATCCAAAAATTGATGTTAAAATGTATTTTTGCGTATGCAATTATAGTCGGTATTTTTTGCATATATTGAAATGTATTTTTGCATATGCAAAAATCGTTTTATGGATATCTAAAAATCGTTTTATGGATATCCAAAAATCTATTTATGCATATGCAAAATTATTTTTGGATATCTTAAAATAATTTTACATATGTTAAATTCGATTTATGGATATCCATAAATGAATTAAGCATATGTTAAAATAGTGAATAAATATAGAACGGCGCCTCATACGCTATAGACCACTTGGACACCGAAGCTTTTACTCTGAATTCAAGATACTTGAATCATGAATTGACACTATTTTTAAAACAACCTGTCCATATATCTCCATCATTTAGTTTTGTCATAATGTATTTTTTAAATTTTATCGTTAAATACATTAACAAATGCATTATGACAGTTACATTAAAATTATGTAAAGGTAATTTTCAATTCTTGTTCATTTCTTTCAAATTTTAAATAATAGTTCCTTAAAATAATTTTCAATAAAATTGACTCAATCAAATGTTATTGTAAAGTGAGCTTACTCACCATAATTTTTTCTGTGCCATGTGGTTTTTTAAATTTATTTATTTATTTATTTATTTTAATTTCTATGGTTTTTATTGTTTTTCGCGATGGTATTTTTTTCTTCTTATTCATATCAAGAAAAAATCTCAACTCGTGTCAATTAAATTCTTGTAAAAGATCAAAGATGTGCTTTTAATAGTGTCCACGACCTTTAGAGTGATTCAGCACCCTCTATACCACAGACAAACATAGTAGTCCCCTCATTTGTAATATTGGTACCGAACCAAAAGTAAATGTCTACGACAGGGAAAACCCCTTTCTCACTTGCAGTCGACCGAGGTCGAACCAACAAAATATTGAAAAAGACTAGAGGTTGGACGACCAGCACCTTATCCACTCAGCCACTGTGGTCACAACATTACAAGCATACTGCTAAATTGGTCAAAGTTCGGCTTGTGTTTTTATCATTGGACAATGTTTTTGAAACACTACACAAATAAACAAAAACATTCTTTCAAAATCAACGATCTAATATTTGACCTCTTTTATTTACAAATATGATACGGACGTAGTAGAAGACATGCTATCGGCGCGCTCTATCAATACTTAAATGATATGCTACTCTGTATGCACGTTTTTCTGTCTTTTCCCCAGTAATATCTATCAAAACAAAATTATGTTTGAAAATATTGAAGGAATTCATAAACTGCATGAATTATTATTACTGTAATATGTTTATTGTTATTGTATTTTCATGACACACACTGACTGGATTCATTTCTTTAACATGTCCAGCCGTGACGGCGTAAAAGAAATTTTCTACCGGGCAAGTATTTCACTGTGAAAATGGTCAGCAGAAGGTCTAAAAAGTGATCAAAGATGACATTTTTTCCCCCAAAATAAAAATATAATAAATTCTGTTGGTTTTGGCATGAATCATGACATTGTAAATTAAAAAAATAACTAAAGTGTGATAATGTAAAAAGTGACACAATAAATATGACGTACCAGAAAGTTGCGTATGATAGATAGACAATCTTACTCCACATTTTAAAAAAAATAGCGTCAAGGTCGTACCTTCACGTGGTAAATAAAATACAATACGGAGAGTAAATCTTTTTTAAAATTGTACCAAATTAAAGAAAAAAATGTGAATTTTTCGAATATAGGTTTTGTTTTCCCTATTTGAAGTTTTATTCATGAGAAAAATTCATGAAATGAAAAAAATGTCATTTTCCGACGGAGTAGCTAAAAATTTCAAGCTTGAAAAAAGTGACCGTTCCATATTATTGGTTGCTATGACCTGTATGTTGATTTTCTAAATTTGAAAGACATATTGTAAAAAAGCTTAAATAATTGTGAATACTGTGGTATGCAAGTTTTAAATATTGTTGCTTATTTAAGAAATGACGATGAAGTGAATAATGTCTTTCAAAATCGGTGTAAAAGTACGATTCTCTCCTGAAAATGGAGGAAAATATTTTGTCGTCGGCGTTTTAAATTGAAGATATTTCATTATAGATTAATATTTGCTCTTAGAAAAATATATCATTATTTACAGCAAGTTTTACAGATTCAAATAAAATATGCGGCGATAAAATTGCATCAGAATTACCCAAGTTATCGGAGTTTTCCGATGACGCATAGGCTCAAAATATGCTTACCGGTACAATTGTACCGGTAGGAACGGGAAGGGGTTAATATAGCCAATTCTTTGAAAATCTCCGAAACCACATGACCAAATGAAATCAAATTTGATGTTGAAGGTCCCTAGGTGGAGTAGATTAAAGTTTTTGATTTTCAGTCCAATCCTAAATCCAAGATGGCCACTGTTACTATAAATTGAAAAAACAGGAAACTAGCCATAACATAGTTAGTTTCCGGCCATTTAATATATTTAACGGGTTTTTTTCATAACTTCTTTCATTGGCTTGTTATTGATAAATGAAACCAAATGAAACCAAAACCAAATTTGGTGTGGGAGGTACCTAGGTGGGCTCTTTTTTTTTTTTTTTTTTTTTTTTTTCCTGCCTGCTAGTTGAGCAGCACAGGCCCTACTGGGCCTCTTGTTTTTCATTAAGCAAGCATACTACAAACTGTGTTGTAGCTGGGGTCACATGATATTTAGCTTTCTGGTATATTTGCAGGTATTAATGCATCAAACATGCATAATGACATATGACAACTTTGACTTACTGTTATTCCTGTGAGAGGTTAACTGTTTAATGTTTTAGATAATTTCTACAAATCTATAAATGACATTTGTTTCCTTCTGTTGCAGAAACAGCAGAGTACCATCAGAGAATTGGAGAATCAGTTATTAGGTTGTGAGGATGTCCAAGCTAGCAGTCAAATTTCGCAACAAGAGATTGAAATTCTCAAGCGAGAGAAAGAAAAACAAGCAAAAGAACTACTTATATTGCATAAAACTGTGGATGAGATGGAACTCAGGATTGATACACAGAAACAGACACTTCAAGCTCGGGATGAGAGCATGAAAAAGATATTAGAGATGTTACAAAATAAAGGACTTCCTGTTAAAAAACTTGAAGATAATCGTGAAGAAATAGAACGATTACAATCACAAAGACTGGAAGATGACCGGAAAATAAAACATTTGTCTAAATCAATTAGTGAAAAAGATACAGAAATTAACAGATTAAAAGAGGTAAGAATATATATATATATATATATATATATATATATATATATATATATATATATATATATATATATATATACAAGTATATAGGTAGTCTCAACGCTAATATAAAACAAATATGTTTTTTAACACATTAAAAACATTGTATATGAAGAATTTTTTTTAAAGAATTAAGTCTTTTAAAATTATATAGTAAAAAATTCTACAGGTGGCAAGAGTGTGGGCAACATTATCTTTTATTGCCAATTTTTTTCAACATTAGTTCGAAAATAAAAACTATTAATATCATATTTCAGTAATATAAAATAGATTTAATTTGATTTCATTTTTTGTGCTTTAAAAGAATTTAAAAATTTTGAAATCTTACGATTCAAAACAGATTTTAATATAACTGAATGAAAATCTTTACTAATATGTTCTAAATGGGTGATCGTTACAATCTTAGTTTATGTAGCACACAACAAAATAGTGTCAGCACTGTAAAATTTACGCTTCATTTAAATAGACAATTTTTACATTTAAGACTCTAGAGGTCTGTGCATTAAATTAAGGTTAGTCATTGTAATCGTGGCTTTGAGGGGAAAGATTACAAATGTCACATATAAAAAAAGCCAATTAAATATATAACACAAATACCAGTTGAATTTTGATGTGCCAGATGTGCACATTTCGGAAATTCATTCCTCATCAGTGACACTAAGACCAAAAAGTTTGATAATAAAAAAAACATAAGCCAAACAGTTGCAAATTAATGAATCTAAAGTTCCAAAATTATATAAATCCAAATCCAGCTAAGGAATGCTTTGCATGAGGGAACAAACCTTAGTTTTAAACAAATTTTACAATTAAGGCAGCTGAAAATTTTGCTAAATGGTACATTTTCTGACAGTATAAAGTACTGCCTACTGAGTTATGGATACCCTCGGGGAGTTTTACTCCACCAGCAGCGGCACCCGCTCAGGAGTAGTAAATATATAACACAAATACCAGTTGAATTTTGATGTGCCAGATGTGCACATTTCGGAAATTCATTCCTCATCAGTGACACTAAGACCAAAAAGTTTGATAATAAAAAAAAACATAAGCCAAACAGTTGCAAATTAATGAATCTAAAGTTCATTAAAAAAAGCCAATATGAATTTCACACAAAACCATAACTACATTCTGGAGGGGGTTAATTAATAGTTATTATATTTCTATACAAATTTATCTAGACAGAATGGTGTTATTAAACTTTGTGCTTGTTTGACAGAAATATAAGAATCCAATAATTTTGTGATAAATCAGTATGGTTGCTATAGAACCAGTTGAGAGTCTTGAAGATAACACATGATTTACTTTGTTTTTATTAAAAATATTAGCCCCCCTGTTAAGTTGTATTTTATACCTGATTGATCTATATGTAACTGTTTATATTACAGGAATCTAGTCAACTATCAGATCAGTTAGATCAAGTCAAGTTACAGTTAAAACAACAACCAGCCAGTGCTCATACTATGCAAGCTATGTTAGAAGCCAAGGTATATAAATAAATATTCAAAATCTTTGGTATGACTCGATATCAAAAGCTGCTTTCTATGTTAGTGGATGGTATGGAGGCACATTTATGTCATCATCTGATGTATAATTCAAAAGAAAATATCTCTTGGGTGATTAGTTTATATATACTTTAGTCTAAATAATAGATATTTTGTATGTGATAGGTTCCTTCAACAGGTTGACATAATTTTTGGCTTGAACTTATGTAAAGGTAAAATAGTTGGTTAGTGTAATGTTGTTTTACACCACATCAGCAATTTTTAAGCTTTTCGTGACCAGATAATTTTTATTATCTGAACACAAGTTCTTGTAGTTCCTGAGTGTGCAAGAGTTTCTGATCTGCATTGTACAAATGCATACATTTGACTTTTTGAGTGCTATAACACTTGCCCACAATTTCACAAATAAACAATACAGATCACTCTGTCCTTTATACGAGTGCCAAGCCAACCAGTAAATAACTGCGAAAAAATGTTTACTTGTGGTGGATCGGGGTCTACAGCAGAGATGCATTAGTTTGAAGGCTAGTGCCTGAACCACTTGGCTATTGAAGCCTCTGTAATGGTAGAGAAATGGTGTTACTACCTTCCATTGGCAGTTCAGAGCTGCATCATCCAAAACATCAGGGGCCTTGGTGGTTCATTGTACCAGTTTATGGATCTTAATGTCTAATCCCTTTAGTATGCTTGATGAAAAAAATCTTCAATTTTGTCTTCACCAACATTCCATTTTTGAATGTCTGATTTGCAAAGATCTTAATTTAAAAAATCTTGACTATTACATATACTCAATTCTGCCTACATACAATAACCAGATTTACTGTTTTTGAAAAACAATGAAAGAAATGAAAGTAATTTTTAATCTGAGTTACTATAAAGGATAATGAGTAAATCACAAGCTGCTTTTCACATGTAGTTTCTGTTTCTTTAGCTGATTGAAAAGTTCTTGCAATAACTAGAACCATAAAGAAACCATGACAACAAAATAGTTGTAGTTGAAAAAACTACATATAACAAGAGAGGACAAACTGTAACAAAAACCTTTAAATTAAAGTTTAAATGAACATCACACCATATTAAGACCACTGATTGTTATACTCAGTGATAGCAGTTCATTTAAGGGAAAAAAGGTATATGGTTAAAGTTAAGAATAAGCCTTGATCATTACATAATGAGTTAACATAAAAAAAAAAAGCCCAAAAATTGAAAACATGACACCTGTGAAACCATATGGTGCACCACCAATAATCTTACATGTTTCATAAATTTATGTGTAGTCCATAAAGATTTTTAGTTCATTTACAATGATACATTTAGATTTGGGAACTTGACCAGCACAAGTTGTAAATGTAATGGTTGATTGCAGCATATATGCACAGCATACAGTCTTTAATTATCATATTATCGAGCTTGTCTCTACTCTAAATGTCTTGTCATCAAGTCTTATCTATTTAAAACAAAATCATCAGTAACAGTGATTTATTAGGTAGACTGGTCAATAATCGTCATAGTACAAGACAAACAAATTAATTATTGATTGTTCTCAATATTCATTGATATCACAAATTATTGACTTCTTCTACGAGTCGCTAATAATTATGTCCTCCAGATTGTAATGAATGATTCAGGTCAATATTTTGAGCTACACTACATTTTTTGTTTTGTTGATAAAAGGTGTTATCTCCCTTTATTACACAGTATTTTTTTAGAAGTCAGTAGCACTTGGAGTTTTGAGATGATTGCAGCAAATGAATTTTCATTAGCAATAACTATTTTACCTTGCCCTATTTCTTTGTTATTTACTTTCTAACCATTTAGTGTACCTACACAATTGGTATTTTAAGGACTTGTTGATTATGTTTAAAGTTTATTAACAAATATTTACAATTGCTGATTTTTTTTCTTATATAAACTGTTTGACACGAATAATGTTTACATTTCAGTAAACTAGCATCATCTGTCAACCTCTCGTCAAGTCGCACAATACATATAAAATGAAAAGTCATTTCGGGAGTTCCTCTTTCATTTTCCATAACAAATTTATTTTTAGCAACGTTGATAAAAATAAACAAAATCCTGAATTTTCAAGTTGATAATGCGATATATTAACAAATTCAGATAAGAAAAAACTAAATATAAATATTTTAAATAAAAAATATTATGAAAATGTAATTAATAAAAAAGCAATAAGAAGTTTGAATAAAACCTTGTTTTTGAAGTTTCAGCACTGCTTTGTGGTTTGTTTATGAGTGACGTCAAAGTGGGCAGAGCTAAGCGCTCTGAATGAATGAATGGTGCTGTTCCGTTCACTGACAAAAACCAGATTTTGGAAGTGGCAATTCTATCATAAATTGCTTTGCAATTTATGAGAATTGCCACTTCCAAAATCTTGTTTATACCCAGTAAACCACAACAAATTGAAAGTTTTTTCTAAAGTATTTGTATTGACATAGACATTTCCTTTTTTTCAATAAATTTGAAATTTTTGTTTACATTTCTAAGCATGTTACTTTGTAACTAGCAAAATAAATTTAGTACTGTAGTATTTTCCTTCGGACATTTATACTGTATTTTTTATATTTCTCATGTTTTGCAATTTTCTGTTGTAATTCTAAGTTATGTATTATTCAGCTGGTTCTTTGTTTTATTGGTAATTCCCTGTATTAAAAGTATTGAACATTTTTTCCTGATGTCTTTTAGACATAAATGATTTAAACTAAATTACATAGCACATAATACAGAAGTGTTCTTACTAGCAATTAACCAAGCAGAAAGAGAAACCATAATTTTCATGATGTCATTGGAGATTTTCTGCATTTTTTTTAACCCAATATGTGTATAACTGTTAATGTTATCGTTATACATAGCCACTATTTCCAAACTCGCTCATTTTTAAGTATTAATGACCAATAATTTTTTTTAGCTCGCCTTTATCTAAGTTTTGATTGTAAATTTTATTTACTGGTAAGTCCCTAAGGGACTTTGGAAAAAAGGAACTTTCAGCCCATGTATGATTTGTTGAAATCCTTTTACATGTAACTGTAGAGTTATTTTTAAAAGATTTACAGTAATGTACATGTACTCATTATCTATTCCTGTCATTCTAGATAATACATGTATCTTTTTTATTGCTGTCTCTCCCTTACAGTAGGTAATTCTGTTTCCCTTTGTGTTATCTATTTTTGTTTCTTCCATTGCTTTACTTGTTCTTGTTTCCCGTTGCCTTATCCCTATTTTCCATTGCATTATCTATTCCTGTTTAACCCTCATGTTATCTGTTTGTCTGTTTCTTCCATTGTGTTATATATATTCCTGTTGTTTCTTTCATTGCATTATTAATTCCTGTATGTCCTTTTGTTATCTTTTTTTCTTGTTTTCCCTTTCTTATTATGTTGTCATTTTCTTGTTTGTTTAGGATTCTCGGATATCAGCATTAGAAAAAGAAGTACAGGGATTAGAGGATAGACTAATGAAAGTACAAGGTGATGGAACACTTGACAGAGATAAGAAAGATGGTAGCTTAAAAGATTCACATAAAGAACTAAGACAAGTCAAAACAGAGGTGAATTATTAATTGTAAAATGACTCATTTTTTTGTCTAATTACATTTAAAAAATATTTTTGACATAATTTAATCAGATGGTCCAGATAATCAGATAATCCAAACTTAGAATTTACAAGTGCAGTGCTTGTAAATTTTCAAACTTACTCTCAGAAAATCCTCTGTATGTAGAAAAATGTTACTGCTACAACATGGGACTAGAAGCAAGAGTTGACTCTCTGAAGAGCAAAAACTGATTGTTGTGAGCTAGAACCAGTGGAATTTTTAACCCTGTAACAAAAACAATGTCACCTTTCTTAATATCTTCATCTGTTTAAATGAAATTGAGGCAGGTATGAGTCAGTCCATTTGTTTTTTATTTAAAACAATTTGGAAATGTCATAATATGTAAAATAATTTGTCTAATAATGTTTTAAAACTTTTTAAAACTCATATTTGACTTTCTAAAGTCATTTGCTGAATCCGTTTGCAATTTGTTTACTGATCTGACTTTCATTAAAAAAAATGCAGTCAACTTGAATAGAGTTGAGTTGAGTAATGATGTTTAACGTCCCAATCAAGAATATTTCACTTATATCGAGACGTCACCAGCTAAAGGCGAAAGTGCAGAAATTTTGCCTGTGCGTTGTGCTGATGGCATTATACAGCAGGGTTCTTTATCGTGCCATGCCTGCCATGACACGGCACCTCGTTTATTTAAAGTTCATATCCGAAAGAACCGTGACTTTCATTTTGTAATGCCAAGTGCTTGGCGAAAGAACAGTCACTACCCACTTTCAAGTCTTGGGTCAGACCCAGCCTAGTATTCGAACTTAGACCTTCCACTTATGGAGCAAGCACTCTACCAACTGAGCTATCCGAGTGGCTAGTCAACTTGCAATTGAATAGCTGAATATATCTTCCATTATGGCTTTGTCTAGTTATAACTGTTGTATTTGATGTGCAGACAATCATTTGTTAATGCTGTTGTTTTGCTTAACAGGTTTTGTTGTATAATTGTATAAATTTTAAGCAAACAATACGTAAAGAACTGGAAGGTTTAGTTGCCTTCAGATCATTTATTGTTAGTACACTTGTATGTATTTTGACCTTTTAGCTTGAAAACTTAAAGAAAGAGATTGCTGAAAAAGAAAACCAAGTGGCAGGATGGAAACTGAAAGCTGAAACATTAAGTAATCAACAGTCGGAAACGCAACAGTATATACAAGTATTAAAAGATCAGATATCTGCCAGAGAACAGCATACAACCATGTTAAAATCTGATGTAGGTTATATATTCCCTACCCCCTTCCCCCCACACATACATACACGTATGCCTACAAACATGTTAAAATCTAATGTAAGTCATGTCTCTCCACACACACACATATACACATATTTACACATGTAGACATGCATGCACCTTTCTCCTACCCCACGCCAAATAGCACCCAGTTCATACAAGTATCAAAAGATCAAATCATTGCTAAAGAGCAACATACACCCATGTTTAAACCTGATGTAGGTCATTTATCCACCCACATTTATTTATAGATATATCCACACTTATTCCTACACACACATGCAATCATACATACATTCCTCTCCATCTCACACCTTTATGTTGCATACCGGGGTAATAGGAATTATTGTTGAAAATAGAAATTTGCAATTTCCACAGCAATGCTCACATTTTACTAAAAAAAATGGTAGACATTAAGACAAAATGAGTTTTTATTTAAATAGAAAATACTGATTGAAGAAAAAAAAAGAAAAAATATCTTCACATGATCAATAAGTTAAAGTATCGGTGACCATATCTAAAACTGTAAAATAATCGACTGACATAAATCAGTCTAGAAAAAACATAATCTTCTTAAATTCTTGATTTAATGTTCTAAGATTTTTTGAAAGTATTGTATCAAATACTGAAAAAAAATATGTATGTGTATCATAAATGTTCAAACAATGGAAAGTTAATCTTTATAGTCAAGTATTGGATTTTAGTTTAGGATTTGATTATTTTTGACTTGTCATCATTATATGAAGTATAATATTTCAGTCCATTTAATGACTGCTTGTATAGTATGACAGTAATTAAAATTTTAATGCAGGTATTTAAGATTTTCTCGAGAATATATATAAAAAATAGAATATCTGGAATTGGGAATATTTCTTGATAAATGATTTGAGAGACTACATAAGAAATAAAGAACATTGAATATTTTGTTCGATTTTATTTGTTGTTTCTAAGATGGATGATTTAAGAGACCGGGTCAAAGATAAAGAATCTACCATTGAAAGAAAAGCTAGAATTTCTCAAGAACTTCAAACAGATAAAAGACGGATGGAAACCGAGGTGGCTGAAATGAAAGATCAGTTAGAGATAATGGAGAGAAAAAATGCTTCATTACAGAAAAAGGTGGGTGATGTTAGTTTATTAACACATGAGAAAGTTACAATTATAATGGAAAGATTTTTTTTAGATCTTTTTTAAAGATCAATTTTTTTTAATAGTGCATTGTTACTTTCAAAATACATTAGAACTTCAATAACTCGAAGTCCATGGGACTTCGGTGGTGACTTCGAGTTATCGGGGTTTTACGAGTTATCGAAGTTGAAGGATGGTGTCACCTTAATATTAGTATATGTTTTCCACTACAGAAATCTTTGATGTTGTAAACAGTTATCGGAACTCGAATGAGACGCAATAGAAAAAAACAATACTAATAGTTACTTTCAAAACATAATAATAATAATCATAATACGTATAAAAACGCGTTACTTTATTTTAAAATGATGATGTATACGAACAACGGAATCGGAAATCAGATATGTGTAATGTTTATCAGCTATACTTATTTATTACATTTTAAGATAATAGGAACTCAGTAATTAAATTACAAAGCATTGCCATAAGTCTTTAATATTTTAATGCAGTTGTTAGTACCACTGGGTTAGTCGTTTAAATTAAGCTTGGAGCAATTAAGTCGAAAGTTGAACTGTTTCTCGACGGCGACATATTACTTGGCTTCTGTAATTAGAGATAAGAGTAAGGGATTAGTGTACCTATCGAAATTAATTGTCTGTGACGGTACTGAATATTAATCCGTTAATTGATACCTATTAATACGGTAGATAACTATAAAAATAAAAATAACTAGAACTACTCGGTTTACTTCTCTAATAATTACCCATATGTGATTTGTCTGATTGTTTTAATTACGGGTCTTTGGTCAGACATTGTTAGAACAAAATTCGAGTTTTTGAAGTTAAATTTAATAGATTTTTTAACTACAGACCAAATATTTACTTCGAGTTATCGGGGGTATTCGAATTATAGAAGTTTGAGTTATCGAAGTTACCTTAATATAACTCATATAGAAAACCGGTCGGGACAAAATAAAGACTTCGAGTTATCCGTGGTATTCGAGATATCGAAGTTTGAGTTATTGAAGTTCTACTGTATTACATAGAATAAGCAAATATTGCACTTGTTAGATTTTTATGTAATGTATGATATAGGGATTTGTGTCCATTACTTCACCAATATCAAGATGTTGCCAGCTTGGGTTGAGTAGCTAGCATAAATATTGATTTAACAATGCACTTTTATAACGGTCTTTTTAATTACACATTGATCATTGCACAAGTTTTTAAGGACATGTGTGTGTGTGTTTGCATGAAAAGATAATCTTCTTGCAAAATTTGCAAGAGGTGCTTGGATTTATATCCACAACTTGGAAACATAATGAGAGTAATACTGAACCATATCCGTCCAATAAGTATTTGAATATAAAAGGTCATTTTTGTTTTAGCACAAGAATAGATAAGAGACAATATACTTATCGGTATTACGTTTTGTGAGGTCATTGGCATTAGTTTGTCAGTACATGTGTAATAACTTTTAGGTTATTTTTTCTTCTTATACTGCCTTACAGTGGGTCTCAAAATGCTAAGTGTGAACTTAATGGATCACTGTGACTTTCATTACTTTGTTCAAATCCCATGTAGTCAAATTCTTGTGTAAAAGTTAGTCATTTTGCTTGCTTAAGATGTGCCATTATCCTCAACTACTCCACTCTTCTCTTTTATCTTGTCTCAGACTGCCTGGATATAAGAGAAGTAATCTGTACTGGGAAAACCAGTAAAGCACCCATACTACTATCTAATAAAGATGTCACATTCTTGTTGAATATAGGTCGAAACACTAGAAGAATCATTAACAGAGAAAGAAGATCAGTTAGAACAAGAGAGGATAAAAGCAGCACAGTCAGCCTCTAATTCTTACTCCTCAGATAGTGCTATATCTAGTATGGAAGAATCTCTTACAGAAAAGGAAAGAATGATAGAAAAGTAAGTATTCAGGTTAATCTATTTTACTATATAGATGTGAACAAGCATTTTATCTGTGAAACTTTCACTAGTCTGAACAAAAAATTGGAAATATAGTAATGTGGCTCAAATTTTAAGTACTTTAACCTTTTTGGTGCCAATTCAAGCATAAGGCTTCCTAAAGATGCCTGATGTACAGTGTGTGAAATTAGCTAGAAAGATATGATGGTCAACAGAGCCCTTAACTTTAAAAAGTTGGTAGCCCAAATGAAAAGTTATGGGCCCTGAAATATGGAAGTTTGCGTGTCTCTTTAATTTTGCCAATAAAACCTCATATTAACTATACTGTATGAATTGTTTTGTCTTTGCTATATTGTCTGTTGTCTGTTGTACTAGTATAAAGTATTGTTCATTAATGTAGATTTCTTATTATACTGAAACAAAATACCACAAAGTCAGGTGTCTTGAGGAAACCCCTGGTTAAACGAAAGAGCCAACCAGAATCGGAACTCTATAAAGTTGGTGACCCAAGCAAAAAGTTAATAGCCTTGGGCCATCAGGCCTGCAGTAATTTCGCACACTGCTGATGTAGTAGATAATTAAGTTAATAAGACTTTTTAATTGATCTAGGCTAAAGGAACAGAGAGAACGATCTGACCAGGAACATCAAGAGGAATGTGATCTGTTACAAAAGATTAACCAAGAATTGAAAAACCAAGTAGATAAATACCAGTTAGATCTTACTGACAAACAGGTAAGTTTTACATCTGGGGTAACTTACTGAAAAACAGGTCAGGATTATACCAGGTAGATCTAATTGACAAACAGGTAAATACTTTACCAGCTAGATTTTACTGACAAACAGGTAAATATATTACCAGCTAGATTTTACTGACAAAGAGGTAAATATATTACCAGCTAGATTTTACTGACAAAGAGGTAAATATTTTACCAGCTAGATTTTACTGACAAAGAGGTAAATATTTTACCAGCTAGATTTTCCTGACTAACAGGTAAATATTTTACCAGCTAGATTTTCCTGACAAATAGGTAAATATTTCACCAGCTAGATTTTACTGACAAACAGGTAAATATTTTACCAGCTAGATTTTACTGACAAACAGGTAAATATTTTACCAGCTTGATCTTACTGACAAATAGGTAAATGTTATACATATTAGCTAGATCTTGCTGACCAACAGGTAAATATTATACCAGCTTGATCTTGCCTACAAAAAGTTAAGAGTAATATTTGCTAGATCTTACCGACCAAAGTTTAAAAAATAGCCTTAATGATTTTTTCTTACTACCTCTTCCCAGAGTCTTAATATGTATGTTTTTTTCAGCTATTCATCTTATCAGTCATAGTTAATTGTTTATATTAAGATACTCCTTGTAACCAGTTTTACTGCCCAGATACACATGTATCGAGAATTAATTAATGTTTCTAATACTTCTTTTTCATTGTTTCAGACTGAGTTGTGTGAGTTAAGAGAACAAATTACTGAATCTGGAAATATTAAATTTAATTACGAATCAAAGATCCGACAACTGGAGAGGGATATCTCTGATAAATCAGCAGAAATAGACAGATTAAAGTTACAAGTAGAACAGGTATAACTTGGCATTATAACATGTATGACTGCTTATTTTAAGATTGCACATTCTCGCTTCTAACAAGGTTTTTTCATCATTCCCATGTTTTCTGTTGGAAGAATAATTTTTTATTTCACATCATATTCCCATGATCACCTGGAAGTTAGATAATTGGGAAAAAGTGACTACACAAACAAAATCTTAGTTTTAATACATATTATTTCACAAATATGTTTGCAAAAAATAATCATCTCTTTACATATTTAATTATTTTGTTACAATTATTGTAATTTTTACACTTACATCAGTCTAGCTTCAGGAAATGTCATTTTGAAGTGAAACTAACAATGATTACCTAGAGTGTCTCCCTTTACTGTAAAGTTATTTGTGAAACAGTCATATTCTGGCATTTTTTCATAAAAAAATTAGTGAGAAACTGAATAAATCTTATACTGCTAATTGTGCAAGAACAATTTTCTGAACACTTGTGTTGACAGAATCAGAATTGACAGAATTACATAGCATGATTATTTTTGTTTTACTTTCAGCTTGAGAATAAAGAAAATGAAATGAAAAGTAATGAGATAAAGGAGAAACAGATAACAGACTTAACAGGACAGGTAGAACAGGCAAGGAATGAAGCAAACAAACTACAGGCAGAGGTAGATAGATTGCTAGAGTTAATGAAAGACCTGGAAAATGAGAAGGTAGAGAAAGACAAGATGATCAAAGAACAAGTGGAGTAAGTTTATACATGTATTGTTATACAAGTATGTATAAGTAGATACGGGCTAAGTGGTACTATCACCATCCTGCTTAGTTGAGATTAAACATTAATGTGTTCAAATCCCGGAACTGATTGAAAATTCTGAGGTGATTTCCCCATGCTTAGGTCCTTTTAAGGTGGTGTTCCATGTCACTGTAGGTATGTTAGGATGAAGAACCCTCCTTGTTGCTCATTGTCTAAAACACATTTAAAAGCCACATGTTTCTGCCATCATAATGTAAGTGAAATAATATTGATTTGGATGCAAATTCCTCAATTTCTTTATTAGGATATACAGTTGAACCATCCTTACAGATCACTTGAATGGTCATCAGGAAAAAAAAAAAATTAATTAAGCTCTTTGTATTTTCAATCATGTTGTTAAAACTTGTATGTAAATGCTACAAATACATCAGTAACAACAATCATCAGATGTTCAGATATTTAAAAAACAAAGTAATCATTCTTAAAAAAGGGTATTTTTATTAGTTCTGCAAAATGTGTAGACTTAGTATTTCACTGTTAAAATAAGACAAAAAAGAAATGACCAGAACTGTTCTTATAATGTTATTATAAAAAACTGTTTATTTTACAAGAAACTAAAATCATCATTTCAGGGTAATTCATTTTATAGATTACAAATACATGCACATGTTCCAAGTCTGAAAAAGTCTTCACCATAAATAGCATTCGTAATATTTTATATTGATAAGAATATATTATTATTTTTCAGCCTTATCAAGGAATATAAACAGAAAGTAGGCACTCTGAAGAGAAATCAACAGACAGAGAAAAAGAAGAATGCACATCTTTTAGAGGAAGCTAGAAAGAGGGAGGGTGAACTTAATACAGATGCTTCACAATTACAGGTAGGTTAAATCAAGGACAGTTAACTCAGTTCCTATCTTTATAACATTGTTGGGTCATCCTTATTATGATGTTCTTGTTGTTATGTATCATTGTTAACACATATGTTTTAGCAACAGTTGAATGTTTAAGGTTTTACACACTCATTCATTTGGTATAAAATTTGTCTAAAGTTGGTGGTTTCTCGGTGTATCCAAGTTTCTTCGACCATTTCTCAGTAATAGAGAATAATCCTTTCTTGGTTTGAAAAATCCTTTATAATTACTTATTCCACTCTATTCAACAAAGGGACTAAAACTACAAGATCGTATTAATATATAAAAGTGATCAACAAGGGATACATATAAAAATCAATATTTTAAGATAAAAACTTCATTAGTTTCTTGTACTAAATTACCTTAATCTGAAAACACAAGTCAATGTAAATGTAAAGTAAAATGCATTATAACAAAATCATGTCACACAGAAGTTAGTTATTTTTGTTGTTTGTTTGTGAGATAAAATTGTTTCACTGTTAGCATAGAAGAAGCAGTCATATACATGTATAATACAAATTTTCTTTGAAAACAGATACCCAAGAAAACTATTTATTTTGTTTAAATACATGATCATGAAATGGAAAATATATTCTAATTACATGTATTTGAGAGAGAATCAAGCTTGACTAATGAGCCAAGTCATGACAGTTATAGATATAAATGTTTGAGATTACAATATTTTACATTTATTAGACTATTTGATTCTTGTACTAAGGCTGAATCAGATAACCTGGAAAAGGTCCAACGGCGGGCTGCAATCTTGTGTACCGGGGCTTTCCGGGTTACAAAACATGATGTTCTTCTTAAAGAGCTTGGTTTGAAGAGGCTCTCTTTAAGACGTAGGTGGCACCGCCTAACTTTACTTTACAAAATTAAAAACAAACTATCTCCTGACTATCTTGTACACCTGTGTCCACTGGTCCAACATAATGCTAATTATAATTTTCGTCAAATAATTACATCATTCCTTTAGCCTCTAGAACGGCGACCTACCACAATTCTTTCCTTCTTAAAACTATAAGAGATTGGAATATGCTTCCTATTCAAATAAAAGGTTCTGATTCTGTTGGTTGTTTCAAAACTCAGTTGAAATCTTTGGAAGGAAATCAAACATCAAAACTATTTTCCTTTGGGTTTGGACAAGCTCAAAAAATCTATGCCGCCTACGCCTTGGTCTAAGTGGTCTAAAAAAGCACCTTTCAAATTATAATCTTTCAGCACAAAAAACATGCGACTACTGTCCAGTTGTTATAGAAGATATTAAACACTACTTTCTTCATTGTCCTAAATTCACCATTCAGCGTCAAGTGTTCTTACGTTCTGTTTTCAACCTGCTAACACCTAATGTCCATTACAACTTATTCATCCAAACTTGCTCTGATCATCTGTGTGAAATGTTTATCAATGGAAATGACTCTCTTTCCTTGTCTCAAAACAAAATGCTTTTCACCTTTGTGTTTAATTATATAGAAGCAACAAAACGCTTCAGTTCTTAAAAGCTTTCCTGTTTACAACAGTAAATCAAGGATGGGCTTGCTCAAGCTAACTAGTGTGTGTGTGTGTGTGTGTGTGTGTGTGTGTGTGTGTGTGTGTGTGTGTGTGGAACTTATAGTAAATAGTGTTTTTGTTTTGTCTTTTTGTTTGTTGAGGAGAGCATAATTTTAGCCTCCGGACTGTTTGCAATCCTCTTTAAATAAATAAAGAATTATATTATATTATTTATTAGACCACGATGAAGAGTAAAGATGAGAGAATTGAAGAATTAGAAGAAGCTTTAAGAGAAAGTGTTCGGATTACTGCCGAGAGAGAGATGGTCATGGCTGAACAGCAGATAAAACTGGATGAAGCTGAAAAAAGTGTGAGTGTGATTCTTCTAAATATTTTATGCAAAAAAAATTTTATCTAAGAAGAGAAGAGCTTACCTTTAATTTAAGAACATTCTGACTTTTTGGATTATTTATTTAATTAGACATATTCCATGAATACAGTCATTGTTCGTTTACTTCTGAAAAATATAATTCTGGCACAGCTGAGTTTCTGATAATCTTGATTGAGGCATAAAATTTGACAAAGGAAAACTAGTAATAATGGAAATTTGAAGTATAATTGCATTAGCACTGATAAATAACAGCAGTCAAGATTATTTTGCTTGTATTAAGATGTCACCTGTTCTTTATGAATTGTAAATTGTGAATTAATTTTCAAATGTATGCTAAGCAAAGCTGGAAAATAGACCTTTGACCCAATTACTAACAAAGCTTAAACTCTGAAACCAAGTCTGAACTAAGATATTTTCATACACAGTAATTACTGTAATTTAAATGTGTTTTATTGATAGCTTGTTGAGTTGACATTAGAAATGGAGAGACAGAAATCTTCTACTACAACTAATGATAGTAAGATAATGTTCCTAACCAAACAATTAGAGGATAAAGAACATAGATTAAAGAAATTACAGACTGAACGACACAAACACTTAGAGGAAGTATTTGAAATGAAGTAAGTCTAGAAGGGAGTGAAGTAATGCAGTTTTATGCCAAGTTAAGATTTTTTCACTTATATCGAGGCAGATTCAGGGTGGATCTACACTATGATCTACCCCTAATGGGATTTGAGACTAGGCGATGAGAAGTGCAGTGATCAGTAAGCCTGTGCCTTTTTCTACTCGGCCACAGAGGCCCATATGAAGTAGTTGTAGAAAATTTTGTAAAGTTTACTAAAAGCCGTTTTAGTCTCTTTACATCATAAAGAAAGCTACCTGATGCTTCTTCATTGATATTAACTATTGAAATATTTTCTGAAAAATGCATTATTACTGTCTGACTCAACGTTTGGCGAAAGTTGATTTATTGCTTTTGCAGTCGATGAAAGTGAATTTTAATAAAAACCAAATTAATTGTAATTTAAATAAAATGGAGACTTTTTGCTGAAATTATGTATTAAATAATGCCTTCTTTTAGAATCATGAAAAGTTCCTTTAATTTTGATCATGATGTTCAGTGGTTTGGGAGATTTATAATGATATTCATGAATACTTAACACAATATATTGATATTTTAACAGGACAGAGGCCATACAAGCAGCCATTAGTGAGAAAGATGCTAACATTGCATTGTTAGAAATGACAAGTACAAAGAAACAGAAAAACTCTGAAGAGATTGAAAAACTCAATAAAGAAAAAGAAAAACTACATGCACAACTGAAAGAAGTGGTAAGACATGATACCATGATATATTTACAATTGCTGATTTTTTTCTTATATAAACTGTTTGACATGAATAAGGCTTACATTTCAGTAAACTAGCATCACCTGTCAACCTCTCGTCAAGTCGCACAAGAATACATATAAAGTGAAAAGTCAATCGGGAGTTCCCCTTTCATTTTACAAATAACAAATTTATTTTTAGCAACGTTGATAAAAATAAACAAAATTCCGATATATTAACAAATTCAGATAAGAAAAAACAAAATAAAAATATTATAAATAAAAAATAATATGAAAATGTAATTAATAAAAAAGCAATTAGAAGTTTGAATAAAACCTTGTTTTTGAAGTTTCAGCACTGCTTTGTGGTTTGTTTATGAGTGACGTCAAAGTGGGTGGAGCTAAACACTCTGAATGAATGAATGGTGCTATTCTGTTCACTGACAAAAATCAGTGGATAAAAAATGAAAAACAGTATTTTGAAATACTAAAATAATTGACCTTGTGCAAATTCTAAGCAGAAATGTCACACATTTATATTGTAAATATAAGAAATAACTTTCAATTTGTTGTGGTTTACTGGGTATAAACAAGATTTTGGAAGTGGCAATTCTCATAAATTGCGAAAAATGTATCTTTAGGCTCAGGGAAAAACTAGAAAAACATATCTTAAATCAGAGATATTTTGCAGTATATAAGGTTCCAAACTGTTTTGTATTCAAGTTGGCAATCTTTTGAATATAAAAAAGCACAGTTAATGAATTTTTGAAATTGATAAATCTGACAGCATTATGACCTGTATATGAAGGACTCTATATAGGTCATAAACTGATTTTCAGTTTTCAGTATTTGAGATTTAAATAAAGGAGAAAAAAGGTGGGACAAAGTCAAATTAAATTACCATTAATATGTAGATAGTTATACATATATTTATAATTAATTCTTGTTTATTTACAGACTGAAAATAGAATGAAGCTGATACATCGACAAGAAAGACACGCAGAGGCAAAAGCACGAAAAGCAGCAGCATCTGCCAGTCAAAAATCATCAAGAGGTTCAACGCCAGAAAGAGTTGACCCATATGTGTTAACAGCACCAGATTCCTTAGACTCATGACAGTAATTATTTAATCCCTTTCTCTCTTTCATTATAGTCTGTGATGCTGTTTACTGTGCAAGTCAAATATTTACTGGTATATATTTTTTTTCTGTGGTTCTTGGATGTGTGGAGGACTGTTGCTTGTTTGAAATTTTGTAATGTTTTTGGTTTCGGGGACACTTCAGTTGTGTAAACTTCCCTAATATTGGTAATGAGTTGTTGGGGATTTATTTTCGTGATTTGTTATTTAACAGCAAAACTGTGGATATATACAGGGTGAACATTTTCTATTTATACAGTATTGTATATGTGCTATGAAAGTTTTTCAAACTGCACATTAATAAGTGTCACATATTGTTAATGCATAGTTGTTTTTTGCTTGCCTATATGATGTTGGTATATCATGTTGATTTGAGCACTCAAAGTTGGGATTTTGATCGATTAAATAGTAGGAGCACCTCCAAAACATTGGTATTGGTTGTTGGTAATGTTCAGAATATTTGTCAATTTCAAAAAAAAGTTTGCAGCCTGTAATAAATAACATGTGTTTGGTAAATGCAAAACATTTCTGAAAATATCCATCAGCTTTTAATATCTATAAACTCACGGTTTATTCATTTACCAGCTGTTAAAAGCCTTGATAGATGTTGGTACTGTTTGACAGAAATTGATCAATATTTTGCTTACTTTTATCAAATTGAGTTCACCAGAACACCAGGATAATCTCAATTTTTATTTTGGGAATCCCTAAAATATTAGTTTTTACTGCTGCAATTATTATTGGCTTTATGGTATGTCATATCTTAACATTGAATAAGAGTCTGTAACCAATGTAAAAACTTTTGACTGAAAACTTTTGACTCTAAATTTAACCAACATAAAAACTTTTGACTGAAAATTTTGGATTATAAATCTAACCAACGTAAAAATTTTCAACTGAAAATTTTAAAGTATTAAATGAGTATTTAGTTTATCTTTTTACTGCTCTTTCAATTAACTTCATAATTTTTTTTTTTTAAAAACTTTCTTTTTATTTTATGTTGCCATTACATGTATATAAGTGAGTGATAGGGATGATAGGGAGTTTTATGTTAAGAAGTCTATATACTAGGTGTGTGTCTGAACCAGTTGCTTAAATGATAAAAAAAATCTGAAAAATCTTTAAGTTTAGTTGAATTGATTTAAATAGCTTAAAAGGTTAACATTAATATTGAAGGTCCGAAATAAGTAAAATGTGAATGTTTGATCTCCTAAACTTTTAAACCTTTTTTTCTTATTATCAATTATTTGTACATTAATTTGAAGGTAAATGTACTAATGAAGATAAGAATAAAACCAAAAGAAATTTTCAAAGTTTTTTAAAAATATTATTTTTATTTCTGTTTTAATTATAGCTTTTTTTAACTATCAAGATTTAATATTTTAGAATTCTTAGTAGAAAATATTTCATGTAACTATATAAGATATCTTGGCATCATTCTGTAGAAAAAAGTAATTTTAAATGTAGTTTTGTAGAGTTTTCTAATGTACCATGTGATTTCCCAAAAAGAATTGAAGCAGGACTTTTTGTTTTCTTGGTATATGGAATCGGAAACAATACAATTTTAGTGGATGTAACATACATGTAGTTCCTTGGTCAACCCAAATTTTTTGCTTTGCTTAAAATTAGGTTGAGTAATCTCATAAAAGTTTATTTGTGTATATAGATGTATATGAAATATGTGTTTTATCTGTACAGTTGTAAATGATTGTGTTCATTCATTCATTTTGTGATATTTACAGGAAAATATGCATGTGATACATTATGTCATATTTGTGGAAGCGCGAGTGCCTGCTAAGAATTGTTAACACTGACTTGTAGTCTCATATTAAATAGTCCCGTGTTGTTTTTTATAAATTTTATGCTGCCATTTTTTTTCTTTGATAAAATTTCTTTGTTTATATTGTTTTATGCTGCCACAATTTTTGGAAGTTTTTGTTGTTTTTGTTTTTTTTATATATAAATTTTTTTAGCTTTAGTAATTTGTTCATTTTAAGCAAGGTTAAATGTTAGAGATACTTTTCTGTACTACTTAAGTGAAGAAAATAATAGAAACTGATGTGAGTTTTTGCATTTACATTTATGGTGCAAAAAACAAAAATAAAGGAATACATGTATATATATATTAAGTTGACTATGTCTGATGCAAATTTACTTTGCTGTTCACTTTTTATATAGATAATGTCCAAGGACAATTTTTAGTGATTTTTGTGCTTTTAAATATTTTTAAGCTTTATCAGTTGCAATCAAAATTGACTACAACTCTATCATGGTTCAAATTAAAATCAGTATTGTATGTCTTACATGCTTGTGCAATATTTAAAGTTTTAAAAATCATAAGATGGTTTATTTTTGCATAACTAAGTTTGAAATACTAGATCATTTATTTGGCTTCATCTTTCCATCTTGTCTACATCAATAAGCAAATTATCATCACATCTTACTGGACAAGAAATATAAATGATAGCATATGTCAGTAGACCAGAGTTGTTTAAATCTTACTTTGGGTTGTGAAACAGTAGTATTACTGTTAAAAACACAAGAATGACCAGGGTTAGCTTCATTCAGCCTTCTGATGATGATTTTATTGATGGAGAATTTTAATGTGAATCATTATAAAAAAAATTATATGGGAGGATTTTGGCATTAAAATATAAACTTGTGACAAATTTTGACTTTTTTGTGATATTGCTGGAAACAAAATATTTTATAGCCAGAGGTAACCCTGTTACAACATGTAAAGTGAAGTTTGCTTGCAAAAAAGAAGTTTACTTTCAGCAAATTTTGTAGTGGGAGATAACTTGATCTTTACAAGGGCAGGGTATGTTAAACAAAATAATAAATTATCTCAAACCATTTTATTTTTCACTGACATATGATGAAAATCAACAAATTAAATCATTTGATAATTAATATTCTGAACTATATTGACTATTTTAGATAAATTATTGCAATACTAGAATTCCTGTAGTATGACAATGTACGGTACAGTGATTTTACATGAACAAAAAATAGCTTTACAATATGTATCGTAAATGAGTGAAGATTTACCAAAATATTATTTATTATTGCTTTTACCCAAATTTTAAAGTTTATAGTATAGTTTGGAAAAACAATAACACTAATTGTATAATTCATCTTGTGTTTAACTCACTAATGATACCTGTTAACAAAGCCTCTACCAACAGTTTATTGCATACAGGTTCAAGAATGAAGTGTAAAGATGGAAAAGGTGAAATTCTTCTTCTGATCATCATATACAGGTGACCTTTATGACAGGTTTGAATGTACATGAAATAAAGTTTAGTAGTATTTTAAGTGAAAAGGATATTGGCTATAAATATAATGACTGTATTCATGGTGATAAGGCATAATATGTATAAATTAGTTTGAATTTAACCATTTTGGTCAAAAGGCATTAAAGTGTTCATGGCTTGTAAGTGAACATACCAACAGGTATTTTGTTTGCACATCATTGAACTTGTAGATTGTGTTTAAAAAGAAGAGAAAAAACTCATTAAAGGGTATTTTTATGGGGTTTGAAAAGTTAAAAAAAAAACAACAAAAAACAGAGAAATGTTTATTTAACATTGTGCAAGGTTACTTGTTTACACGTAATTTTGACAATTTTTCAGCTTTAGATATCAAATTATATAATACATTTCTTTGATTTTACATTTTTTGTCAAATAACTATTTTATATGTTTTTATGATAGACTCTTTAAGAATTGCTTATTTCTTGCCTGATTTTTTAATGTACAGTAAAACCTGTATATTAGGAACCATTTACGTAGACGATGGACTTTATAGACAGGTGGTTTTTATATAAAGGTGATTACTGTAGCAGGTTTAACTGTACTTGTAGTTTATTTTATCATATTTATTCATTTCAGATGGTGTTTTACATTTTGTACAAACTGTTTTGAGTTTATTTAAATAATTTTATAAAATACATGTATGTAATACACATTTTTAGATCTCCTCAGAAAAAAGCAAGAGAAACAAAATTGTATGCTTTATTTTGCATTTAAAAATGCTGTAAAATATAATCCGACAAACTGACATACTTAAAAGTGAGTTGACCTATTTAACATGTTTCAGTAGACTAGCATATGTAGTTTTATTTTGTGTAATAATTATGTGACACTTCCTTATTATTGAGGTTTGTTGAAACTTTTATCTCTTGTGTGAAAATATTAGTTTGGTTGAACTTTTATTTAATTTAAATATATATAAAAGTCTTTTCATTTTACCCTTCATGTTGAGTGTTGGTATAACCAAATAAAATACATTTAATGGAAAGGTTTGTGTTGAAAAGATGAGTCGGGTGTGAGGGTATTTATAATTGTATACATACATATAAATATATACATACATTATAATGTACTAGACAGGAAAAAATCATCATGTGGAAAAAACATATGTTCAGGCATCTTATGGAAATCTTTCCATCATATATAAAACATGTCATTATATGGAAAACAAATGCAACATATGTTTAAGTCTTACAAAAAATAAATACAATTTTGTAAAGTAGAAATTGGTCAAAATTTCCTGGTAAAATAATGTAATGTCATATTGAACCAGGACACAAACAACAGAAAAAAAGCCCCTAACTGAATTCTCAATTACAAGATATAATACTATAATATTTTATCAAGGATTTCCTTTAGGGTGCCATTTAAATTTCAGGGTTTGAAATTTTGACTTGCACCTGTTTGTTACTCACTTATTATGTATTTTCTATCATACAAAATACCAGTGATAATCATTTCTGTGGGATGTATATGCTTTGAATATGGAGTTTTCATATGATAAGATACACATATTTTCATTTTTGGTTTTTAGCACATATATTTTCAGTGTGTTGATTTACATGCTATGTTTTTCATTTAAATCCTAAACATGTGTTTCCATGTGAAAATAATATATACGATATGTTAGCATTTTTTTCCTGTATGCAGAAGTAAGTAAATATAAGTAAGATAATGAGATTATTATTATATATGATGTCAGTATTGTTGTTCATGGTCAGGTGCTTTATATCATCACAATTATATATATATATATCTAAATACGTCTGGCCGTCGCTGTGTTTAATCACAATTGATGCATGTCAAAACAATTTATATATAATTATAATAAAGGTTATAAAAATCAATGTCAAAAAGAAGTTTTTGTTTTGTTGTTTGTTTTTTGTTTTGTTTTGTTTTGTTTGTTTGTTTCTTTTAAAGGAACAACAAAGTATCGTAAACTTAAAATTTTCGTATTTACTTATTTTCACATAAATTCTTAAAGAGCATCAAGAATTCAAAAAAATGAACTTTGTCAATTATTAATTTCAAAACAATTTTTATACATGACATTAACTGGTTTTTTTTTTTTTTTTTTTGGTGATGTGAAAGTAAAAGTATGCTAATTAGTTGAAATATTCCTATGAATTTTTTTAAATTTGCAATATGTATATCACCTTTACAAAATACAGAAGAGCTTATGTTATACCCTCAGCATGAATGTCATCTTCAGTTTAAAAAAAATTGGTTAAAATTTTTGATAGACTTGGTGGGCATGTGTTCTATTTTCTGGCTGTTCTTGTTCCTCTTTTTCATTGCTGGATTACCATGGTGATTTGCATTGTTAATTCTGCTCTCCAAAGGCACTACAGCGAGATCTAATACAAAACCAATCAATTACACTTAGGCAGATTCACACACTACACTATCCTGTATTTAGACAAATTATCAAGAAATGTTGTAAGCATTGATGGCAAATTTTTTGTATGAAGTTTATCTCCTCTTGAAGAGCTGATATTTTGGGTAAAACAATATGCAGTGTTTTGATCAATTAGATGTGGAAATGAGTTATGCCATTCTGCAGCTCTTGACCATATATACAAAACATATATATCATATAACGCTGTAGGTAAATAAAATAATTTGATATAAGCCAAGCCCACTAAATGTATTAATAGTAAGAGGAAAGGAGTAAGGTAATGATGTTTGTACTAGAGTCAAGATTCTTTCACTTGCAACAAGGCAGTGAATTCTATGATGGTAGAGGAAACTGGAGTACCTGGAAAAAACCACAAATCATCCACATGCAAACTGACAAATGATAAAGGGAACAACATTTACAACACTTATTGAGATTAGCTGTTGAGGAGGCTTTTGGCAGACACGACACAAAATCCAAAGTTGTAGTTGAAGTTTGTAGAAGGTTTAAACTAAACCCTTTTAACTACTCTGCCCTTAAATCAGTATTCAAGGTCAAATCTATCCTATTGTATGTATATTACAACAAATGTTCCAAGTTTCTGTTTTAAAATGCCGGTAGAATAAGAAAAGATCATATGTATCATTAGAATGTTGGCTGTGAGCTAAGCTATTTTTTGACAGCTATTCTAATTTGGTAAAATCTTAAGATTTAAGTCTCCCAGGGATAATCTATATCACTAACTTGTGTTGCCTATTTTAATAGATAAATATCTGGTATATATTGACTTCACAGTCAAAAACAATAAAGGAAAAAAATCAAGATTGTATGAGCATTTATTCAACATTTGCAACAATGATATGATTTTAATATTTGATGAAAACACATGCGTTCACATTCACAACAATATAATTATTGTACATCATAAATAACAGATAATTAAGTCATTAAAATTCATTACATAATACATAATAATATCACAGCCAAATCCCTAGTTAATTCATCACTCAAATATGGCAACAAATATACACTAATTATCCCCATGATTGTTCATATACTCCAGAAATTCCTCTTTGTCATTTGCAATATAACAACTATAATAAACTATAGAATCATATTGGTTGCTAGGCAATCACACAATATTCTGTTTTTGTTTTTCATAATTTCATAAGAGAATTTCACCTAAAGAGAATAGTATAAATCTATCTTTGGAAAGAAATTGCAAAACTACCACTGGAAAAAATATGCTAGCTCTTCCTCCTCTTTGCTGGCTTGATCAGCACCATCATCCTCCCTCTTTTTGTGCCTTGGTGGTTCTGAACGGAAAACAAGTTTTCTTCCAGTCTGAAAAAGTACAAAATATGGAAATACATACAAAAAAAAAATTTTTTAGTATCATCTACTGTTAAGGCTGTACAGGAAATAACATGAATTATATATGATTTAGGAACTTTGTAGATATCTCCAAAGACAAATCATCCGAGATTTTTTTAAAAACTCCTGAATCTTGGTAAATTAAAAATTGTTTCCTTATCAGTTGAAGATTTTTGCATGAAAAGCCATTTTCTTCTTGTTTTCAAAATTAATAGAATGCTTAGTTAAAAAAAATGGCAATTTGTAGTTTAGAACTAAGACAAACTGATATAAAAAAAAAATAATAATAAAAAATTTAAAAAAAAAATAAAAAGAAAATGAAAAAAAAATAAATAAAAAAAAAAAAAAACAAAAAACAAAAAAAAAACAAGTGTCAGTAATAAAAAAATGTTTTCAAAGATACAATGTTAAAAGCATTCATAACAGTACAATTTTTATTTACAATTGTGTGAGATTACTAGTTTCAATTCCAAGAACCTTTTTGAAGGTTACACATAAACTGAACTACCTGTTTCTTTGGCTCTGCTTTGGCTCTTTCCAATGCTTTTCTGACTCTTTCTTCTTGATGTAATCTTTGCTGTTCCATTTTCTCTTCTCTTAATTTTAATCTTCTTTCCTTTTCTTTAGCCTTAAATAAAAATTTTAAATGTGTGCACCATCTAGGATAAACCATTAAAATGTTCAGTAAAACCTTGTTACAATGTCTCTTTATCAAAATACTACCATGCCTATCACTAGAACACCAAAATCCTAGTGGTGAATACATGTAGTTGAAAAATTGCTGATGTGATGTTAAACAACATTACAACCAAATAAAAATCCATTTCATGTATTTTCTAACTCTCAAACAAATTTTCACCAAAACACTTTATACAATTAAAATTTTGTTGTACAAGAGGACAAATATGGCCTGTATCCCTTTACTTGTTCTAATTGCATTTGAATTTTAAATAGACATGCCAAATAATATTTTAAAATAAGCATCAACAATAGATTTTTTAAAAAATGAATGTCTTTTTTTGGCCAAGGTGATGAGGCTTAAATTAATACATTCGTTTATGTACCTTACAAGCATATTTTGAAAACTAGGTAAATGATAAAATTTGCTGAAAAACCGTAAATTATGTTAAATGGCTATAAATCTACTTTCTCATTTCTAAATATCAAATTCTACCTATAAATATATATATATAATGAATACTTCTCCGTCTTTTTTATACTTAGAGTAATGTTGGTCAATTTGGATGTTGAATGGGTACAAGAGACACAATTTTAATCTGCTTCAACCAAGGATCTGTAACAACTCGGGTTCTTTTGGCCCAGCAGAAGATTTTGAAACAATGGGCTTTAATAAAGAACTCCGTTGCATAACCAGTGAATATTGGATGATGAAAAAATTGTAGCCAATATTTAATTACAGAAGGTAATGCTAAACAATTTTGAATCTGCAAACAACCAAGGAATGTTGTTCCAAAATTTGATACTATTCTACCGTGCAGTTTCTGTAAAAATTTTCTAAAAAACTGTCAAAAAACCTGTCAGGTATGTTCAATGGCTATAAAACTACTTTCAATTTATCAAAGCTCAATAAGCCTATAAACAGATCCTTAACAGCTGTTTATCTGTTTATTTTTTTTTTTCCTTTCTATTTATGTGATGGCTGCCATCTTGGATTTTTTTATGACAATGTCAAACAAATTTTTTAATCAACATTAACCAAGAACCTTCCTTGCAAAATTTGGTTCAAATTTCATAAAATTAGTTAAAACCTAGTTATAAAATGCCCAGTATATACACAGGTAGAAGGACTACATCAAACATGAGAAAAATCACAGAAAATTGCAGATATCGGACAAGAAATGAAGGAACTATGTTGATGACCTACACACTGGTGGCATAACAGGTCAGGAATAAGTTGGTTACAAGCAAATTTAATGAAAGGCATTGAAATTTAAAAAAAAAAAAAGACAAATTGCCTCATGGCCATGATGGGTATTGCAAGAGAACTTTTTAGTAATCAAAACATTAATGCAGACTTGGTGCCCCAGATATATGACATATGTTGGTTCTGAATAAGAAATTTAGACCTTTGAAATACAACTTAGACTTAAAGGTTGGCTAGATATAGCTAAAAGGGTATAAAACAAGACCTTTATGTGAAAATATCCATACATTGAACCCCGAGACTTCAGGTAAAATTCATGTAATTTTTCCATATGCATTTTATGTTGCATAAAAAATTAAGATTTATATTTGGTTTAAGTTCATAAAGTAAAATCTGTACATAAAGACCAATATATTACCAAAGGAAATTCAGTGTTTAATTGTGTTTATTATAAAGGGTTACAAACATTATTGATTTTGTATCAAAGTTTTTGTCTTTTCAAGAAATTACACTCATCATCAGAATAGCCACTTTAATTTACCTTTGTTTTACCTCTGATAAGTGGCTATCCATTCAACACAGCCACACAAAAGATGGGCTACTGTGTCTTGATATAAACAAGTTAAATTTTAAAGGCCAAACAAATAAGTCTGAGTGTTTCAGGTTTCACTCTCCCTAAAAACTGGTGTAAGTAGGTATTTAAATTTGTTTCTTTTGACCTGAAAAATGCAAATATTGATTGAATTCTTATTTAATACCTACTAGAACTGCAACTTATACAGATATAACTATGAAGTGTTACCTAAACATTGAAGCAAAAAAGGGCAAAGGTGTAAAATCAGAATGAAAAAAACTTTTAGAACAGCTTTAAAAAATAGGGTTGGCTTTGGAAAAAAATAGGGTCATTAGGGTAAACCTGAAACACAACTTTTTTCAGTTTGGCCTCAGCACTATTGTAAGAGAGATTAGTTAAACATGGTAGATTTAGTGCTGTATGTATGTTTGTAGAGAGGAACCACTGCATGTTACTCTACAGTTATACCACATCATTTTGTTACCTTTTCTGCGGCTTCTACTTTGTCTTGTGGCATTGTTTCTATCTGTTCGAATAATTCTTCTAATCTGTTTTCTATATTTGTTAACATCTGTAATGTGCTATAAAAACCATGGTCCATATAGGACAGACGTCATTAGCATTTTACATACATATATATACATATAAACCAGTTCTCAACAATAAACTATACATATTATTATGATACTAACATCACATTTGATGTGCTCTATTATATTTCAGACACAAGGGAATTGTATTCTAGTATTCACTTTTCAAGGACCAGATATCAAGACATGATACTTACTTGTGGGCGTTTCTTTAACGTTGGTATAGGTTTTTAATAATAAGACTGTTGAAAGTTGTAAGAAACAAGGCAGATGTAAGTGAGGTCAAAATTTTATAAAAATCAGAATGTGAACAATAAGATAATTTTTTTTCTTTCCCTCTTTTTATCTGCCAGTATTTTATTTTATTTATTTATTTATTTATTTATTTATTTATTTATTTATTTATTTATTTTTTAAAATTTCAATGTATTTTTCTATTTATAATTTTTTTCTTTTTTCTTTACATTCTTTTTTTGTTAAAATATAAACTTGAAGATCATGAATGAATAAGACATTTAGCAATCTTGAAATCAGATTCTACTTGTATCTGAAATAACAAGAGCACAGAAAACAGAATGAAAGTAGCTGAAATAAAGGTGTATTCATAAGTAAAAATTTATCTTGTACAAACCTGAACTTTGTGCATGGAATCAGTTGATACAGTAGGGTAACAAAATTACCTTAAAACAAGCTGAACCAGCAAAACTGAAGAAATACATGCTTCATACACCCCCCCTCTCTCTCTCAAACACACACACACACACACACACACACACACACACACACACACACTTTGAAAAGCAGAATAATGTGTTTTTACCATCTCTTTTTTTCTTAATTCATCTCAATGATAATAAAAGACTTAAAAGAGTCATAAAAATTTTTCCTTGCAGTTTCTTGCAAAAGTATCTGATTTAAATTTTGTCCCCCTACTGTACAACTGGGCTCCAACAAAGCACAACACGATAGGTCAAGGACATTCTGACATGACAAAACCTAAGTCAAATTTTTATTGATCAGATGGTTGCTTTAGAGTTGTCTCCCTTTATCATTTAGCTGTATTAGTAAGCTACAGTAAAGAAGCTAGCTATTCAGTCATCACCATTTGTTGCTCAGATAAGTAAGCTTACAAATTAAGTTAATAAATTATAGAAGGAACCTTTAGTTGATCAATTTTGAATTTAAAATTGCAGCACTATGGAAAAAAAAAAGCCAACACAACAAATGGTTTTGACTAATTTTCAGGCAAGTTTAATGAAATAACAATATATGAGTATTATAGGTAATATTAGATATTCTAATGACTACTTAATCTACTGCAAGCTAAAAGTGATAATGTCTAGATCATGTATACTAAAAAGTTAAAGTCTGGCCTAGCCTGTAGACTAATCAGGCGAGTGCTAATCTTGGTTTCACTAAATAGAAGTGACAGAGCCTAGCCTGTAGACTAATCAGGTGAGTGCTAATCTGGTTTCAGTAAATAGAAGTGACAGAGCCTAGCCTGTAGACTAATCAGGCGAGTGCTAATCTTGGTTTCACTAAATAGAAGTGACAGAGCCTAGCCTGTAGACTAATCAGGTGAGTGCTAATCTGGTTTCAGTAAATAGAAGTGACAGAGCCTAGCCTGTAGACTAATCAGGCGAGTGCTAATCCTGGTTTCAGTGAAGAGAAGTGTCAATAGTACTATAGTCCCCTAAGAAAGGACACTTCCTCATCTCAAAGTTTACCCCTAGCATATTAACTGGTATCAATTTATTTCGCATCTAGGTGAAATGAAGTAATAAAAAATTAAATGTCTTGCTCAAGAACAAACTAACCAACCAAGCTAAGGCTCAAACCTCTGACCTTGAACCAAGATTTTATGACCACAACCACTTGGCCATGTCTTTCCAATAGACAACACATACATTTATAAATTTCTTTATGGGCCTAAAATCTGCATATTTACTCAAAAGTGCAGTCATTTTTGTCATTATTGATTTTATTTAGTTAACTGAATCCCTAATTGTATTAACGTGTTTATTATATCTTGTCTCTGACATAGAAGTAACTCCTTATTTAGACAGGACAAGCAAACTTTGTAAAGGGAGACAACTTTCAATGTAAGGGGAAACAACTACTGTTATAAAAGCCAATTAATTTTTAATAGGCTAAATAAAGCATAAAATCTAATTGCATAACTATAAAATAACAGGATTAAGTTAGAATAGAAAATTACAGAGCAAGTTCTAACACTGAAAATAATGTGTTATAAATGTTCATTAGGAGCAGAATGGAGTAATTGTATTTTACACATTATTTTAACCTAAGCAGTGAAAGTTGCAGTCATCAATACGTTCATATTTCAGACCACTGAGGACGCTGGCTGGGATAAGATGCAAGAAATGAAAAAAAGTTGTTAGAAATTGCTCTCTTTTTTATAAAGTAAGCTCAATACTAATATAAGTAAATGTTCTGGAAATAAAAGCTAAAATACAACTAATAAATAGCTAATTCATATATTAGCAAAATTCTGAAATAAATAAAAATGTAAACAAAAATTCACTGACATTTGTAATTTCTTCATGAGATAAAAAAGAATTAAAATTCCAATTTAAATTATTTCTCCATTTTAATCCTTGAAAAAATGTATTTGAAAGTTTGAATTTTAATTTGAAATATGAAAATTACATAAATCTCATGAAAAAATTATCATTGTAACACAAATTAACATTGGACACTTACTAGTTGTCTGAACCGGCTTTGAGACTATTTGAATATGAAAGGCAAAAAGTATCTATGGTATTCTAATTTACACAGTTTTGGGTTTCACATCCCCACTTTGATGTTAACTTTCCAATTGTAGATCATATAACAGAGCTTTCAGCTGCTATATTTATGGAATGTATTAATGTACAAGAACACTTTGATGTACCTGACACCAGGGTTGTATACCTTGCTGCTGTAACATTCAGTATGGAAGAACTTGTTTGATGAATACCTTGTTTGGGTAACACAAGAAAACCTATCAAAGTTGCTAAACTTGCTGTTGTTACATGAAATATGAAAGAACCATTCTGGATTCTGTTCTGATCTGTGGATCTCATATACATGTAATTATTCACCTTTATGAGAGCCCAGGTGGTAAATATGAGAGGTGTTCTGATTTCAAACACATCTCTATTGATAAAGGCTCAATAATTTTTAATAGTCAAAATTAATCAATATACGGTACACTTGGGTCTCTGAATTTCAACTATTGTTTATTATAACCCCAGATAATTTAAATATTTCTGAAACAGGTCTTATAAACACTAGTGAAACAGATCAAATTCTAAATGAGTGATTGATTTGTTATGCAGAGTTTGTATTAATATTGCATATATAGTATATCTATCATAGCTATACAAACCCATCACAAAAGGTGTGACCATCTTCACCATGACAGATGCTAATCTAGCAACTACCGGTAAGTATGGTAATATACTATAATCATACTAATTTTAGCATGTTAACATTCTCAACTTATTCGCTTGGATTTGAATTAGAATGAAAGATCTTTTAAGAAACAGACTACATTACATACTTATTTTAGCAGTGAATTTAAATTAGCATTTGTCCTAGAGTGAAAATTGCTAAAATTAATACACTGCTACAATTAGTTTGTATTTTTTTCTGGCATTAGTGTATTTCATAAATATAATTTCACATAAACCATCTTGACTAACAGATACCCTAGAAGATTTTCTTTTCTATCATGAACAGGAAATTGAATTTTTGTCATGTGACGTGCTACCATTCTTGTTGCAAGGATACCATCAGCCATTGAGATGATCCCACCCATGCTTTTATTTGCTATTATGTATTTTTAATATGTAGCTTTAAGATTGTAAGCAGAGAAATTATGCTACAAAGTTTATTAATGCTAATAGCAGCTAGATTTATTACATTAAAAAGTAAAATAGCATTATTTTTGTCATCTAAGACAGCACTAAAATCACTATGGTTACCAAACTTGATCATGATATTGAACAAGATCAGTCACAAAGCCATCCAAGTCTATAATTTTTTTTCAATTTGCTGAAATTATCAAAAGGTTTATTTTAGAGAACCCCTGAGTGTTGCACAAATTGCACAGAATTTTGATTTACAAATGATATTTTTGATTGTCTTAAACAATATAAATGATAAAAAAAAAACGACAAAAAAAACATGTACCGGTAGTTCAGAAAAGGAGGGTTTTCTTTCTTACTCAGGGTTCTATATAGACAGGTTGCATTGTATTAATTATTAGAAAAATTTATAAAATGATTCCGGTGGCTTGCTGATAAACTGATCTGTTATATAACAAACAAGTTTTAAACCAGGAAGAAGACACGTCATGTGACATGGGAGATGACACATAATCTCTGATCAGCTGACTTAAATATTGTCATGGAAACAGAAAATCACTAACCTAATGTTTGCCTCATTGTCACCAATACAACTTCTATAGACTTCTTCTACTTTTTTATTTAATGCGTCTAACATCTTCTGTTGATCCTCTGCTTTGAATTCACCATAAGAAAACATTCTGTAAAAGAGAAAAAATGGTGGAGATTATATTAAAGATTAATGATATCAAATAATACCTTACAGAGACCAAAAAAATAGTGATTTTTTGTCTCATAAAAATTTAATGTGAGTTATTGGATTTGTGAACATGTAATATTATAAATATCTTTTTAGAGCTCTGTAATAATAAGAATATAAAAATAAAAACCTACTTTTAAGACCAAAAAAATCCCTTAAAATTCCTTTTAATTAAAAAAAAATCTCATCTGAAAAAAAATTGATACTACCACTGTGATGCCTATAGATGATGAAGGTCTTCAGGGAACTTCTTGTTGCCATTATTTTTTTTAAAATTATCTTTAAAATGTGTGTGTGTGTGTGTGTGTGTGTGTGTGTGTGTGTGCAGACAACATGAATCATGGATAGTTTGTGAGTGTGAAGAAAAATAAGGATATGCATATAATTATTGGATCACATGACAAACAACAATGCGCAAATTGGTCATTTTGAGAAAAAAAAAAAAAAAACTGAACAAAAATTATCATGCAGTGCACTATAATTTTTTTCTTCTACTTTAAACTTGTATATTGAATCACATTCAATCATTGGACAAATACTTTATTTTCATAAAGTTTTTAACAACTTTTTCAAATTCATCAACTCCAGCACATGGGTAACTCAAAATTAAAAGTCCAATGCCAATATGTTGGAGTAAATATACTGTGTGTATAATGGTGAAGCCTATACTGTAGACATTAAGAAGGTCTATTTTCATCTAAATATGTTGCTTTCTTGTCAGTATCATCATCATCATCACCACCACCACCACCACCACCACCACCACCACCACCACCACCACCATCATCATCATCATCATCATCATCATCATCATCATCATCATCATCATCATCACCACCATCACCATCATCATCATCATCATCATCATCATTGTCACAATCAGCAACAGCAGAAATAACAACAACAAATCAACAGCATCATTGTCAAAATTCTTTTGGTAAAATATTTTTTGAAATGAGTTTTTACTTATCACTCTTGATTGTGTAGGATTTTTATGTATTTGTATAAAAAGGAGGATTTTAAAATTGTTTATCACAATTGAATTCATGCAAACTTTTACAAGATAAATTCCAGCCAAGTCAAATTTGTTCAAATACCTAGCTAATATCTATTCATTTTCTGTACATAAAAAACTTAAAATTCTACTAAAATTTACTAGCTTGTAAATCAGATATTATCTATAACTCAAAATCTAAATGTACTAAAACAGATAACAGAATAATAACAAACATGCATTAGGTTTTAGTTACAAGATGGGTATGTTTTTATCAGGCAATATTTATACAAAAGACATGTATATATAAGTTCCCACTTAAACTCTTCCACGTGTTTCTAAATCATTTTTCATAGTAAAATTTTATCCAATTCAAGCTCATCTTTCTTTAAAAAGAATTTTTGAAGAAGATGACCACAGATTTATAGCTCATAGCATATTCACATGTGCTGCATTTAAGCTTTATGTTATGCAAGTCTACCTCTTTTTCCGTAAAGGCAGTTAATTTGTATAATTTTAAATAATTTTTTTCAAATGTCAATTACACTAGTTTTTCTATTGTTTCATTATGATAAAATATTTAACAGTTTTTTTTAAAAATAAAATGTATTTGAAGATAATTTTAAATGCAATTTATTTATTTGCACAGTTTTTTTTAAAAAATTACTTTGTGTAGATAATGAAAATATTGCTGCAAATAATTGGACATTTTTTTAAAATATTATTTATGATTAACTTAAAATTTTTGGGAAATAAAAGTCAACTGTTGAAGTGGAAACTTATTTATGCACTTTAACTATATTTAAATTTTAAAAATACAATATAAATGACAGGACATGCAGAAATATGTGTACTATATATAATACATGTATATGTATAACTAAAAAGGTGAAAAAAAGAGTTTTATTAAGTTGTCAATATATAACAAAAGTAACTGATTGAAAGAAGGAGATATAAAAATCACAATAATGTCAATGAAAATAATACTAAACAGAAAATGGATTAAACAGTAATCTACATAAAGCTACCCATCATGCTCCCAGGGAAATATGTCATGTGACCATACATGGAACTCTGGTGAATTGTGGGACACATGCACTTATGAATATTTTATTACAAACCCCCACTGTTCTATCCTTTCTAACATATCACTAATTAAAACAAAGAAAATCCAAATTAAAATCTAATAGCTTTATATAATATACTCAAAATCTACCTAACACAAAGACATGCCAATTCATTTATTAACACAGTAAAACCTGCTTAGCAACAGCCTTTAAACTAAAGCCACCTGCACATTAAGGACAGTGTTTTAAAGATCCTTTGCTTCATATTTCAATCAAAGTGGTTTAAGGTCCCTTTGTTTTTTGTCACTCTATATAAAGATCAACTGTTTATAACATCCATATTTTATAGGTCCCAAGGCTGGTCTTTATATACAGGTATTATTGTTATAAAATCTCAAGGTTTAAGTTCACTGGATTATTGTGGGTATTTTATAACAGATTTAACAAGCTATTCACAGGTCTTGGGCCAAAATATTTTGTAATCTTATGATTGTAAAAATTTAAAGAGCTCTTCAGAATCCCTAATTAGTAGAGAGTTACATGCTAATTATTGTCTTTTTATTGCTAAATGCAACTTTTTTTCAGGAAAAAATTTAGGGAGACTTTTCATGCTACTGAATAAAAAGGAAAAGAAGATAATTTGGCAAAAGGAAAAAGTTGGCAATGTTGTCAAAAACTGATTTTATATCTAAGGAATATGGGGCTGTTAATGACTCTATGTTATTAGGGTAGGATGAAACCATTGCATAGTATCTACCATTTTAAAACAAATGAGTCTAAAATCTTTCAAAAGAAAAAAGGAAACAAAATTTAATAATTATATATGATCTATTATCAAAGTTTCTAGCATTTTGATAAACACAAATCAACTATAAAAGAATTCCATAAATAACAAAAGAACTCTAGCTAATAACCAGTAATAAAATTTCATTTTTTATTTAACTGCTAACAAAATGCAAAAAACTGCCATTAAATGTCAACATTAACAGTCTCCAATGCAAGTTTTTTTTAACGCTAAAATGAACGAAGTAAACCAACTTCACTAGCAAAAAATTCATTTGGCAAAGTGATTTAAAACCTGAAAGATCTTAAATTAAACTAGAAAAAAATAACACTAGTTATTCTTTTTTGAAGTAACTATTCAAATCCTAATTTTTGTGAAAACCATATCTAACTGATTTAATACCTATCACTTTCCATAAATCTGTAAAGAAATTGAACATCAGACAGGACAATAAAATATCTGGGATTCTAAATAATCCCCCTTGAAATAAAAAAGATTGGAATTGTCTCCCTTTAGCAAACAGACTGAAATTTGAAAACTGCACAGATAAGACACATGTATATATTTTTCAGTACATAATATTAAAAAATTACATCAGATACAGCATGCTTAACATCCAAAATAGAATTAAAAAACAAAACATGCTTTATATATACACATATATAAGTTAACCACTAAATATGTAGAATAATTTTTCAACATTGTTTCTTGATAGTTAAAAGTACATACAGATTTAAAAAACATGTACTATTATAAATATTCTGGTAGCTCTATTGTGAAATATATGAATTATTTAGTAATATGCTAATCAGCTTTAGTTAATTATTAAGCATTAATAAATATGTAAATGATTCTAACTACTGGTACTCCGAGTGACCTATTAAATTTATTCTGTGATACACTGTTAAATAAAACATGGTTAAGCAGGTCGACAATTTGACTTACTTTGCTTTTATTTTCAATTCTGCTGCTTTCTTTTCTTCTTTTACTATCTGTGAATTTAATTTTTCTATTTGTTCTTTTAATATCTGTGTTTCCTGTTCCCTGTACAAAAAATAAAATAAAAATAAAAAAATAAAAATAAAATAAATACATGTAAATATAAATAAAATACGAACATAAAATAATGTAATTAAATTATTTCCCAAAAATTAAAACAAAACATAGTACAGTGTACAAAATGCTCTTTGAAAGAAAAAAATAAATACTATTATTCATATCTACCATTTTGACAATTTACTTAGACAAAGATATTTTCTATTTTTACTGACAAATCCATAAAAATTTTTATAACTTTGTTATAAAAAGCTCTTTGGCTTAGTTAAGTTTTGGATTAAATCCAATCCAGAACAGACAAAGTACATGTATGTAAAAATCAATAATGACTATTTTTGCTAAGGTTTTTCGGATGACCACTAAAAAATATGCTTTGTTTGAATTTGTTGTACACATTGTAAAGTTTTGCCAATATAATTAGAATCTTTGAAAGGAAAAGGAGACTGAAAGTAAAACTGATTTTAAATTACATAAAAATGTCAATAAGCCAAAAGGCCAAATTTGAGTTACTGGAAAGGAATATCGATTAACTTGGGGCATAAGCATGATTCATGTTCCAACTCAAAACATTTATTTATTATTCACCAATATGTAGGTAACATGTCAATAAGCCAAAAGGCCAAGTTTGAGTTATTGGAAAGGAATATCGATTAACTTGGGGCATAAGTATGATTCATGTTCCAACTCAAAACATTTATTTATTATTCACCAATATGTAGGTAACATGTCAATAAGCCAAAAGGCCAAGTTTGAGTTACTGGAAAGGAATATCGATTAACTTGGGGCATAAGTATGATTCATGTTCCAACTCAAAACATTTATTTATTATTCACCAATATGTAGGTAACATGTCAATAAGCCAAAAGGCCAAGTTTGAGTTACTGGAAAGGAATATCGATTAACTTGGGGCATAAGTATGATTCATGTTCCAACTCAAAACATTTATTTATTATTCACCAATATGTAGGTAACATGTCCTTATTTAAGTACATCAGATACAATACATGTACTTGAATATATAAGTCACAATTCTAGTTCTTGTTTTAAAGAAGTTTTAAACCAAAATTTACTGTGATGTTAATTTTTCCAATTCAGTTAGCTTGGATCACATGCATTATTCACAAAAATGTGGGTAAAAATTTCTTTATTTAAGTACATCAAATACAATACTTGATTCTTTAAGTCACAATTGTAATTCTTGTTTTTAAGAAGTTTTATACCAAATTTTACTGTGATGTTGATTTTCCCAATTCAGTAAGCCAGGATCACAGTAACAAATGGGTGTGTGACAAGATCCTGGGTTTTATTATCTATCTCAATGAGATTAATGATAGTTTTTATAAGAAGGGATAAACTGACAAATAAAAAGATAAAAAGATAATCCCACCCCCACCCCCTCGATAATGTTACTAATTTACAATGCTTGTTGGATATTAACATAATTCCACCCCATCCCCTAGATAATGTTACTAATTTACGATATTTGTTGGATATTAACATTTTTTGTTTTGTCTGTTTTATTGTTTGTTTCATTTCTTCTAATGCTTCTTCTGTTTCTTGTGAGTTCTGTATAAGTGATAAATTTTGTTCTTCTAATTCTGCAAAAATGTTCAGTAGCTGGTGCGGATCATTGAAGTACAAGTCTAAATCCTGTAAAATAAATTAAAAATGATTTTTTTATAAAAATGAAACACTAAATTGACAAATTATATTGTGTCTGCCATTACTGGTTTGCATTGTTTGAAGGGTTATACTCTTCATCTGTGACACTATAAGTTATTATACATGTATGCATTATAATTTCTTAATTCAAGTTAATTTGGAATGAATTTAAAGCATTAAAATTCTACTTATTATTATTATTATTATTTAGATTTTGTTATGATTTGATCATGTAATAACACAGTAATTCTAATATACCTATCTCAATATTAAGTATATATTTTTACTTACCTCATCACTTTCATCATCTGATGGTTCTTTCTCTGATTCTCTGAAAAATTTTAAACAAAAAAAAAATAAATGTGACAAATATAAAACATAAAAAAAAAACCCAATGTTTATCGATTAACAAATACAAGACAGTAAAGTAAATCAACTCAATTATTACTTCAGTTCAGATTTTGCAGAGAGAGAGAGAGAGAGAGAGAGAGAGAGAGAAGAGAGAGAGAAGGAGAGAATGAGAGAATGAGAGAGGGAGAGATAATGAGAGAGAGAGAGAGAGAGATAATAAGAGATAGAGAGAATGCCAAATCAATATACAGAGTCTTTTTTCCAGTATTTCTGTTTATTTTGCCAGATATATTACCAGTATGCTTTGTAACGGGTAGTTCAATTTACAGAGATACATTTGTATTTGGTTTACTCAGGGTTTCGTTTAGACATACTGCACTGTATTAGTACTATACTCACTTTTTGGCAGGTGCTTTTGGTGCTGGTGCAGATTTTTCACCAGCTAATAACTTTCCTAATCCTCCTCTTTTCTTTGGTTTCGAATCCGCCTCCTTCTTTAACGCTGCCTCTTTGCGTTTTCTTCTCTCCTCTCGTTTTCTCTCCATTTTCTTTTCTTTTTCTTCTTGATGTTCCTAAAAATCATTAACTTAAATTTGATTATAATTCAAATAAACATATCCTCGTGAAATTAATTAAAGTGACATTATGATAACATGAAGTAAATTTAACTTACCGGTACTTGTCAAAGGGTCATTACTGGTAATAAAGCTAGTAAATGTTTGAGATCTCAGAGTTGTATTGTGCAGAAATGCCAAAAGACCAAGCGACTGTCGTTTACACCATTATAAATACCAATATCATTTTTTAAAATCCATTAAATGCAGCACATTTATAATCATGAACATATCAGACTGTGAGAAATTTATTTTATTTTGAAACTAATAAAGAAGTAAATAAATTTTGTATGAGACAGTTGTAAAGTGTCATGATTATTTGTGAATAAATATGAAAAATTAAATATAAATTTTATAACCCTCCAGTAAATAAAAAATATATACATTTATTGTTAGTGAATACAGTGCATACTTTACATATTAATTAGTAAAAGCAAAATAATAGTCAGAGTTGATGCAGTTTTTCTCTTTCAGATATATGAATCAACTTGACTACATGTAATTTAAATATTTACAGCAAATTCTGAATATAATAGACCCAAAAGGGAGGTAGTTCATGATGTTACAGTAATTACAAAAGCACCAGGGGATCATCCTGTACCTAACCTGCAAATCTAAGTCACAAAGTCTGATAACTTAATACATATAAGCATAACAATAACAACTCTACTGTAAGTCACTTTGTGACAGATTTTACAGAAATTGTTTTTCACAAAAAAAGGCTTCTTGCTATAATCAGTCAACAGTGCAATGATCTGTCATTTATCTTATTCTTTTCCTTTTTAAAAATTTTTTTTATTTATTCTTTTTTTTGGTCATCTGTAAGTAAATATTACATTATTTTCGGAAAATAAAGTGCTCAAGAAAAAAAAAAAACCAGAAAATTTACAAATACAACATGTCTCCAATTTTTAATCTAGACAACACTGATCAGGTGTCCATTATAAGAAGAGTTTGCTGTAATTTAGTAGTGCCACCATCAACACAAACCTGAGGTGTAAGATTATCCAGAAATTTTTTATAAAGTTGATATTCTTTTAGTGTATCTTCATATTTTGAAATCTCTGATTTAATTGCCATCATCTGTGCATTTATTTTCTTTATTTCTGCCACCTTTTCAAGCTTAGCTTTTGTTTCATTTTCTGCACTGAAATCAAAAGTTATTATCTAATAATTTATACATACAAGCAAAACCTGTTTAAACTAGCAACCTCATCATAAAGATTAATAAATTCCAATCACAGAAATCTCAAAAATGATATCTTTATATCTTGGTTAAGAAATACAAAAGAAAATTTTGAAATAGAGAATGATATAGTGTGGGGTATTGGTGTTTATGTCCTAGAGAAGATTCTTTTACTTATATTGTGGTGGCCACTTCGATCTGGAATGGTGGAGAAAATCACCAGTCTATGGAAAGCAAACTGACATTTTAACTTTTCGAAACTAGAATCTACCTAAGTAGAATTTTAACTTAGGGGTGAAAGGTGTTGTTATCTTAAATGCTCTAGATCACTCAGCAACAAAGACCCTTAATGACCCTTTAAATTTTACTGTTATACTTTATGTTCCCAACTAAATTATGACATAACATTTATTCCATATCAGTGATAAAAATACCCAGCATACCTAAGGCAGATTGCAGAATGCATGTTTTTCAACCATTCCAGAGTTGTTTTATTTATTCTGATAGACTATGACAGGTTTATTAAAAAAAACTGAAGACTGAACAAAATAAATGGGTAATAGGTGACAATTTTAACATTGCTACAACATTAACATATGTTTACCCAACACAAGTGCCACCTAATTATAACATACTGATATAAATTTTATTAAATGGGCAAATGTGCTCTAATAAAGCTGTTCCCAAAAGCAGATGTTGAACAAACATATTCTCCTCCAAAATACATAGTAGTTAACACCAGGTTGCAAAACACAATAATATTATGTGGAATTTATTAACACCAGGTTGCAAAACACAATAATATTATGTGGAATTATTTCATAAGTGCATTTATCAAGCTAACCCCACAACTTTTGCATCCTTCACCAAAATAACCGACCTGAGGGACATTTTTAAGCAAAAAGTCCTTGATGTGTATATTATCCGAAATAATATCCTGGTATTTGTTTATTTCAACTCTAAGGGAGATAATTTGAGTCATTAATGATTTCATTTTCAAAACGTTCTCTGTTTTCTCCCTTGTTGCCTGTTCAGCACTGAATTAAGGAAAAAATATTTAAAATGAAGATAATGATCAGCAAAGAAATAACAGAACCAACAATGTGAGTCAACTCATGATGCCAGCAGTGAAAATTTGTCAATTTCAGATTCTACTACATGAACGGAAATTAAAAAATCATTTGAATTACTGACAAGTTTGTTTATAATGCATAGAGCATACTAGGTATATTTTTGTACAGTAGACTATTAATCTAAGGCTCTATTTATAGAAATCTACAATTTTTTTAAAATAAAAATCATTTGTATATGAAAACAAGCACAATTAATCATTTGTGCAGGGTTTAATATGATCGTCTTTTCACAAGTAATAGACATGACCTACTTATTGATAGCTTTTATAGTGCTAGCACTTTGGTGCACAATTGGTATGAAAAAATTAACAAATGAGTGGGATAAAATATTCCAACTCTTCATAAAAAAAAAACAGAACAATGAAATGTTGCTTTGTAGTAATAATAAAGCAATTTGTATTTAAAAAAACATGTACCTGGCAACAGTCAAGGGAACCAAGAATGTAAAAACAAAATATAAACAATATAATGTTACAAGGAAACATTAATGCAAGTTAAGACTGATAATCATAAAACATTGTCTTTAGATGGACATTGAGTCTAATGTCCAAATAATGGTAAGCAATAAAATGCAAAAACGCTATTACAAAAAATACCAGGAACTTGTATCAACAGACTTGTGGACTGAAAGGAAACTACAAAGTAGACAAAAAGTACTTACACTCTAACTGCATCAACAGATTGTTTGTCGTTATCACGTAAAAATTCATCAAACATTGCTGCATCTTCTTCTAAAAATTGTTCTGCTCTTTCTAATTTCTTTCTTCTGCTTGTGCTATCTTCTCTAATTTTTCCATTTCACCTCTTTTAACCCCCAAGGAATACTAAAATATAATAATTGCAAAAAATGTCCACTGATTGAAAAATATTTGGAAATGGAAAGAGTAAGGTAAATACATGTAGTTATGAATTACATTGAAAAAATAATTCAGTTTACAGTAAAAATATATACAACTTTGTGACCTGATTGAACAAGGTATACCTACCTGCACTAAAAACATTTCTCGCTTTTTGGCAATGTATTCTGCTAAGGATTCTTTCTCAACATGTCGATCTGAAAATAAAATTAGAAATATGTATAGAATTTCAACATTAAAAATAAATGATTTACAATTACATGTAGTAAATAAAGCAACATTTAAACAATAGAGTGTTTTCAGTGTGCTAAAAATTGTAATTATTTACTTTTTTGTAAATTGTGACATATATATGAAATTAACAAACTCATTTACTCACCCTTTGTTACTTTTATTGTATATTGTGGAATGTGGATCATTTACTCACCCCTTGTTACTTGTATTGTATATTGTGGATCATTTACTCACCCTTTGTTACTTGTATTGTATATTGTAGATCATACTCACCTCTTGTTACTTGTATTGTATATTGTGGATCATACTCACCTCTTGTTACTAGTATTGTGTATTGTGGATCATACTCACCCCTTGTTACTTGTATTGTATATTGTGGATCATACTCACCCCTTGTTACTTGTATTGTATATTGTGGATCATTTACTCACCCTTTGTTACTTGTATCGTATATTGTGGATCATTTACTCACCCTTTGTTACTTTTATTGTATATTGTGGATCATTTACTCACCTCTTGTTACTTGTATTGTATATTGTGGATCATTTACTCACCCCTTGTTACTTGTATTGTATATTGTGGATCATTTACTCACCCTTTGTTACTTGTATTGTATATTGTAGATCATACTCACCTCTTGTTACTTGTATTGTATATTGTGGATCAGACTCACCTCTTGTTACTAGTATTGTGTATTGTGGATCATACTCACCTCTTGTTACTAGTATTGTGTATTGTGGATCATACTCACCCCTTGTTACTTGTATTGTATATTGTGGATCATACTCACCCCTTGTTACTTGTATTGTATATTGTGGATCATCTTTGACAGCCACTGCTTTGTCTGTATCTTCTATCTCTTTTTCATCATCTGAATCAGCTGGATGTATCATTGCTGCTGTTCTGAAGTTGACTTTAGAGGCATAAGTTGTCTTTTCATGTACCCTTAGTTGTCTCTGTCTTAATCTCTCCTGAAGAAGATATGGACATTCATGATCAATAAAAAAGATTTAAAACATGATGCATAATGTTTCTAATAATAATTGTTTGTCAAGAGGAACAGATGCCAAAAATTTATGATATGACGTCTGTCGTTGTTTGTCTAAAGTAAATGACAAGTATGACAATCAAAATTCATCTACCTCATACTGATACCCCGCTTTATATGTACCACAGCCATGATTTTGAAAAAAAAGGTCAAAGTTCAAATATTTCCAACTAATAGGATACTATTTGTCTTGTAATAATGATAATAATTTAAAAGATTACTTAACTAAAAGTTGCATTCATAAATAATAAACAACATTTACCATCAAGTACAAGAATCAGTTTTAATGGAAGTGTTTTAACCAAATCAATAACTCTAAAAAAAAAAAAAAAAAAAAAAAAAACATGAAAACTTTAAAAATGTTTCTTAAAAAATTCAGTATTCTTTGAAACAATTTCTATTTGAGTTTTGATTTCTTTTTCTATCATTTAGTATTTTAATACTGATTCTGTAAGAATTTTATCAATTGAAAACAGTACCTGCTTCTTTTTCTGCCTTTCTCTGTCCCTCAATACAAATATATCACTATCTGGTGGCATTTTAAATGGATTTCCTGCTGGTACCAAATCATCTGAATTATAAAAATAAAAAAATTCCTGATAATTTTTTCATTGTTGAGATAATCTTATCTCACCAGCTGTAGATGAACTGGCAGATTTTCATCAAATAAAATTTGATAAGGGCAAAAAACAATAAGGATCATTCTCTCTCAGCATCTAATCAGATTTTATGTGTCTCATGTAAAATTGGTGATTTACATTTTTAAAAAAGTACCCTGCAGATCATTTTATTATGTTGTGGATCTCAAACCAATTTCTTTTTTTCTTTTCCTTTTTCATTTGACACATTTCCAGTATATGTAATGGCATCCGAGTCATTTAAGTCACACTTTACCTGTAACTTTTATATAAGAGTATGTATTTACCTGACATTGCTGAATGACTAGATGCAGACTTTGCAGAATTAGGAAAAGTAACTCTTCCAGACTGTCTGGACCCATCTTGTCCTATAAACAAAGATTTTGTAAAAATTAACAGTTAAATTTGACACAAATAACAAAATGCATGTAAATATACACTCAAGTATTTGAAAATCAAAATAAAATAAAAACAATAATAATAATTTATTCTGGTAACTGGACACTGATACTTGTGCATATACTCTCGGGAACTTTACAAACAAGCCAATAAATAAAGTGTGTTATGGTTACCAATGCTAAGATTAAGGTTCCTGTCAATTATTACAGATAACCAATGACAGAAATGTGAATGCTGTGTGTCGTATTGCAATGATGAAAAAGATGAGTTTTCCAAAAAAAAACCCTTATTTAATCTGCATTTAATATAAATTTAACACAAGTCAAAGGGTTATTTTTCTTTCTACTGCAGACTTCAATACAGAATATAGTATTTAACCTGGGTTTCTCACTTGAATCTTCTCATGTAGTTATAACTTCTAGTAAGTATGCATTGTACCACTATACACTCTGTGGGCAGTTTAGTTGCAATCCTCTAACACAAGTGATAAGTCAGCATCAATGTGAAATTGAGTTAATGATGATTAAAAAAAAACCCACATGTTTCTGGTAGAATTCGAACTAACTGAACTTTCTTAGATAAGGAGTTTAATACTCTTCCACTGGAAGATAGAGTCAAATTTTTCTAAAAGTTTAAAGCAATACTTACTTGATTTTTTACCTGACACCTCTGTATCAGGTGAACCTGCAGCTGATCTGTTTGGAGAATCTGCCATTTTTATTGTGTATAAAGTCTGAAAAATATAATGCTATATAAATCTTACTTAGCAAAAACTTATAACAGCCATAGAAATCTTGTCAAAATTACAACGAAATATGGGGCACTAAATAAAAGCATTTGATGGTGCACAGTTGTTCATGATTTCTTAATTGCAAAAATACGAAGGGCATCTGTCAATGCCGTCATTTAATTGAGAGAGAGAGAGAGAGAGAGAGAGAGAGAGAGAGAGAGAGAGAGAGAGAGAGAGAGAGAGTTGTTTATTTCTGTTAATGAAAAAAATCAACTGACACATGAAACTTTAGTATCCTCCCTATTTAAGAAAAACAATCATAATGCTATCAATGCCAGAGTCAGATGAGATCGACTGGTATCAATTTATGTTTAACAACAAAAATAAAATGACGCAGTTATGGTTTGCACTAGATAATTTTGACAGACATTATCCACATAATGATGTCTACTGAAAGGAAGAAACCAAATCTCAGATAAAAACAAGGAAATGAAAATCTAAACCTGTAAATACTCACGCCAAATCTCCCTCGCCTGTTTACAATATCCCTGGAAACAACTATATCCGGTCAAGGGAGACAATTCAATAACCCGAATAAACCCCTCCGTATAGTGCTATAACTTCAATGAATTAAGTACTAGCTTTTCAAAAAAGCTTGTTTGATTTATTTTTATGCACTTGCGAAGATGTTAGCAGTGTTCTGACAATGTTACACATTATTTTACTTGTGTTCAATCAATAAACGGGGAGATTCCAAATTGTCAAACCAAAACCTAAAAATGCAAATTGTATAAATTGATGAAATTGCGTCTGAAAAAAATTACATGCAATACAATGTTTAATATTCATATTATAACGTCCTTGATAAACATTTAATCAGTTAGGCAAGTTAATTAATATTTGAATATTATTTTTCAATTGAGTTCATATGTATAACAAAATCAGACGTTTTATAATACATAAAAAGATGTTAATATAATAACTTCCAAGTACTTGGAATTTTACTCGCCTCTAGTTAATCATCGGGTTCTCTATTAAAATGTTTTAAAATCTCTTTATATAATGCATTTCAGAAGACCATGCCAACTTTTTTTGCAGAACGCTTTGCCACCAACTGTGGGTCTTGTTATCACATACATGTATTTTGGTAACTTGTCACGCCTGTTAATATTGTCACGTGAATTGTCGTGGAAAGTCATTGCTAGTGCTAAGTATTAAATTTTTAAGATTATTTATGGTACGATAACTGCCGTAATTATAGACATACTGAAAACGTACGTAAGTGAGATATGATTAGGGCTTAGAATAGCTACGTCAATTGCTGGATCATGTCTCAACATCTTTTTCAGACATATTTTACAATTCCTTTCAGGTTGACCAATAACTTTTATTAATTTTTCCGGATTGGTACATGTATAACGTGTGATATCACTAAATTGGTACATTTTTAACGCGACACTTCTTCGTAGGTACATTTTTAACTTGCAGCATTGTCTTTCTGCTATATCATTACAGTCAAAAATGGGAAAATTCCGTTGAGTTCAGTTTTTTTAAAAATATTTTCCGTACGTTTTTTTTCAGTTTAGCGGTACATTTCCGTAGAAAAAGGAAATTTCCGTCGACTTGATTGGTCAGCCTCTCTTTTATTTTTATTGTAAACCTAAATTATTACCAGAATTTACAAGTTCCGTATAGTAACCTGCTATGCAGAATAATTTTATAAATAAAAAATGCGAGTGAATGTAAACATTTGATCTTGCACATGATGCGCACAAGAATATGATTTTCAAGAATAAGAAATCCCCACTTTGAATGTTATTTGATCAGTACTATTGCATTTGGTTAAAGAATAAACCTTGCCACAAAATCTGTCAACATTCAAAAACAGCTGCTATTAGTTACAACAGTACTTTTGAATACTGCCTTTTAGTTTAAACAATATTTTATTCTAAAAAAAAAAGAGCATTGTACAACATATAATTCAACATACAAACATATAGAAAAAGATCCAGGAACAAGCTAAAAAAGTCTTATATTAACCCGTTTCCATAGCAACTGTAAAATTCGAAACTATATGGCCAAGACATAGGAAAAATATTTTGGTAAAGACAGGTATAATCGTTGCATACAAAATGTTGAAAATATGCAATAGTACATGTACATAAATAAATAACTAAGCAAGTTACATATACACAACTGGTACTCGTCTAAACATAAGTAATAAGTTAACAAAATATTGTTTTAGTTTGAAAATTGCTTAGACAGGGTAATAAAGTTTTGAATGTTTTAAAAATTTCAATATTTGAAGCATCCGGTAGGTTTGAATCTCCAAAAAGTAAAAGCTCAGTGTCTATAATAGGGGTTTAACTTTAATTAAAAAATTGTAATCGATCTAATGCGATCATATTTATTTTTACATTCTAATAAAAAATGTTTTGTTATTTCTATGTCTCCACATGAACAGTTTGGATCAGCTACAAAATTTTTGTTGTACAAATCTTGTTTAAGCGAACTGCACTTACATGTAAGTCTCAACCTTGTGTGATAGATTTGACTCAACCGCTGGCCCGAAAAATATAACAGGGAAATTGACAGAATTATTGATATTTTTCCGAAAAATAGAAATCGAAGCATTCCTTATTTCAATGGGTAATTCATTCCAGTCTCTAATAGTTTGTGATTAAAAGCTTTTAAAATAGAAATTTGTCCTACATAAAATAATGTTTAGATTTTGACTACTTCTGGTAGATTATGAATGTAATTCGTCTTTTCTAAAAGTAATATATCTTTAAGATAGTTAAACCATGATACATTTTATACAATTGGATTAATCTGTGTTGTTTTCTTTGCTGCTCAAGAGTTTCCCAACCAGTTTCCCGATAAAGCAGATTTTTGCTAGTAAGTTTGGTAGCACCCGTAATTATTCTAGCAGCATCTAAATTTATATTTTCCATTTTATCATTTAAATCCTCCGTCAAATTATCCCAAACAATGTCAGCGTAAGGACGAATGAAAGCAAAATACATTTTTTTCGAGAGACCGACGATCTAGCTGAATTTTAAATTTTCTAGGTAAGTTAAGTCTACAAGTCGCTTTGGATTTAATAGCATTAATATGAAAATTCCACGAACCATCGGAAGAAAAAGAAACACTTAAGTGTTGGGATGTTATTCATGTAAAGCGTAGGATGGAATGGGATGGAAGTTTTTTTTATTCTATGATCATGGAATCAGTTTTATTAGGATTAAAGGAGACTAGCCACGTAAGCCCAGTTAGCAATTTTCTGCAGGTCAGAGTTGATTATGTCAGAAGCATCAGTTGATTTATCGACTATTTTATATAAAGACGTGTCATTAGCAAACAGACGAATATTACTTTGTATAGAAATAACAATGTCATTAATAAAAATTGTAAACAATAGAGGCCCTAAAATAGAACCTTGTGGGACACCTGCTTTAAGTTCTTTAACTGAAGATGAAATGCCATTATTAAATACAACTTTTTGAGTTCTATTTTCTAGATAATTTTAAACCATAAAAGTAACTTGCCCCCCCCCCCCCCCCACCTATAGTTTTTAATTTACGCTGTCAAACGCTTTACTAATATCACAGAAGACTGTCCTTATCTCTTTTCCTTGATCTAATGCTTTGCTAATGTCGTTACTTATATGCAACAGTTGGTTGACTGCAGAATCCCCTTGTCTAAATCTAGATTGAAAGGCTGTTATCAAATTATATTCTAGCAGATAGTTGTTCAAATATTTGTAAGCACATCTTTCGAATACTTCTAATAAACTTAACAGGGAAATGGTCTTTAGTTACAAATGTTTCTAGCATCGTCTTTTTTATGTACTGGAGTTACGTTTGCAAGTTTCCATGAAGATGGGAATTAAGAGTTTTCAAACGATAGGTTAAAATTATTACAGATTAAATGACATGTATGGAATCTTGACCCGAAGCTTTGGATGTATTTAGGGATAATAAAATATCTTCTATATCTTTAGGTATTATGTTAATATTTTCTATGAGATTATTAGATTCATTAATTATTGGAAGACATATAATTTATCGATATCTTTTAAGTAAGTTTGATTAACAAAATAGTCGTTAAAAACCTCAGCTTTCACTTGGTCGTCAGTAATAATAGAGTCAAGGGGGTATGGATTGGTGTTTGTTTATAAAAAGAAAAGATTAAGATGCCTGCAACCAATTTTTATCATCAAATTTACCATTACCAATAAAATGATTTACAAGAAATACATAGGTACATGCATGTATATATATATATAAGTGCAAGGACGTACTAAGCCTCTGGTCTAAGTTGACGAATTTCATTACGAATGTACCAACTTCTGATAGTTAAAAACGCGAAGGTGCAGTTATTTTTTATTTATTTATTTATTTATTTATTGTTTTTATTTGAGTGGGAGTCTTGGATGTAGCGTCCTGATAGAATTTAAATAATTTGGTACCTGGACTTAAACCGGTTTATTGACACGGTACAGCAAAGATTTCTCTAAAACAAGCGGTATTTAAAAGTTTCAGATTGTGCTTCTGAAATCGAACTCATTAAAAGAATTTGCATGCATTATATCTCAAAATTATTTAAAGTTAAGATATCTCTTAACATTGAGATGTCTCGAATTAATTGTTTTGAGAAGTGTCTTAATCAAACGAAATTAGGTAGATATATCTTCAACTCGAATGACGTATTTCTCTCATTTTGGTAGCACAAGTATGGAAGAAGAAATTGAATCACCAGATTTTACCATAGTACCCCACCGGGCGCATTACAGAGATTTACATGTATTGGTGTACAGTGTCTATTCATTAAAACCAAACTTGATGTTTTTTTTAACACGGGTCTCTGATTTCTTGGTGTTAATTGTCTTTAATTTCTTTATGATTCCGATCTTTCAGATTGTTTAGTTTTTAGTGACTCTGGCAATGTAAATATTAAGGTGTTCTCAAATGTAAGGAATTTGTTTAAGTTATTACGTTCTAAGCTATCAGGGTGGAAATTTTATTCAGATAACTTTTAAGATTAAAGTGTTCTTGAGAAATCGGAGCTCAGTATTGTGTTCTTCAGAAATCGGAGCTCAGTATTGTGTTCTTTAGAAATCGGCGTTCAGTAACTGTGTTCTTTAGAATTTGGAGTTCAGTATTGTGTTCTTGAGAAATCGGAGTTCAGTAACCGTGTTCTTTAGAAATCGGAGTTCAGTAACCGTGTTAATTTACTCTGTTTAGAAATCGGAGTTCAGTAACTCTGTTCTTTAGAAATCGGAGTTCAGTATTGTGTTCTTTAGAAATCGGAGTTCAGTATTGTGTTCTTGAGAAACGGGAGCTCAGTAATGTGTTCTTTAGAAATCGGAGTTCAGTTACTGTGTTCTTTAGAAATCGGAGTTCAGTATTGTGTTCTTTAGAAATCGGAGCTCAGTATTGTGTTCTTGAGAAATGGGAGTTCAGTATTGTGTTCTTTGAGACTGGCTATGGCATTGTAGATTTTATTTATTGGTCTTTGACTTTGTCTTTTTGTAATTCAGATTATTTTTAGGTGAGGTTTTCATTAGACAGGGGTTACAATCTAGGTGATACTGGCTATTGTAATATAAATCTACATTTTCATTAGTTCTTTTTAGTTAAGTTCTTCATTATAAATAATGTGTTCAATGCATTCAAAAGTAACAAATGGTAAATTTTCTGTTATAATTTGAATTAATTATTTCATAAACATTAAAACTAGCACATTACAGAGATAAACTTTGTTGTAGTTTATATTCTTTTACTTGAATTATTCGTTAGTGTTTGTTTTGGCTATTGTAGTGTAAAGTGCCATTTAGATTTTCTTAAACTTGACCGAGTGTTCGTTTGAACTTTGGTGTTCTAGGTGACTTAGTAATTTTATTGAGTTATTTGTTTAGGTGTTTTGTTACAGTCATTATTTATGTCTGTTGTGAGAGTTTAATACAGTAACAAAAATTTTATTTAGATCATCTGTAAATGTTGGGTTATTTGTTACAGATATTGCGTAATGGCTTAAGTGTATACATGATAATGTTTTCCTGAGGGACACTGTGCTACAATATTAATTGTAAAGTATCAGCACATTTAGTAAATCCTATTACAATATTGATCTCTTAATATGCTCATTGATATTGTTTACTTTTTTTAAATCCTGGTCTGTTGAACTGGCAGTATGTCTAGTGCTATTCTGTTAATAAAATCGTCTTCTGCATTAGTGCATTCTACTTTCATGTCCTATAGCATTAATTCTAAAGAAGTATTTTACTGAATTAATGTTTTGATAAAAAATGTGTGTCCGAAGTCGGTAGTTTAATTTGGGAGGGAAAGATGATAAGGAATGGAACATTCTCGGATTCCATGGTGATTAAGCGTAATCAACACGCTTTTCCTGTTAATTGACCCAGACTGTGATATTAAGCACATGCAAAATAGAGGTGTAAGTTCTATGTTTCAAGCACTTTGCTTCGAGACTCGGTGCCATGCATAGCACAACAGCCATGCCTCTGCCATTTTAATGATCAGTGCTTTTAATAGGTTTATCTTAATATTGTTTCATTTGCGCATTATTCAGTTTGCTTGCAAAGTTTTTGCATTAATACTGACAATGAACATCATTCTAAAACATTTTAATTGTTACACAGGTTTTTTTTTGTTGCCATTGTCAACTAGATGCTTTTCAGCTAATATCAGTTGTTTTTATGTTTTAATGTTAACACATGTATTTATTTTTTTTTATTAATTTAGAGCCATTAGCGTTTCGCTGAAATTTGCTTCCAAGTCATTTTTGTAGCATCTTATTGCATCATATTATTTTTAATTCCACTCAAGATTCTTTAACTTATATTGAGGAAGTTTGATAAGGGATGTGAGAGAAAACCAGAGTACTCAGAGAAAACCACTGACCTTTGACAATTAAATTGGCAAATTTTCTTAAGCAAGGATCTTACTAAGTGGAATTAGAGCCCAGGATGGGAGACACTAACCGTGGCAGGGTCGAGGGGTTTTGATTATTTCCATATCAGAGACAAGTGTCTATGGGCACTATTGTCAATTAAGACTGCTCTCTGACAGTGGGAGACAAGACTTCAAAATCTTATGACTGTTAGTTTGCCAAGGATTGAGTTATGAATGGAAATGGCAGACGTGACCTTTGTATTCCACCTTATGCCTATCCTTTACCACGATGTAGTTGTCTCACATTAAAGAAATTTATTGCTTTCCAATTAACAAAGATTGGGAGAATACATCACCATTACACACTCCTCAAAGTACATTGCATAAGTCTAAATTTTAGCAACTTCATCTATAGTTACTTATGTCACGAGAGAAAAATCTTGACAAGGACCGCATACAACCAATTTAATATAAGTCCCTGTGTCCTGAATGCAGTAATAGACAAGAGCTTATGACCAATGGTCTCATATCTTTGATTTCCAAACTTAGCAGGCGATGTGTCCTTGAAAGGAGTTTAAATCTGGGTTTATCTGATAATTGGTTATCAAGTAATGCAAAGTAAAGGTTCTGAAAAAATTGTCACTCCACTTGAACAAATAAGAAATACATGTATTGCTAAACCACAGAAATGAGGTGAGAATGAAAAAGATGATAAAAGTTTATAGTAGTAAAACAAACAACCTGCAAAAAGTTTCATCTAATATTCAGAAGAAATAATATGATAAAGGACAACAAAATATGATTTTAAGATTTTTTTTCATAATATATTTTAACTATTAACTTATAAAAATATAAATAACAGATAGCTATACTGGCACAAAAATTATAATAATCAGTTTTCTTGCTGTTAAATGCCTGCATCATTTTTGCACTTTTTAATAAATTATTGCATCGTTATCATTTATAAATATACATCATTATATCACAAATGGTCAAAATGAAAGTAGAAATCTCCCATGATTCTTTGACTATCCTAGTTTTTGACATCACATTAAAGTGAAACTAGGGTGTATTATTTTGATTTTGTATAAACAGACTGACTTATCTGTTGATCAAACAAGAATGACAGCTTCATATAACACATATATTTTCATGTGCAAAACATATATATTGATAGTGACAATGTCATATGTGTATTATAAATATACCCTCAATTCATACACATCAACTCGTAATAGTTACCTTTAACAAAATGAAATGGGTGGTTTAGATGAGATTGGACAAATTTCTCTTGAAAAAAATATACATTTATATCTAAATTAATATGAAATAATTGTACAAATTCTTTATATATGAAACAAAATTACAACAGTTATTAATAGATCAATTTGCATATTTGATTTTAAATACTGATGTAAGAAACAATTAAATGGATTAAATATAGATTAACTTATTAATTTCAACAACAGAACAAATAGAAATTGAAAGTTACAATCCCTAACAAATTACAAGTTAACTTAATAATAATTGTCATTAATGAAAATTGATTAATTCATTTAATTAATTGATTTATTTAAATCTGAAGATTGAGTATTGTAAACATCATATTAACATAAACACAAATTATCTAGTGAAAAAAATCACATGAAAATTAACAATCCCTAAAAAACAGTTATACAACACACAATCTTGTTTCTAACAAAATAAAACAACCATCATTTTGGACAACTATCTTATATCATAGTCCTGGAAATTCATCTTCAATTTTGTCAATAAAAGATATATAATAACCAATCACAACCCTTTCATTTGATATGCAGTTTACTATCATAAATGATAAATATTTACACAAATTAAAAAAAAACAAAAAACAATGAGTCCTTTTTACTTCACTTGTTTGTACTTATAAAACATCTATGATGATTTGGCAGTTATAACTTGTAGAACTTGTAGAATATATTTTATACATTTTTGAGAAAAAAAAAACAAAAAAAAAAACAAAGTAAAATCAATAACAAAAGTGATTTTATCTTGATTTATCAGTTATTAAAACTAAATAAATTTAAAATTAATATCAATATCATGAGAATCAAAATCCATGAAACAGATATCAATAGATTCAACCTGAAAAAAAGTGTCACTGAATTTTCTGTTTAACAGAAATAAGTTAATAATTACCTATACATATAAATATACATCATAATATTTAAGGGAGACAATTATTTTAATATGGAAGAATTTCTTCATGTATACATCAATGTCTTGATAAAATATTTGTTATATAGTGAATTTAAAATAAAAATACATTGTATTTATAAACACTGAGATATTGTACAGCAGAACACAAAATTGGCTGTATAACAAAGACAGATAATAGGAACCTAATACAAACATAACAGGAAGTTAACTATGGAATTCTGCAAGACAAAAATCATGAATGATAAAAAATCAACAAATATTTGATAAAACATGTTAGGATAAGAAATGAAACATAACTTGGTGAAAAATATCACAATGTTGGACAACTAGTTACTAATGTCATCTTGCTTGTGTCTGTTTGACCTTTCTTTGACCTTGATTGCTTGAACCCTGAAAATAAAAACAAAACTATTAGAATTTGATTTTCTATTTTGACTAAAAAAGACTAAAAGTAGAACAGCATTTAGATTGAAACTTAATCTAGATGCTGAAGTTCACATCTAAGTAAAAATAAGTTTTTTGTTCAGTTTGGATATAACTATGATTTGTAGAAATTTCTAAATTATGATAGTGAACAAATTAAACATAAGTTAATCAGGTTATGTAATTGTTCTGATCATCTGGTCTAACCTGTCTATTGACTGGCAGTTTCATAGGAACTTCTTCAACAAAGAAACCAGGCACTAATCCTCTTCTACCATTCATCTGAAAACGAAAGTAATAAAACTTAAAATTTCATATCTGAAGTAACTTATCCCTGTTTTCACTATCCAATTTTTTTATTCCATTTTATTTGTTAAAAACTTTTTCATTATACACATGTAACAATACTGGATAGGTTTATCTCTAAGCATGCATTTGAAAAGAAAAAAAAAACCTAATATGTCACCAACACAATCTGTTTTGTACAATATCTGAAAACACAATATCTTGGGGTTATACATTAACAAAATTACCATACATAAATTCCACATCAAAACATGTTCTTTCAGAGAAATAGTGTAGCAAGGCTGTACATCTAGCCAATTTTAAAATTGCAAAACACTTGTCCATCTAGAAGCTTTAGAACTGAATTTGGAATCTAGTGATATGGAACTGACTATACATTGTATAGTTGAGTAATGTTGTTTCATACCCCAGTCAGGATTCTTTCACATGTATTCAAGCAGCCAGTTGTGGGATGTTTGAGGAAAACAAAGGGCTCTGGGAAAACCACAACCTTTGGCAAGAAAACTGACAAACTTTTTCACACTATAATAATCTGAGTGGAATTTGAACCTAGCAAATGAGAGGCACTGTAACATTTGTACAGGTGAACTAAAATATCTCTGGTTTACAAATGACACGTCTTAAACTATTAAACTTAGATAAAACTAATTCACACCTAAAAATGAAGACTTTTTAATAATTTAGTCAAAATTTACTTAAAAAATGAATTAATTATTTTAATTAACTTTAAAGATGTGTTTTAAGAAATGGCTTATTGTTATGTCATTGAAGAAACTAAATGTACCTCTGCATAAAAGTATCCATCACGCCTTTCTTTCCCGTAGACAGTTATAACGTCGCCAGCTTCAAATGCTAACTCACAATCTTTGTATTCTCTCGGAGACTGTCTAGCAGGATCATAATCATAGATACCCACAAACTACAAACAAAAACAAAGATTACTGGTAATAAGAAAATCCCTTTTAGATGACCTCTGTAATGAAATCTACAACAAAAGAGTATTTAAGAAACAATCATAAACTACTTTTATGGTCTCCTTATAAGGACATTTCTATCAATGACAGTGTTATTTTAACACACAAATGTGCAAGATATGCATTACTGGTACTATTTATTTCCTTAAAAACCTGAATAAAAAATATTCTACAATTTTTTTACCAAAAGTCAATGAATTTTTATATACATGTATTAATTGATTTTTTGTACAGGGAATGAGGTTCAGTTTGTGCACAAAAATTTTGAACTACAAACAGGTTTAATCACACCTTATATGATACATACCACTTTTTTTTGACCAGTTCTGTATGGCTGACTATTTAGTATTTTTTCCATGTCAGAATCTAAATCAGACTCAACATCTGACACACTGTCTGAATCTTTATATGTTGTTTCCATGACAATGGATGACTTGCCAACAGATGTAAGAGTCTGTATTCCAATCCTTGTTTCCTTGGTAACATCTATGTTGTCAATGACTCCTTTAGAAGCCAGGGGACTATTGATCTGTTTGTAAGCTTTACCATTGATGTAAAACTGAAAACAAAATTAAACTTTGTTTAATCATGTAACAGTGACCTTTTATTATTCCAATATAATTAAATTAAATTGATCCTGATAACTTTTCAAAGAAATAAAAGAATTTATTACTTTCTAGTAGTTGACATTTATACCAGTAAGTTCCAGATTTTGACCTTTCAGTTTGGACACACAAAATAAATCTGAATTTTTTGCATATGTACAACTATATTTTATTCTCTAAGGTAATAATACTTTTATTCACGTGTTATTAGTCTCCAAAATTTCTTGTTAAATAACAAACTTATTCAGGGACCTGAAGCCTGTCCTAACTTTGTATTCATTGATGTAAGGTATAATTTAACACAACTTGAATATCAACAAAGATCAATTTTGAGGCCAATCAGCTTTGATAAAATCTGCAAATTTTTAAATTATATTTCAATATTTGAACTCCTTTTCTTTTTTTTTTTTTAAAAAAACTCCTGAAAAAATGAGATGAGAAAAAAATATATATTTAGCCTAGATTTTGACATTGAATATCAAAGAGCTGAGACCAGTTGTGTAACACATTATTGTTTTATTGATGTTATTTACCTTGTAACCGGTGACTTGTAGCCCATTGTTTCTACCAAGCTCATTAATATTTGGTGGTACCCATGATACTAACACACTGTTTTCACCAGTTGTTTTTGCTATCCTCAAATCTTTAGGTGCATCCGGTAAGGCTATGAAAATAAGATAAATATAGATGTATTTTTGAAAAGCTTTTTGTGTAAAAATGTATTTGATGTATTTTTGTACACATGTGCTTTAAATAATAAAACAAATCACAATAAAATGCTTATTTTTTTTAACATAATACAATACTAGAAGATTTGTCAGTCATCCTTATAATGAAAGGTATGACCAAACAAATTATTTTTTAAAGTGGCACACTAGGTAAAAACTATTTCGATAGCAACATGTTATCAAATGGAATAATCAGAATGTCAAAGACTTGCTGACAAGGTGGAACTCTTTTATTTGTGGGAGTAGATTTGTTGTAAGCTGTCACTGTAAAATACAAACTGGACAAGACAACCCCTTTATGGATCTTAACTAAAAAATACTCAATACAAGGGAGATCATCAAAATATAACGCTAAAAAAAATTAATTTCAGCCTCACCTTGGTTTTTCAGACGTCGAGGTGGTGGTTTGGGATGTGACTGTCTTCCTGCATCTGGAGCTCTTGGTGATCTTGGGGATGAACCATTACTGTAATGTCCATTTATTTGAGAACTTGTGGGACTTCCTTTACTGGAGTCTGGAAATAAAAAAGAATTCAAATTGCAATCAATGGTCTTTGTTTGATCTGTTTAATAGTGCACTATCAAAGGGTATATGCATTACATTTACATGTACATGTATATACAAGTAATTGGTGCCTATTAACATCTGTGAGAAGCATCTTGTTTGTCACAATAATGTTATCCAGGTGTTTTCAGGTAACTAGAGTATAGACAATGGCTCTGCTTATAAGTTACCACATATAATGTGGAATTGTTACATGAAATTACTTGGCCTATTTTTCTTGTACCTAAAATTTTCAAATTAACGCTGATCACATGGCAGGACTCACAAATCCTATTTGCACTGATTTAAGACATGGAAAAAATATTTAGATCTAAGCCATCAACAAACTTGACTCCACCTTTATAATGAGTATCTATCAAATTATACATAAAAAATCTACATCATGTAGATTTTTTATCTACTGGTATGACCAGATATAAACATTCACAATTTGTACCATCAGTAATACCACAAAATACGCATTTTTCGGGGAAAAAATTCCTGGTTATAAAACTCTAAATAAATTCAAAATTGTTTTTCTTATAAATATTTCTGATGGCTGTATATCACATTAATTTTTGTGACTAATGTATCACATTAATTTTGTGAATATTTTTTTTTATGGATTTTTACCAAAATCTATATTAGTTAAAATATTCACCTAGTTTACTGTTCCTCATTGTATCATATATCTAGATTCATTTGTATTATTTTCTCTGGAACGTTACTAAGGTGACTAGGACATTGTGTAAGCTGTTTTCTTCTTCTTTCTAGTAATTTCTGGCGGCCATTTTCGTTGGCTAATTGGGAGAGAGGTAGAAGATACCTAGCTGGTACTAATCCAACTCTGCCATTAACTTGTGCCTGACAGTAGCCATGTTGATCAACTGGACCTAGAAGAAAATAAAATAATTATAAACTGTTTGTTAACTTAAATAGGATTAACCACAACGTAACCCATTTGAAAAAGTGGACTAATGTTACCATAAATATACCCTGTTTCCTGAATTTTACAATAATTACTTTTATAAGTGTTTTCTTTTATTCAAGAAATCCCTTGGTAAGTTGAGGGTGCTAGTGAAAATCCACAATCACTTCAAAAATTAATGGTTTGATTCTTTTTTTTTTCCAATTAAATAAATTCAGTATTTTTGATAGTGGCAACAAATGATATTCCTAAAATTACCAAATTACAGATATTTTCAAAATTCTGTGTAATGTTACATAGGGCCATCAAACTTGTTTTACCTGTAACTCTCACTTTATCATCTTCTTTCAATGGCAGCTCTAGGTGTTGGCGTCCTCCACTTGTAGAAAATTCCTCTGGATTATAGTCTGATACTACAATACAGTCTGTATTTGGGGATATAATAAAACTGTGAGGTGAATTTTTCTGTGAAGAATTTGGTGACTGGTTCTGTGGAGACTGCCAGGCTTGTTTTAGTGGTGAATGGTCTTTTTCGATCAAATTATCTCCCCTTGAATTAGGAGAGTGAGCAGATCTTGTTATACGAGGTAGATGCTGTCTCTCTGAGTTATTGGGTTGTAATGGTCTTTGGTGTCGATCATACTGATCTGGTAGACGTTGACGTTTTATTTCAGAGTCACTGTCACTTAATGAGGAGGCAGATGGCGATCTTATGGATTCTCCACCAGCAGGATGAAACCTTGGACTAATATTATGTGGTGATCCCATATCCTGAAGGAACAAAAGAAACACATTACTGAAAACTCCATTTAGAAATATAACTACAAATGCCTATGCATACTACAAATAAAAATATACACTTGTTTGGTATCAAGACAATTTTATAGTCCTATTATGGTATCTGAAAATCAAACGTGGCGTAACACTTGACCTGCTTTTTATCAGCAAATGAGTATCAAAACCTGAAAAATTATCAAATCTTTAATCGTATTTCAATACTGACATGGATGTCTAATTTTCATATTAGATTTTTCCTTGTTAATTAAAGACTGTTAAAAAGCTCATAATGAGAAATCTACAAATCAAACATGTGGCATAACACCTGACTTGCTTTTTTTTTAAGCATATGAAATGTTAAATCTTTTTGAGAGTTTTGTTACCTTGTTACTAGAAACATTTTATGAAGAATTGGTTGATTTGTTGAAATAGTAATTTACAGTCTTAATCAAAACTATTTTACTTATGTTGAGACTACTCAGAGAAAAACACAATCTTTAGCATGCAAAATCAAGTTTGGAACTTTTCTATGTCTATTAGTAATTGAAAATTATTACAAACAACCTTGATTTCCATAAAATGTATCTGTATAACAGAAAATGGTGCTGCAATGGGAAGTTAACATTTGGAACATGTAGGTATTTAGGCTTGAAATGATGCCCTTGAAATCTAGTATGAGGAAAGAACAGAATTCCTAAATTGGTAATTTATTCCTCTGTTTAAAATACTAAATTCATTCAAATAAGATTTTCTTGAAATTTTTCAAAGTACATTGTCAAAAAACACAGTACAACTATCAGTAAATACAAGGATATATATATATACATGTATATATATCAGTACATACACTATCATGGCCATTGTATTCTTCGTTGGCCATCAATGCTTCTAATCCATTTAATTCCTCGAGTAATCGGACAGGTTTTCCTGGTCCTTTTAACTTCCTTAGTTCTACACCAAGTCTTCTTAACAAGTCATCCTGGATAAATAAGTATGAAAATATTACGATATATAAAAAGACTATTAGTAGCTGTGGGAATAATACCATTATTTGTTGCAATAAAGGTTAGCTGAAAGTTACATTATATACATTTATATGGAAAGATTATACACTGTATTGGAATTGGAAATACTAAACGTTTTTTCATTGTGAAATTGCTGTTGAATTTATCATCCCTGTTTTAATTCTCTGACTTATTTTGAAATGTCAACAGCTACAGTTGAAGTTGGAACAGAATTCCACAAAAATATCCATAAAAAGACAGAAAAAATTATAAAATCAATTTTTATCAATCTTTTATTATGTAAAGAATACTGGTAGTAATAATTTAAGATAAAGGTGATTTTTAAAGGGAGATAACTCTGTCTTACTTAATTTCATTCCAACCTACCTTATCTCTACATTTCAGACATAAACGTTTGATTTTTGCTTTAAGTGGTGCTATGGTTACCAAGGCATTGTTTTTGGCTTGTTCAACCTCTTCATACTAAAATAATAAAAATAAACTAACTTAATTAAATGTAGCAGAAACAAAATACATGGAAAATTTAAACTGACACATGTACAAATTGTTTTCTAAATAACTGTAATGAGTACAAGTCACTGTTTCCTTTTATGGAGGTCTTCTAAAGAAAAATCAAATTTTATGAAAAGCCATTTCAAAAGAACTATATAATGTAAATCCTAAATATTTTAGGAGAGGTAAAGACAACTCTTGGTATAGCATTTCACTTCAGAAAAGTTGATGCAGGTCACATCTGAAATGGTTTCAAAGTATATAATGGGTTTATTTTTCTAAAACAAATGTATAAAACAGTAAAATAGTTTGAAGTATGCTAAACTTCTAATTTGATTTTCAGTTTCAGGATGGTTAAATTTTTGTTTGAAAGTACTAATAAGTAAAATTGCTGGAATCATGTCTTTAATGCAAGTTTTTTAACACTTATTTTTTTATATACCAACTAAACTGATCACATACAGTAAAACCTTATTCGTAATAACTTTGTCCCCTTGCTTATTGCCACACCCCTATTTTGAATTCCCCCCCCCCACCCACCCCCAATAAAAAAATACATTTCTTGGACATAAATTACCCTGAATACATTGCCAAACCACTAGGCAATGAAAAGTTACATTGAACAAATGGTGGCAATGTGTTGAGGTTTTACTGTACATGAACTTTCATTATGTATAAAAATATATTCTCCATTCCATCTATATATACAGGTTTTGTTAAAAATAAACATAAATCTATTACTACATAAATTTGAAAACCAATCTCACTGCAGTTAGAATGATACCTAAAATTAAAATGTGTGAAAAAATGAAACAGTGATACAATACATGAATGTTTTTAAATTTATCTGGTGAAATGAAAATATATATATATATATATATATATATATATATATATATATATATATATGTATATATTATAAGTTTGTGTGTTTCATCTTCTTGGTGATTTAATTCTCCAAAATTCTGATCATGCCCTGTTGTTCAGTAACTAAGGTAATTGTCAAAATTGCATGCACATACTGGTATTTTTAGAAATCAACTATTCATCCTTGAACCAAAAATGAAAATCATTGACCCACAAAACTTAAACAGACAGTGAAACGTGTAGTGGTATATTTCTCTACTGAAGCTTAAAACCATGACCCAAAATTGTATGGGAAAAAATGAATAAAAGAAATCAAAAGTGAACATACATGTATATCTAGTGGTTCAATTTCAACTAAATTTTTACCCGTGATTTTAATTGGCCATAACTTTCTACACCTTTCTGTAACTCTAAAATTTCCTGCTCAAGGGAGACAACTGTCTTCTTAACTTCACCAATTTCTTTAACAATTCATTTACCTTTTTTCCCTAGTTTGCATTAATTCAATTAAAACATATATTCCTTTTAGAAGAAGTTGTAATATGTAAGTTGAAGTCGCTAAGTTATAAATAACCAACATAAAGAAATTCTCAACAAAGAAGAACATATCAGAAAGTAGAAAATTAAATATTTAAAAACAATTACAAAAACTATAAAACTGAAACATTTTTTTCTTTTCTTTTAAGCACTTGGTTTTTAAATATAAAGAAAATACTTATCACAAACTAGCTATTTTATCTTAAAGTATCGTTGGTTTTTCAAAAAGAATTGTCAGTTTCAACAAAGAAATAAATTCTATATCCAGTGAAATAAAGCATATTTCTTCCATTTAAAACTCCTTAAAAAAAAGTCTTTATTATTTTCAAGTATAACTGACATTTTTCTCAAAAAAAAAAAAAAAAAAAAAAAAAAAAAAAAAAAAAAAAAAAAAAAAGGGAGAGAAAAAGAGAAAGAAAAAAAACTACACAAATTTTTAAGTTTTTACCCTCTCATCAAGTAACTTTGATGTTTCATCAAGCCTTTCTTCCAATAAAGAATATTCAGACTCTAGTTCAGGAATGACCTTGACCTTTTCTCTGAGACCTTTAATCTCCTGTTCAAGGTCAAACCTTTCTGATTCTACTAATGCCAACTCCTTAATTATTCCTTGAAGATTTTTGTACTTTGCAAAAGATGTGAATATAAGTTAGTAAAAGTACTTAATATTAATAATAATAATAATAATAATAATAATATTGTTGTCGTTATTATTATTATTATTATTATTATTATTATTATTAATCATTAACTCAATACAAGCTGTTATATATACATGTAATGTAAAATGAATGTGAGTCCCAAAGTTTGAATGAAAAGCAATAAAGCACTTAATAATTATAAAATTGGTGTTCATCAACTGAGCCAAATTCCTCACTCTGTATTTTCATACACTATAATTATGTAGCCACTTTTTTTGTGCAAATTTTTTGCAGTCTGAAGAATTATTCACAAATTCAGTTCTTATACCAGGCTTTTAAAAAGTAAAAATTGATTTATTGGAGGTTTAACTTAAGTTAAAGTTTTCATTCACTTTTTGCCACAATTCACAAATTAACAAGTTTTCATTCACTTTTGGCACCATTCATAATTAACACAGATATTATATTGTTCATGGGTCTACAGAAGGTACAAATTACAGTTATAACATTTTCTAGTAAATTTTTCAGGAAAGAAAATATGTCTACAAAAGTTGTTAGTTATGTTTAAGTAAACAGAGGTACAGAGGAACATAATACTCAAAAGTATTAATCTACAATGGAAGTTAGTACACTTGTTTAACACAGATACAACAAAATCTGTAATAGCAACCACCTCTATATAATGACCATTTTCCAACTAAAACCAATGTTTTAAATTCTTTCATCTGCCAAATAGAACACTCGTATAAAGACCACCTGTCTATAATGTACATATTTAGTAATTTCAGCAAGTGGTCTTTATGTACAGGTTTACATGTATTTATTATCTCAAAAACAATAACTAATCAAATTTAAAATCTGAAAAAATAAATTTAAATATATTACCTTTGCTTTTAAGTTGTTATAAGCATCTTTAGAATTTTTTAGCAGTTTTTCAGCATCCTGAAGTTCCGTGACCTCCATCTCTAGACATTTCATAGAATCTAGAGCATTTGTTCTCATATCCTCTATTATCCTACATTCATCCTGCCACTGTTTTAACTCCTTCATTAAACTTGTAACTTCATTAACCTGTTCGGGAATTAAAAACATGAATTACAAATAATATGTGACTTTCATGTTCAGAAAGTTCAATTCAAATCACATATCAGCTGGGGAGGGTGTGCTCACATTTAAAAGCTGTACGCTTTACTACCGGTAATTTTGCTGTTAGGAAATATACCATATAGCAAAATTTTTAGCCATTTTAATTTTGAAATTTGTTAAAGCTAAGGTTTTTTTCCCTCATACAAAGCATTCCTTAGCTGGATTTGAAATCATACAATTTTATAACTTTGGATTTATTAATTTACAAATGTTTAGATTATCTTTTTGATCTATCAAATTTTTCGACCCCTAGTGTCACTTATAAGAAATAAATTTCTAAAGTGTCCACATATGGCACATATTTTTGTTATGTATTTACTTGTTTTGCATTAAAAAGTTAGTTCAAATATAAATTATTTTCTTTTTCTAACCATTCAAATAAGTAGATTAACTCCTACAAATAATATGGCATATTTGGTAGACATCTCCCGTAGTGATACAGCATAAGAAGATTCAAGCATGAGGGGACTTTTAATTCTATGGTATTTTTCACTGTCCTACCATACAAGTGCTTCATAAATAATGTAAAACAAAATTATGAGTAAGTGATTGTATTAAAAATTAAGAATTTGAATGAAAAAGGAAATAATAACTGACCCTGGCATTAAGTTCCCTTTCCTTTTTATTGAGTTGTGTTGTCAAGGCAACAGGGTCCTGGGAGATATCTAACTTCTTGTTCCCTGATTCTGTTATTTCTACTTTCAGTTTTTCCATTTCTGCTTCTAATACCTGGATAACTTCTCTATCACTCTTTGTATCCTAAAACAAAAGAAAATGTGGATTAAGTTTTATATATATACATGTGTCTTACAAAAAAAAAAATTGTCTAAAGAAAAATTGGGATTTGCAAACATGCCAAATGATAACTCTTAGTGTATATTTTGAACACTTATTTCTGTTGGATATGGAATTGTCTCTGTAAGGTTTAGTAGAAAACTTTGGTAATATAGACACCTACACTTTGATGCTGATTTTGATTTACCCGGTAAATCTTTTATAATTTTAATCTACTTTTTCCACATCCCTTGAATGCGAGAGCTGAACCACAGGATCTAACAGACTTTAGATAAAGAAGTATAGATGTGTGGCCAATTGTTGAAGTTGTGGATTCTTGATTCAATTGTGTGGGGGTGGTGGAGGGTGGTGGTGAGAGGTGTTGATGGTGATGATATAAATTACACACTGCTCCATCTCAGAAACGTGTAGTGGAATATTTCTCTACTGAAGCTTAAAACCATGACCAAAAATTGTATGGGGAAAAATTATAATTAAAAAAAGAAAAAAGTGAACATATATCTAGTGGTTAGATTTCAACTAAATTTTTTCCCGTGGTGGAGTTTGGTGGTGAGAGGTGCTGATGGTGATGGTAGAATTTCACACTGCTCCATCTCAGAATGTCAAAAAATGATTCTCATAAATGCTAGGGGTTTATTTGTGATGGACTGTCATCTTTTACTCTTAAAACGCTTTCCACCAAAGAAATTTTGAACCATTGTTCTGATGAGCTCATAATCTGAGGTCAGAAATTTACTTGAATAAGTGACCAATGTCTTAATAACTTAACACTCCAGCCTCAATCTACTTCTTCTAAAGAACTACTGTACCATCTTACCTGTTCTTTCAGAAGCTGATGCAGTTTTTCTATAAAGGCTTCTAAAATTAATATATATCTACATTTATCTTCTAAATCTTTCTCTAATCTGTTTATCTGAAATGTAAAAAAAAATATTCAAATTTATGACACTTAAAAATACCATGAAAAAAAAATAAAACCTTACTCTTTAATAATTTTACAACCTAGCTTATTCCCTAAGACTTTTAAACTCAGAAATGAATTCAACTTGTGGCATGCTTTATGTCAATGTAATGTTAAATTCAGAAACAACTGTTCAAATGGAAATTTTCAGCATATCATTGTGTGAAAAATAAAATAACTGCAATGGTAACCTACAAAGGTCCAAATGAAATGTTAGAACTTTATTGTAGCCAGAGCTTAATTTTGTGTCTGGATGATTACTGATAACAGCCTATGATTAAATTTATAAATATAGAGTAATATTTTTAGATACAAATTTAAAGAATATTTTTACATAAAAATCCTAATTAACAACATTACAGTAATACACTTGTATACATACTTTTAACTTAATATGTGATAAACCAATGTTTATTTGAAATGAAGTAGAGGGGAGTGTAGTATTGATGTTTTATGTTCTAATCAATATTATTTCACTGATATGAGACAGTCAGTACTGGGATGGTAGAGGAAACCAAAATGTCCAAAGAAAAACATTCATTTTTGGAAAGTAAGAAGAAAATTTTTAAAAATGCAATTGTCCTTGGTGGGATTTGAACCATGGTTGAGAGAGATTCTGTGATCAATAAGGCGGCATTTGAAACACTCAGCCATTGAAGCCCCTATTGGAAAAATAAATTAAATTTCAAAACAAAATTAAATCCAAAAATCAAAATTATAACTTAAGCCAAAATTCCAAATAAAATAAACAACTGATAACAAAGAAAAAATCAACAGACAACGAAAAAAAAAAATTATCACTGCCACCCTCTATATTTCTAACAATGTTTAAAAAAGCCCTTAGCTATGTGTTCAGATAACATTTAAATTGAGTTCACAACAATTAAAACTTTCTTATAAAAATTAAAATAATTAAATTGGAAACAAATAAAAAATACATTTGCCCAATTTTCTTTTTGATGTGATATTGCAATTTGAAAAATATATCAAAACAATGAGTGCTGTTTTCTTTCTGTGAAATGGACATAAAACAAAATAATACAGAAAATACTACAACATGTGATGAAGTGTAAAATTTTCATATTCAATAACAATTTAAAAATTTCAGTATTTTGTGAGCATATGTTTTCATTCTTCAAGGGGAAGTGCTAAAACTAGGTATATTCATGTGCGGATAAAAATGATCCCCATTATCATCACGGTTCAAGTCTTTGTGTGAGTGGTTACAATGCTGTAAAATGTAACGGGACAAAAAATAACTTGAGATAGTGATGACACACCCACTACAAGCATATACTTACCTTCATACGCCTACGTCTCGATGGAGGTAACTGTTTATACACATATATATAATGTATGATCAATGGTTGAATGAGAAAAAAATACAGAAACTGCAGCTGAACAACTTGTAGATAGCAGTAACCATGGCAACCAAAAACAATCCCCACAATGATACCTGGCTTAATGACAATATTTATGGAGGTATCCGGTAGCAGATTCAAGTATTAACCAATGAATTCAAAAACAATTCAGGTTCTTAATTTCACGAACAAAAATGATAGTCAAATGAGTAAGTTTATTAAGTCTTTATCAAGATAACTTATGAGCAATCAATGACATGAATGAACAAAAAAAGCATTTTACATTTTAAAACAGCTGACCATTATGGGGATCAGTATAATTTCCTAAAAATAATAAGCAAAAGCTTTCCAGAAACATTATGACTGATATGACAAAATGAAATATGATATTCTTTTGTAGGCTTAAACTCCAAATTATTGAGAAAATGATAACAAATTTCCTGTATTAAAAGATAGATTAGTGAGAAAATTCCAGTTAAAATGCAGAAAATTAACCCAACTTTTTTTTATTGGCATGTTATAATGACTTACTTCCTCTTTCAGAGATTTATTCTCTCTGTCTGTTACATCTAACAATCGATTAACTTCACTTGCCTACAAAATAAATAATGTTATACATGTGATCATTTCTATTAAGTATGTTAGTTGAATTACATGGTCATCTATTTTAAGTAACTAAAAATAAAATTGAAGTAAAAATTTCAGTTGAATCTCCATGATAGGAATGCCTCTTAAAATAAAGTTTTTATTCCGATAAGGGAAACTTTTAATTTATGCTTGTTTTATGAAACAATATCATAGCTATATATTTGAATTAATTAGTTGTGTTTAGATTGCCTAAGATTAGGCTTCACTTTAGACAGGTCGAACTAAACTGCACTGCAACATAAATAATTCCATGTGTGTTTTGTGCAAGTTGACTTCAATCTCTCTCTCTCTCTCTCTCTCTCTCTCTCTCTCTCTCTCTCTCTCTCATTACCTTTGTTTTCCACATAAAGGCACTATCTTCATCATCTGTTAAATCACTCCTACTAGATGGTTTATTCTGTAAAATAATCAAAATAAAAACATCAACATTCAAACTGTAAAATAAAAAAAATGCAGTGTAAATACTACATACATTATCAGATTACAGCAATACAGACTGACAATCAGCCAAAATGTATAAAATGTAACAGAGACATGTTAGCAATAGAATGTGAGGTTGTTTAAAGAACTTGCAGAAGAACGGTAAAGTGAGTCCATCAAAAACATGAAGACTGGACATAGATAACAATAGTGATAATAAAGCTGCCTGGGTTTGAATACCACTCAGGACAGATCCTAATGTAAGAAAGTTTGTCAGTTCGTTTGCCAAAGGTCATGGTTTTCTTCGGACACTCTGGTTTCCTTCACCATTCCAGAACTGACCGCCTGGAAATAAGTGAAAGAATCTTGACTAGGGCAAACAACACCATTACTCCACTCCTAAACATTACATAAAATTTAAGAGATAACTTACCTGTAGTGTGTGACTTATTTGGGCAATACGTTCATGCAATGAGGGTCGTTTAGGTGCAGAGGAGGCAGATGCCGTTCCTCTTCCGCTGTCAATTCCACTTTCCATTGATACAGCTCCAAAACCAGATGACCTGGAGAGTCTTTGTAGCTTGCTTGAATCCTTTCCATTCTGAACCTCATCGCCACTTTCTGGACCTGAACTAAGTGCATTATATGAAGTTTCGAAACTGTCCATTGTTCTTGATTGCAATGATGGTTGCATACTGCTTGGCAGTGGTGGGGGTGGACCAAGAGAGTCAGTGCTCTCTGATGGACGAAATTTTCTCCGTTTGATAACGGGACTTGAGTTTAGGGAATCTGTGTCATTCTGTGTATATATCTGACTTTCCGTCTCGGATGGGAGGGTCAAACCCAAAACCAACTCCTCATCGTTAAGGCGGGACATTTTATTTTTACTGGAATGTAAACTTGTGGCTTTGCCAACACTGATCCATTCGTTGTCACTCTTTGTAACTGTTGGTGGACCTTTTTTCAGTGATTCCACAGTTTTCCAATGTACTTCTTCATTGGCTGTTTCTACATCACTGGCAACATCAAGATGGCTGACTAAATCATTAATCAGCTGTCTTCTATCATCTGTTGTAGTCTGGCCATTAGGCCTCATATGATTTCTTCTTTGCACAGCCTTAAAATAAAATAAACATAAAGTTTAATTACAGCAAGAGAAATGGCAAGTGTCAACTAAAATGTCTTCTCATTAACTTCACAAAACAAAACAAAAAAATAAATTTAAAAACAAAATAATAATAATAAAAAATATAAATAAATAAATAAATAAATAAATAAATAAATACTATTGAACCTTACTGCAATGTTCTAAACATGTTTTTACCTTGTAAAACTGCAAGTAAATTGAAAATGTTACATTTTTGCAAATTTATTTAAACTTTATGTTTTTCAGGACATTCCTTATCAAACTTATATTCAAAAAAATTTAAATAGAAAACATGAAAAAGCCTTTGATATATGAAGGATTTTAAATTTATGTACATGTATGTGTGCAGTATATACATAGCTTTGTGCAAGTCAGGATGGGTAAAAAGCTGTGTACATAATTCATGTATTATATTGGCATATTGGCGATTTTAACGAATGCATTGACAGTGATGTAAAATTTATTTATAATTTTCAATGTTTGTGTATTCAAGGAATTAAAGCCAATTGTAAATATCCCAATTCTAACTAGGTAAAAAAAAACACTTCCTTTTTCATCTATGTCTACAGTCTAAGCAAAAGCTTACCAACCATTACCATGGCAACCATTACATGCTAAACAACATCATCAATTCTAGTTATAACATTTTACATTACAATAACCCACTATTTACATAGAAAACATGTTCTTAACAACAATAAAGTTTTGTTTTTTTCTATCTTACATTTATATCACAAGATTTTCAAAAGCACTTGTCAGCCAACAACAAAATTTTATTTATATTCAAGTACATGCCTGGAAGGCTTGTAAAAACTAGGAAAAATTATCAGCCTTATTTACAACATAGAAGTCCAATTCATAGCTTTATATAGCTTTGGACTAATTAAGTTACATTAAGTACATGCTACTTGCTGTCATATAAAATTCAGCTCAGACCAGACTTCATCCTTTAGCTCACTGAATTTTTTTTCCCAAAATTTAAAAAAATTTGGATGTTCATTCAAGGGGTATCAAATGCTTTTTTTCTGTATTTTATTAAGAAAAATGTAAAATGAAAAAAAATCCAAGTCTGTTTTATATACATTCTACGTCTATATAAAACTCTATCCTTCACTGATTTTAATAATAATAATAATAATAAAAAATAATAATAATAATACCATAACACATAACAAAGTATAATAACAAAGGTGCACATTAAAGGCAAATATCAAGCTAGCACCAGACTCCTGCAGAATTAAAAATACCTGACGAGGGTCCAAGTTAATAAATCTGCCATCCTCAGTTAGAAACATTCTCGCATAACTTTTCTCAATCTTTAGTGATATAAAATGTGTGTTATTTTGATATTATGAAATGATAAATTAATAACATATATGCAAAAAAAAAAAAAAAAAAAAAAAAAAGCAGCCAAAAATATGAAATTAATTATGGAATTTTCATCCTGGGAACAAAACAATTTTAATAATTCATTCAAAAGAGAAATGTGTTCATTTTGTATTTGTATTTTTTTTTTTACTAAATGTCACAAGATAGCTTCAAAAGAAGTCTATATTTAGAAGTTGTTAGAATTGATTGCTGGTAATTTCAACTTTAATGGGAATTAAAAGTGGTCTTTATTTATAGGCAGACTTTGTACATAAAGACCACAATAAATCTAAATATTTTTTAAAGTAACGCTATATACCCAATTTCAAGATTTCTGTCCGTTTTCGAATGTTTTTGTTCTTCTACTTTATTTCATACTTTACTCCTTAAATTTTACTTTTTGAGATCAAGATTACCTTGGTAATGACTTGGCTCATTTTAGTGTATGAATAATTTATTTGAACTTATTCCATTGTAAATCATTTTTTTAAAATTTTATTTTTTGCTTTCTCTGATATATTTAACATGGTGGCGTCACACAGTTTTATTTTTTTAAATATCAGAGACAAGCATTGTGGATGTAGGGTAAATATTTACCAAATAACATCATGTTGGAATTTAATTAACAGAGTCCATTATTGTAATTTAATGCTTTAGATTCCGCGGTTCCAGACTTACTGTAACTGTGTACACAAAAATCAGAACTAAGTACATAGCTCCTCATAGAAAGATGATATAATTTTGTTAAGTTTCTATGTTTTACATACTGTAAAATCATAAATATTCGTGGGGGATTAAATTTCGTTATTTTCGTGGGTTACTGAAAACCATAAAATTAAATGTCATTGAAAATTTTTAATTTCCATTGCCCTCAATGACACTTATTTTCACAAAACAGAATTCCATGAAAATTTCTACCAATATAATTTTTTAAAAATGCAAAACCACGAAATTTTAACCCAACGAATATTAATGATTCAACAGTATGTTAGTAGTTCATAATATATACATGTTACAATATTTTATCTACTCAAGGTCACTAAAAATCTGGGTCAAGGTCATCCAAACCATGTTTCATATACAAAGAAAGAGTTAATTTACTGTCAATTCAGAGCTTTTGTGACAGAACACAATGACATGGACAGTAAAGTTGTTAGTTAATATAGATATTATGTTACAACTATCTAGCAATCTGCTACAATTTTAATATTATGTTAATAACAGAAATTAATCATATATGATCAAGAAGCAAACACTAACAATTGTTTAATATGACACTAACATCTGTTTAATATGACACTAACATTTGTTTAATATGACACTAACATTTGTTTAATATGACACTAACATTTGTTTAATATGACACTAATATTTGTTTAATATGACACTAACATTTGTTTAATATGACACTAACTTTGTTAGAGAAGTTTTTAATCCTACAATACTAAGCACTTTGCTGATTTCATTCATGTACCATTAGCAAAAGAAAGGAAGTGTTGTTTCAAGTGATTATGGAGAAAATTCTGAAATAAAGTTTTTTTTAAATAATGTCGTTTTGATTGGATAGAGTCTACTAATGTGACCTTATTTCCATTGGAACTTAAAATAAGAAAAGTTTTTCAAAATCTTATGGTACTTGAATGCAATCCATCAAAGAAAAAAAAATCCTATAATAATTAATTAATTCAACAAGAACAGAAAATTATTGGCAAAAGCCTTGCATGTGCAAATCTTGACATGCCAGTTAAAAATAACAAAATAAGACACAGATAAGCAAAACTCATTTTGGTAAAATTTCACAAACAAAACACTTACTTTTGATAATGTCTCCTCTTCCACGGTACTGGCATCTGATTGGCTGATCGGGTAGCTTATTTCCTGATCTAGTCCAATCAGATTATCTGCCAGCTCATGGATCGGCTGACTAAACTGTGCTTTATTGCCATTCATCTGTGTCTCTGCTATGTGACCAGGCGTCTCTCTCATGCTCTGAGAGACAAGCTTCTGGTTTAATTTTGCATCTATTTAAAAACAAAAATTAAAATAAATAAATACATTTAAATTTTCTAATGTGGCCATGCAGCATACCACAAGATACCCTAAAATGTTTGTACAAAACAATTACATCTTTTGAATACTGGATCACACAAGTTTACATTTTCCTGTAATACCAGGCACTGGGAACATGTTACCAAAAAATACTGAACAAACATTGAAGGGTACTGAACCTGTGGTATCCATTCCAACCTTGTAAGTCTTGTTTCTGAATTCTTCTAAAATCAAACGAAACATGATACAGCTAGCTCAATATCATTTCCTCAAAAACCACAGACAAATCAGAAATTGTTATTTGTTATAGAAATATAAATTATAAACACAACATATTGAACACATTTTAGCTTGATAAGATTTTACCAGGTAATCATGGATTAGGAAGAGACAAATAAGCCTTTATAATCCTATAAATAATCCCTCCATGTACACAGACTGGCTCAGAAAACTATAATCCACAGATTATGAATTACATGTACTTTTAAAAGCAACAATATCATCCGAGTCAGTGTGACCAAATGTGATATAATCAAAAAAGAAATGACAATGTGTCAGCCATAACAAACAAGATGTCGCCAAAAGTCATACAGAAGATTTACTTTGATGTCCCTTCCTATTGCTTCTTTGAAAATTATATCTTAATTTATAAACAAATATTTAAGGAAACATTATGAAAAAACATCCATTTTTTAAAACATTCTCACGTGACTAACTATTTCATTGACTGATGTATTATTAAGTTTTACAATAAAAAATTTTAAGTTTTCCTCATGGGGCCCCTATGAAATGAACAAGATGTTACTGTAGATGTATGTTATTAAAATCAATTCTGTTCAGTATTATCTATATATATAATAAATCAATAAAGTATACAGTGTTTTAACTACAAAACAGTAATAAACAGTAATAATATTTTTGATATGCATTGTATTCTTTAAAAACTGTCAAAAGTAAGTATAGTAATATATATATTACATTCATCAAAATAACTTTCTGTGAATGACATCATACTTTTCTCAGAAAACTTTTCAGAATTTTTAGCAGCTTTTAATTTCATTTTGGGAAATCTGTCAAAATTTTTCATTTCGAATAACTTTTAAGCTTTTTTGTAAAAGTAAAATTCCTGTGGTTTTTTTTTTCTGGTGAAATAAATACTTTCACAATCTAAAACCAACAACACCCTTTTCGTCAATTTTTGTCTACTGATTCAACTTTCATAATGAATTTTCATTAATCTAGAGGCCAATTTTAAGTACAAAAGTCTAAGGTAAATATAATTTTTTTTTTCCAGATTTTGCAACCATTTTTTATAATACCAGTAATTAAATTGAACTGAAAAATTGAAGGGAAAAGCAGTGTATTAAATAAACAAAACCTAGTTGTCTCCCCTGTCTGTTGACTAAGGACATGTTATGGGCAAGAACCTAGAGACCCAGATTATGGAAAGAGAAGCCAGGGAAGACCAAGAGAGACATGGAGGAGGACAATGGATATTGAAATGAAGAAGACGAGAAAGACCTGGGTGAGCTGGAAAAGATTACTAAGGAAAGGCAAGATTGGAGTTCTCTGGCTGCAGCCTTATGTGCCATCAGGCACGACAAGGATAAGTAAGTTGTCTCCCTTGGAAAAAAAAAAAAAAAAACAGTGGATACAGAAATACAGAAAAGAAAAAGGAACATGGACCTTCAAAATAGCTCACATAATGTGTGATTATTTCATGTTACTGTTAACTATTATACTGACCTCTATATATAACTGGTCCCATCTCTTCCCTCTCTGCACTGCCAACAAGCATTTGTTTCTAGAAAAATTAAAAAGCAATAAAAAATGAACATAAAAGACCCATGTACTTCAAAATTTACTTGAAATTCTGTACATAAAGACAGTTGTCAATGAGGGACAACTGATCTCAGTATAAAATGGTTACAATATTCATTTCACCAGTAATTGCAATACTGTTGGTTTTAAGCACATTTCATAGTGGTAAATACCTATGTTTTAACATAAGATATTAAACTTTTTCCATCAGATTATCTCAGGAATGTGCATCTTTGTAAATTCCAGACATATATTTCAAAATGCATGAGGAAGATCAAGCCAATAGATTCACACTATATTTTTCCATTATTCTTGCAATGATTCATGTGTGTGTGTGTGTGTGCATGAGCATATATGTGTATGTTTGTGTTTCAGTACAAAAAAAATTATATGATAATATGTTACCTGTGAACTTTCTAGTTCATGAACTCTATATCTCAGACGATTTTCACTACGCTGAAGGTTATGTATTTTGTCCTTCAACAAAACCTCTGCTTCTTCCAACTGACGTAATTTTTCCGTCGTATCAACATTACCTACTTTATGTTCATTCACTTGGCTTATCAAGTTTTTCTCATTATTTTTAACACTTTCAAGTTCCTTCTTAAGACGAAGTTCTGAGTCACTTAAAGTTACAACTTGTTGATTCAGCATTTCAAGCTGATTCTGTAGATTAACAATATGATGTGACAATGCAGCATTTTCCTGAACTGCATGGTTAAACCTTTGGCTCACATCCATATTCACATTTTGAAGTTCCGACAACTGGAGCTCTGAATTTGAACTAACAACATGGAGTTCCTGAATTTTGGCATTGAGATTCATCTCTTTGTTTTCCTGGTCTTTGACTCGCTGAACTAAATTAGCCTCGGCATTTTCAAGTTCTTTCAATCTCATTTCCAGATACTGTGATTTTTCCGACAAACCTTCTTTTTCCTTTGCTATACCTTCCAATGTTTTCTTGAGATTTGCCTCGGAAACAGATAATTCTGTTACAGAAGTGACAAGAGATTCTGACTTTGATAGCCAGACTTCCTCATCAAGTTTATATCTGTGGACAAGTTCCTTAAGTCTCATTTCCAAAATCTTTAATTCCTTGATCTTATCTTCCATTTTTTCCACCTGATCCTCGAGTTCCCGTATTTTGTTGTACAAATCTTGTTCTGTAGCTTCATACTTATCAATTTGTTCTTTTAAAACTTTTTCTGATAACTGAAGTTCCCTTATTTTCACATTTTGATCATGGATCAATGCTTTATCTTTCCTTGCAATATCATGTAGTTCCTGTCTATCTTGTTCCAAATCTGTCAGCTAAAAAGCATGTCATTATAATTAATAATGATTAATTATAAGTAATTAATCTATCGTCATGCCTCTATTTAATGATTAACAAGACACATGTTGTCTTGTGCTCCAGAACATCATATCAACAGTTTTTCAGCCATTTAAGACAAGATGGTATTTTTTTCTGAATTAATCTTGAATACAAACGAGAATGCATGTTTTTGTGTTAGTTATTTCTAATAGGTTTCAGATTAGCATGGAGAAGAATGTAGAAAAGACTAAATTCTTTCACTGATTACAAAGTTTTTAGTTCTGAAATGGTGGAGAAAACTGGAGCTTACCAACAACCTTTGGCATGTGAACTAAGACTTTCATACAAGATTTTACTGATTAATATTCTGCAAAGACAATAATTATTAATCATGCAGATTAATCAAACTTATTTTGTTATTTTGTTGTCTTCTGTTTTTGGTTGCTTTGGCTTTTGGCAAGTACAGATTTTTTATATTTCTTTTTCTATATTTAATTTTAAAACAAACCTGTTGTTTGAGGTGCTTCTCCACTTTGTCTAACTCCCCAATACGCTGTCTTAAGATATCTTCTGGAGCGTCTAACATGGTGTCTGATGAAAATTTTCCAACCTTTAACGCTCTTTCTACTGTATCAATGCGGTAAGGATTATCATGTATGCTCTCTTTCAATAATCGGTCATCATCAGTTTTATCTGAACTAGAAGCTTTGTTTTCCTTATTACTTGTCTCTATGTTTTGTACTTTCTTCAGTAAACTTTTCTCTGATAACTCTAGCAATCTGATATTTTCTTGTAATTTGCTTTCTGATGACTGAAGGGAGATAACTCTATTTTGCAGCTCAAATATCTTGTCATCTTTTTGTCTTATATCAGTTAATCTGTAAGTATAAATGAAAAACAAAATTATCACAAATAAATCATCATGGCCAGATGTTCCAAAAACAGTCATCATCATGTATTAAAAAGTATTCTATCAAACCTTTTATGGTGTGATAATAAATGTGTTCTTTCAAGGACAAAGTTCCAGGAAATCACTTTCATTTCTGAATCAGACTTCTACAGCACATCATGTAATACCCCATAAGGTTTGGGAGAAACATATGGAGTTAAAGTTTTCCTGTAAAATAAAGTTATTCTGGGACTATGAGATATACAATTTCTATATTGTACTACATAAATATTAAGAGGCACAGATGATGTGATATGCTTGCAATGAGTTCCAAACAGAATAGTCAATGGTTACACATGTATCTAGGCTGTTTACAAACTTTTAAAAAAAATTCAAACCCTAAGTCATAATTTTATCATGTTGAAACATAATTAAGCACAAACAATTATGAACAGATCTTTATCCAATGAAACTGAGTAAATCCTAAGTGAAAAAAAACCTTTGCTATTCTAACAAAACTCAGAAAAGAATATACAGTAGCTCACTAGACTCTCCAATTTACAGTAGCTCACTAGACTCTCCAATTTACAGTAGCTCACTAGACTCTCCAATTTACAGTAGCTCACTAGACTCTCCAATTTACAGTAGCTCACTAGACTCTCCAATTTACAGTAGCTCACTAGACTCCAATTTACAGTAGCTCACTAGACTCTCCAATTTACAGTAGCTCACTAGACTCTCCAATTTAAAGGGGAAAAAAAGCACAAAAACTAAACACTATATATATATATATTGTATAAACATATAGGGAAATGAACTTACGGGACAGGATGCCAGGGTAATAATTTTCCAAACTTTTATAAGGTGAACTTAAAAATGTAAATCATTATGATCATCATGCGTGAAAGATTTAAAAATTCAATAATTTGGTAATTAATATTTCAAAGGAATATAAGGCCACAGATCCAAATTACAATTACTCAAATTGACATACATTTAATTGTGCAATTATAGGCTGGCGTAAACAACATTTCTTTGGTACCGTAATTAAATAAAATACACATAAAAATAAATAGAAATTGTCAAAGATTTAATTTGTTAATTAATTAATCCTGTTAATATCTTTAATAATTCAAGAAAAGTAGAGACAGAAAGAGAATATGTGTGCCATAGTGTTTGTATTAAACAAATCAACATATAAAAAAACTTGTACATAGTACCTATATCTCATTATAGGTATATAACTTGAAATTCTCTCTATGTCCAATAGTTCTCTTAATAACATGAAGATAAAAACAAAATTACAGCAAATTCCCCCAATAAAATATCCTCAAAACACATGGCTTAACACAACTATTAAATTATCCATACCATGAATTACCTATTACATGCCATATCTGTCATGATTTCAACTTGTTCATGTTCTATTTTATCAATAGAAGATAGTCTTTCACATTACAATTAAAAGTAATAAATACTCAAAATGGTTTACAAACGATTCAATGGATAGATAAGGTACCATCCTCAGTTCTTAAATTGCTTTTTAATAGATACATTCTGCATAAAATTAAAATTATGTATATTCAGTTAAATACATTTACTCCAGGGTGTTTGACCTACCAGTGGCATGTATGAACAACATAAAAAAGGTGTTCAATTTCATATTTAGCATTGTATTATTTTTATCAGGTAAAAAAATATGGGATATTTAATAAACCCTTTACACAAAGAAGTGCTTATTTTATTCTGTCCTTTAGAAAAGCTTGAACAGATTATTTCATAAATAATTTTTTAACAGGAACACAACACATACAAAATAAAGCATACCAACCTAGCGACAACATAAAAATACCATCAATAAGCTAATATGTTTCCTGCAAGTTTGTCAGTTGATAAGCCTGAATTGTGACTGGTTACATTAAATCAACTTTGATCAAAGAAAAAAAGATAGATTTCTATTTGTTCAAAATTCTTCAAACTTTGATCAATTTTTCTATACTAAGTTTTGATACTCTAAAATGATTTTGATCAAAGTTTTAGTTAGTGTAAACATTCTTTTAAGAAATAAAGAATGTGTAAGTTGAGACCAAACCTTAACCCAAGTGGTAACAGTAATTCAATTTCTCTCTATTCAAGAAGTTTAAAATGTCTTTTTTTGAGAGCTTTTTTAGTTTTATAATTAAACAAATATATCTTAAGAATATTAGTCTTTATTTACTATGTACATATTGATATATAAATATCATATTTGAATTATAAAACAAATAACTAACGTACCCTGGTTGACTATATAAATTACCAGTATAAAGAGTTTATAAAATAGTACAGCAAACAAAACATAAGTAAATTTGAAGTATGTAAAAGTTTCCATTAATAAGTACACCTATAAATAAAATCAAATAGGTCTCCACCCTGCTGACTAGTATAGAGCAGAGTGGAATGGAGTGGAGTGGAGTGGAGTGGAGTGAATTTGATCTGAATTGAGTTGAGTAATGTAGTTTTAGGCCAGAGTCAGGATACCTTCACTTAAATCAAAGTGGTCAATTCAAGGATAGTTGGGAAAACTGGAGTGTTTGGAAAATATCTTCAACTTTCAACAATCAAACTAAAAAACATAATGCCACACTGAGATCTGTTCCACCTGAAGTGGTAATTAAACCTGGTCAGTTAGAGGTGCTGTAATCTGTTATTTACTATTTAAAAGCATGGCTTCTGGTTACCTATATTTATTGTACTATTTGGCAGGGTCAAGGTTTTAATGTAAATGGTATATGGTTAATTAAAACTGTTGAACAAAAGTTAAAAGACCGATACATACAACAGTGGTATTCACAAATTGATGCATCAAACAAAGCTCCGACATATAGAATTATTAAAACAGAATTTGGTTTTGAAGATTATTTAGTTTTTTTACCAGAATATTACAGAATTTTAATGGCTAAATTTCGAACCTGTAATCACAAGTTACCCATTGAGGTTGGACGATGGCATAAGGTCGAAAGAAATGAAAGAAAGTGTCTATTTTGCAAAAATAATATTGGGGACGAATTTCACTTTTTATTTGAATGTAGCAAGTTCCATAACATAAGGCAAATATATATACCAAAACAGTTTTTTAAAAATCCAAATACTCTAAAAATGCATTTTTTGTTTAAAAGTAAAAATTATAATCTAATGTCTAATTTGTGCAAGTTTATCAGGGAAGGCTCAAAAGCATATCAGTAGCTATTCTTAGAACTGATATAAACTGATTTATTACCAAATAGAATATTATGATTGTCACTTCGCATCACACGACTAGTATATTTTGTACAATGATTGTTATTATTATTATTATTATATGCATATATAGCTAATGTTATTTATATATATATGTGTGTTGGCTATTTGTATGATGTAATAATGTTAACTTGACATGCAGCATTTTGTAAATATTCATGTAGAAATAATACCTCGCGTACCACCTCTGGTGGTTTTTTGAGTGAATTAAAACTTGAACTTACATAAAGCGTTTAACTTTTAAAACCATACAGTTAAACAAAATATAAGTAAATTTAAAGTATATAAAATAATAACCATTATTGGTTATATGGTATAAATACCAGGCTCCACCCTGTTGAAATGATCAATTTCTAAAATTATGTAGAGTATGGTTGGTCGACTATATTTATTGTAATGAGTTTACACTGTATATGACAAAACAAAAATAAATTCAAACTAAAGTCAACTAAGATAGATAAAATAATAACCAACATCTTGGTATATTGTGGTTAATCTATTAGTGTTAAAATCACGAATTTCAATACCCTTTATTATCCTAAAGACAAACACTTCATTCTTTTGAATTATTTTCACTGGCCTGGAGGTAGAGCATCCTTCTGAAGAGCAGGAGATACTTAGCTTGAAACCCTGGCTGGGTCATACCTAAGACTTGATTGAATACTTGAGATACTGTTTTCTCAACCTGACACTTAGCATTAGGTCTAACACGAGCTTTAGAATATCAGCTATCTCTTCAGTGCTTTTTTAGGATAAAAGGTGTACATTGCACTACTATGATTAACGAGCTATACACATCATAATACTAGTATTTGGGCAGAACAGTTACTTCAACTGGGTACAGATCAAATCATATTAGCTGACCTCTCTGAAAAATGAACTAATGTTATTTCAGAAAAAAACGTTTCCAGAAATTTTTTGACATAAATGTATTCCAAGCCATTCCACAAAAACATAAAAAAATGTGATAATCACATTGTTTACTTGCTTTACTTAACAAAAGCATAAAAAAGTTATCTTAAAATATGAGACAAAAGTGGAGAAATTACTGACAAAGATTGTAAACAGAGCCAAATACATTAGTAAAAACTGTATTTCCCATGGGTGAAATATTTCCTCTCCTATATACATCCGATAGCTTCTAGAATAGTTTCTGCAGATATTTCCTTTGTAATAAAGGTACAATAATGCAAATAAACCATTCATAATCTTTGAATTTAGAATGCATCTACAAGGTACCTATTCATAACTGATATATATATATTTCTTACCTAGTAAATTTGAGAGCAAATTGACCTTTATCATCAAAAACCTAATTTTACTATGGTATTTAATCCAAAATTATAACATATGTTTCCTAGTTGTAACACTCACACATTCACCAAAAATGATCAATATTGATTATTAATTAATAATGTATTATATGATTATACATGGATTGATTAATCAATTACCTGTCAATTATAACACACCTGACAACACCTGAATGATTTGACTTTAATCACAGGTAGATAGATTCCTGATCACCTAGATATAGTCCAGGTTTAAGGTGGGGGACAAAATGTAAACATGCATTGACCTGTCAACACTACTTAATAGTAAAGTGTGACCAGTATAACCTGGTCATATGACCCTTATAAACATTTACAGTAAGGACCATAAAGATTGCATTAGGTAGGGTAAATAGCATAAATCTTTATTGTGAAGGCAAAAATATAAAATAAACTGGTACACATGGTGTGCCATCCCTTGAACAAACAAAATATTTACCTTTATCAATAAGTAAATCAAAGGTCAAAAAGACAGCTAAAAATGACTGACTTTGGAATGCAGAGCTGTCATACCCGAAACATATTTTCTGCTCCAATTCTTTGTATACACAATTCATTCATACACATGTATTAATAGTTTCTATAAATCCTTTTCCTTGATATAACTCTTAGCTTTAACTTAATAATCCTTGATAATTCCTGAAATTTTTAGGATTATTTTACACTTCATTAACTTTTGTTCTGGATGAGTGGCGGCAGAAATAAACGATCAAGTATTGTTTCCAAAGATAATCAATGAAACTAACGATTTATAAGAACCTGATTTATTATGCATCTGGTTGGTTGGAATGAAAACACCAGAGTTATGATAACTCTACCTTTGTTGAGGTGTTCAGTTTTGAGATAGCAGAGAAAATCAGAGTACCTGGAAAAGGAATTCCAATACTGATTTAAAGAACAAGCTTAAGTTTGACAATAAGTTTTCATTTTAGCAAATTTTTATTATTTCGTAAAAAAAATTATCTGTAGATCTGTCACCCAACAATAAAGTAAAAAAATATCAAAAGAAATACCCAAGATACATGTATTTATAAATTTTGCAACTTCAACAAAATAATAATAATTCAATTCAAATTTTCCAGATTTAATTTAGAAAATTGCTTTAATAAAAAAGTGAAACTATAGGTAGATTGATCAAATCCCCAATCCAATTTACAGAATCCTTCTCCATACCATGTTTTTTTCAAATAAACCATTTTCATTATAATGCATCATGGGATATACCATACCTCTGACGTTTTTCCTCTTCCAATGTCATTAATTTATCTTCTATTGATACTTTAGAGCACATCAACTCTATCAAACTCTGACGGAATGTATCATTTATGCAAGCCTGTAAAATTACGATAAAAGAATGAATTAAAATTGAATAACAAATCAGTAAATGGTTAGATCAAACCTACAACTTTATACTTACAAGGCCAGCATACCATCAAATAAATTACTATGATTCTTTGAAGTAGATGTTTGAATTTCAACAACTGTCTGTTTAACATTTTCATTTAAAACCCCAGAAAATGTGGCCCAATTGGTAAAAATCCAATTCATACCCATGGGTTTGGGATTTAAATCCTGTCAGTAACACATTATAACAATATAAACATGTCATTTAACAATGCTGCTAGCTTTTCTGGGTTCAGGATAATGGACAAGTTTGGGTTCTGAACTTGATCTTGGTGTGTTAGTACAGAGCAGACACACAAAACTCACTGTGTGACACACCGAACTTAACCGTTTGTGCACACACCGATAACCAGACATATAAATTTGACATCCAAGTTCAGTAAGGCTTGGATTTGTAAGTGCATGGATTACCAAAGGATAATAATGATTTTATATAACATAATGTTTCAATTTTCTCCAACTAGAAAGATGGGTGTTTGTTCATATTTTCAACCAATAAACCAAACAATCAAGATTCAATACTTGCTGAAATTGAATGATATTTGATCTAGTCAAACTTGATCTGTAACTCACTGTGGTAAACTCACATACCAAAAATCAATTCAATAGCTGCAAGCATTTAGGAAAAAGAAGTGCAGAAAACTGTTATTTCAATGAAATTATCAAAATGTAAACTTGATCTGCAACTCATTGTGGTTGACTCATATTCCAAAACTCAGCTCAATATCTGCAAGTATTAAGAAAAATAATGATGGACTGACAGACTGAAAGACTGATGTGTCAAAATCATTATACCCTCTACAACTTAGTTACATGGGTATAAATATGCAATGAATTAAAGGAGGGGCATTGCATTAAGAGAAATTATAAATTTTAGTCAAATAACTGTCTAAAAATCAATACTTACAGGTAATTTTTTAATCCAAGGGAATGTATTACTTTCCAAAGCAACACTATCAGCACCAAAAGTTATCACAAATTCTTTCACTAAACCTTGCACCACATTTTGCAATGACTGAAAACTGTCTTGCAGTTCCTTTAAATTGGCACCACTATGATTAGAATCTTTTTCAAGCACTTTCATGTTATCAGCAAAAAGCTGGTCTATTGAATCGTCACTAACTAAATGAGGTTTTAAAGTGTTTAACTCGAAAGAATCACTTTGATTTAGCTTGGTATCTTTGGATTTTGATAACCGTTTTTTCAAATGTTGAACTAGACTTTCCAGATCCTGAATTTTGGATTTCTGATATTTCTCTGTTGACATTTTGATTTTTAAATTGTCCTCAAATTCCAAGCACCTGTTTTCTAATTCATCAATCAATAAATTTTGTTTATATTCTCTTTCAGAAAGACTTTGAAATTCTTCTTCTAGTTCTGAACACTTTAGTTTTAATGCTTTCAATTCTGCACTATTTGAAACTAAATTTGAATTTTCATCTGGTGCACATATTGTTTCAGCACTTCCTAAAGGCTGATGTTTTGATTGGTCACTTTGTTCAGTTATTTCAGCACTTACTGTTGGAACTTGTTCTAATTGGATAACTTGTTCGTTGATTTCAGTATTGTTTGGTAATGGTGAAACACTGTTTTTGTGAACACTTTCTGGTTTTGTTTCATTTGTCACACTTTTTTCACATTGCAATTTGTCTATTTGTTGCAGCTTTGAATCTTTCTCTTCATACTCACTACACTTTTTTCTAAGTTCTTCCAATTCGTCTTGAATAGATTTCATTTCTGTTTGCAAATCCTCATTTTTACATTTTTCTGAGGAAATACTTTTTAAAAGTCTTTCTTCACCTTTCAATAAGGACTCAACTTTTTGTTTTTCTTTTTCTAAGTTTTTCATAACCTGTTCATTTTGCTGTTGTAAATCAAATACTGTAACCTCAAATTCCTGAGACTTACGTAATTGTTCCCTAACCTCACTTTCTAATGTTTCTTTTTCATCACCAACAATTTTTATACTTTCCTGAAGTTCTGCAATTTCATCCTCTAGTTCTGGTACATAATTCACGGAAGTTCTGGCTTTTGCCAGTTCTCGTTTTAATTGGTCCTCTTTTTCTTCCAGTTCAACAACTTGTTCCATTAATGAACTTTCTGATTCCTCTAGAAGTTTGACTTTATTAGATAAATCCCTCACATGATTCTCAGAAAATTCCATAGAAGATAGTTTATCTGACAATTGTGTATTTTCTAATTCAAGTTGCTGAACACGTTCAAATAGACCCGTAACCCGAACTTGACCCTCAGACAAATCTGAGGTATCAGTACTCTTGTCACATGAACATCTTTCACCTAAATTTTCAACTTGTTTATTTAATTCCATAAGATCTTCAGTATCAGTGGATTGATCATGCTGTTCACTGACATCTTTATCTGTGCTGAACGACGTATCTACACCTGATGTGCTCATATATTCCTTAAATGATTGTTCAACTTGTTCAAGTTCTTGAATTCTAGCTTTCAGTGTTGTTTCCTCCTCCAATAATATTTCACATTTCTTTTCCAGTTCACTACATTTAGATGCCTTTTCTTCTAAAATTTCAACCTTTTCTAAACATTCCTGTTCTGATTTATCTAACTCAATTACTCTCTCATTCAAATCATCATTTTCAGATTGAATTTGTTCAAAGTCATTTTTAAGTTTATCAAAATTTTCTGACAAACTTACTTTTTGTTGGCTTAATTCTTTTAAGTCATTTTCTAACTGAGCAACACGTGTTTCATTATTTTCGAGATCATTTAGTTTTTTCTTGAGTTCGGTAAATTCCACATGTGACCTATCCATTTCTGTCTTGATTCTGTCGTAATTCTCAGACAGATAAGCCTTTTCTGATTCTAGTTCTATCATGTGCTTTTCCTGTTCTGCTATCACTATTTCAGTGTCAATATTATCTCCAACTTTTTCTTGTAGATTGCTGTTCTCAATTTTTAAATTGTCGAAAGCTTTCTTCAAATCAACAAACTTTTCATTAATTGAGTTTTTCTCAATTTTCAAGTTTTCTATTTCACATTTTAATTCGGCATTATTTTTTTCAATGTCTTGGATTTCCATTAATTTTTCATTTAAATCACCATTTTCAGCCTGACTCTGATCTAGTTCCTGTTGTAACTGTCCATTTGTTCGAAACAGAGATGCTATTTCATCTCTGGCATGGCTCAACTCCTTGTCGGTGTTTTCAAATTGTTCTTTGAGGAATTTATTTTCAGTTTCAAGATTTAATTTTTCCTTCTCAAGGTTATTAATCTTTTCCATGAGTTCAGATTCATGTTTTTCATGTTCTTCAATTTCTGAGGACATTTCCTCTTCGTGTATGATGAATTCTGCTATTTCTTTTTCTAACAAATACACCTTTTTCCCATAACTCTTTTCAACCTCTCGTAATCTTTCCTTCAAATTTTCCTCATGTTCTTCCATACAATCTAATCTTTCTAACAGATCTTCTTGAGAACTTTGCAAACCTCTTACTTTCTTTTCATATGAACGCATTGAATCTGATGATGTCATGTTTTCATACATACGAAGTCTATTTTTTAATTTGTCCTCTTCATGTTCCATTTCTGCAATAGTTTCTGTTAATTTGATTTCATTTTCTTTGTAAATTTCTATTTTTTCCTGGAATTTTTCCAAAGCTGTGGCTTTTTCTTCAGACTTTACATGTAATTCATTTTCCAATTGTTTCAGTTTTTGAACTAACAGTTCATTGGATTGTTCAGAGTAGGAGTCTTGTGATTTCTCACTTTCAGATAATTCCACTGCGAGGGAAAGTCCTCTGGGACTAGATAACACGTTTTCTTGCTGTTCTCGGAGCTTATCTTTTAGGTCTTGATTTGCTGATTCTAACATTTTGACTTTCTCCTCCAGACATTCCAACCTGTTAGCGTCAGCATCGGCTACCTTAAGCCAGTTATTTGTCAGAGTTCTCTCATTCTCCTCAAGTTCATTAATCTTTTTCTGGAGTTCTAGATTTTCAGTTTGAACTTCTATAACTCTCTCTTGTAAATTTTCCACCAGTTCCGATTCATCCTCGAGTTCATCTCTCAGATCTAGTCGTTGCTGTAACATCTGATTGTGAGCCTCTAGTTCTGCGATTTTCTGACAAGCAATTGATTCTGCTTTTTCTAGTGCTTGAACCTGAAAATACATAAATAAAATTAATTTGTTAAACAATAAAGAGTGTTTCTTAATCTTTTCTAAACTAGTCTCATTCATAATATACTGCAAATCAAAACATTCTCTGTTTCTTTTGTACACTTGCAAATGCAAAAATAAAATTTATTTTGACTATTAAAACCTGATTGAGTTCAGCTGCTTTTATCCAATGATGCTAAATCAGAACTGTGCAAATTGAAATGTCATTTCTTGGGAAAATTTTACCAATTTAATGTATATCAAATAAAAGGCCTGATATTATTAGAAACCATATTTAACAAAGTAAAAGCATCATAGTAACAAATGATATACATGTATGACAAAGTTTTCATTAGAAGCCACCTCTCTCATACTTTTTACTGAGCACATAAATGCAGAAGAATGGGGGGGGGGGGGGGGTTACCATTACAGTTAAACCTAGTTCATCCAACAGATTTATAACGATTTAGAGTTCCATGATGGCAAAAAAATTATTTTACTGACATTTTTTACTTAATTAAATTTTGGTATTTAATTAAGATGACCTTATAAAGAATATGACTGTATGACAGAAAAGGATTTTGAAACTTAGAAAAAAAAAATTCAATATTTTCAAAATACCCTTTCTTCAATTTTCTAAAGACACACACCACACTTATATAAAAAAAAAGATTTTGCAATCATTTATTCTCAAATATACCAGATTAAAAATACAAGTAGACCCAGAAAAATATATTTTGTGTGTTGCTGCTAAACCCTAAAAATGGGATAGGTTTATTTTCAATTCTTAGTAGTTTTATTTAACATTTGTCTTGGGGCTGGATTCTTGAATATGTTTATCAATGACACTTAAACTGAAACATACTAAGGCTAAAATATTGAGGTCTGCAGGAAAGCAAAACTCAATTGATTTTTCCTGGAATGATTTTTTTTTTTTTGAAACTAAAAACAAAACATACAAACGGAACTTTCATGCAAACAATTCTCTTCACATACAAGGTTATATCAATTCTATGACATCCTATAACATACAAGGTTATATCAATTCTATGATATCTTTTAACATACAAGGTTATATAATGATACATTCTCATATTTATATCATTAAAAAAAAAAAAAAAAAAAAAAAAAAAAAATGGTTTCATTGTTAATGCCGGAGAAGTATATATAAGATAATGCAAGTGGATAACCCTGAAATAAACATGCTGAAAAAATCTCAGACAATCATCAAAAATTTAAAATGTTATTAATATCTTTAATATTTTTCTATCCAAAATGAAAACAATGACAAACATCTCTGATATGATCATTAATATGTGTTTATAAAGTTCTATTTTAACACTATTACAAACAATTGTTAATATTAAAAAATGTTGTACAGTCAAACCTGTCCAGTTAAACAAATTTGAGACAATTTTATTAAAATGGTCTTCATTTGTTTGAATGGGGCTTTTACATACATGTGGCTTTTATATAAAAGAAATTTATTATTTAGGTGCATGAAAAATGCTTGGCTCTTAAGAATTGTGACCTTCAAGACAGGTTTGACTGTATGATAACAAACATGTTAATTCCATGCTCTTTATTCTTATATATATAAATATGTAGATATGTCATTTCTGAAGACAAATTTTTTGAAAGGATAGGGGGGTGGTAATTGAATCAGGACTGTATAATTGATGGGATATGTTTCATTCAGGATTATTATATTTATATCGAGGTAGAAAATGCTTGGAATATGAACACTTTCTGACATTAGGATTTGTCTCAAATTGGGAAATGAAGTTACCTCCGAGTTTATTCCAAGCACTTTTGTATATTCTAATCAGGAATCGACAATCGATAAAGCATCACCAAAACACTCCATATCATACAAAAAATATAGAGTACCAATATCTTGACTTCTGGATAGAACTACAATTCTTTATATGACAAAAAACTGAATATTATACTAATAATCCTGATTTTAAAAAATACTTTTATGAGTGGCTTGTGGTTGAACCAGGTATTTAGTTTTTCAGAAAAGTACCACTTTTGGCAAGCCAACTATCAAGTTTGTGCCTGAAAGGGATTTAAAAACTAGACATTATAAGGCACTAAGATCTGTGAGTTGCTTTGGATCACTTGGCTCCCAAGGATCCTCAAGACTTCTATAAACACCAATCTTAAAGTGTAGGTATCTAATGTTCTTTAATAAAGAGATACATCCATCAGAAATTATAATTTTTTATGAACTAAAATGTAATCAATTTTTTAAATATCAGTAATTGATCAATAAAACTTTAGGCCCCAGAGATTGAAGTAAAATAGGAAGGTGAAAAAATCAAGAATGAGATGATTAAATTATCTGTTTATTAGAAATGCTATGTAGTTAGATCATAATGAATCTCCTCCAATCTTGGGATACAGAATGAAACTGTTAAAAATAAAAGTATGCTAGAAAAGAATGATTAAATACAGCATCATTTACGTTTCAATAATCCAAAAAAAACCATGCAATATGTTTTATCCAAAATGCACAGATGATTTTTGTTTCATTTCAAAAATGCATTCCAGGCAGTCATCTTCCAATGAAGCTAGTCAATATTCCACATTCCATGCTGCCATAGCTGTTTTGTTACCTTGTCTCTAATTGCTTGTTCTACATTGTCTTTATCAAGACTTATCTCCCTTAGTTCATGGATTTTCTGTTCTGCCACAGACAGTGAACGTTTCAACTCTGTGTCTGATTTCTGTAACTCTTCCAGTTTATCACGAAGCATTCCTTCACTACTTTCTAAATCATTTATTGTGTGTTCTGCCAGTTTCAGTTTGTCTTTCAACTGTTTATCTGTCATTTCATAGCAGTAGATTTTTTCTTGAAGATTTTCACATATGACATTCATCTCAGCAATCTTTGTCTCAAGGACTAAATTATTTTCACTATGACATTTCTCTTGAAACAGATTGTTTTCATGTAGATGTTTTTTAAGTGAATTGTTTTCATCATGTAATTTTGCCATTTCCAAGAGTATAGTGTTCATGTGACTATTCAAATCAAACACATCTCCTCTTAATCCCTCTGGCCTTGGGGACGGAGAGTGGATTCTATCTCCCCTTGGAGACATGGAATGCATTCTATCTGTCTTGGCAGGTGATGGTGACCTTGAGAGATCCAGTTTATTTGAATCTTTATTTTCTATACTCAAACTGCCATCATCACATTTCGAATTGTCTATCTCTGAGTCACCAATGGACCCTGTATCCATGGAAACATATGAAGATGACTTATCATCTTCATCATCAATATCACATTTGTTTTCTTTTTTAGTGTCGCCATGACAACCTGTACTTGCATTTTTATGTACATCTTGGTCCACAGTTTTCTATGTAAAATTAGTGAAATAAATTCAAATTATGATAAACAGCATTACAACATTGTAATGAATTTCATAAAATAACATGGAAGAAAAATAATATTAATTTTCAATACATCCTGTTATTTAGATAATAAAAAAAGACATGTGATTATTATTTAATATGAACTCTGTTGGGTCCTTTAACCACAAAAATAATCATCTTTCCAGTTTCAATTATGTTTACATTTAACACACCAGGTCTTCAACCCCCAAAAATGTTATTTTATTCCTGTATTATCTATCTGGTTAACAACCCCCCACCTCCAAATTAATTTATCCTGTTTTAATTCCTATTAGATTAATCTAGACATGTATTTAACCCCTCCCCAAATAAAATATTAGTTTATCTAATTCCTGTAATACTTATAATATATAATCAGTCTTTGTAAAAAAAATAGAAAAGTCTTCTGTCACTAACACACGATTCAAATCATTCATCTCTTTAATCCTCAAAATCTTCAACAGGATGAAATTATCCTTTTAATAGCCAGATAGTCCATTAATGAAACTGAAATTTACCTTTCCCCCTTCCCCACCCACAACCAAAGAAATGGTCTGTAATTGCCAAGTTCTTTGCCAAGTTATACCCTATAACGGACAAGACCTGAAGCTGAGATACACCAATTTAGGATCTGGTTTATATTCTTACCTTTACTTCTAAAACTTCAATAACTTCACTGTCCTCCTGACTTTCTCTCTCATATAGATTTATTTTATCTTCTAAGACTGCTTTCTCTTGCTGCAATGAGCTTATCTTACTCTGAAGTTCTATTAATGACTGCTCCATTATATGCTGCAAATAAAAACAAAAATCTGTTAAAAAGTCACAAATGTGGTAATATTCCTGTTATTTGTTATCTGTATGTGTTGTTTATTTATTACTGTTTTACATTTCTTTTCAATATCATACATGTACATACACAGGCCATTCTGTATGGTAGTCAATCAGAGTTATCTCCCTTATGTCATGTAAAAATGTTGAGAGAGAGAGAGAGAGAGAGAGAGAGAGAGAGAGAGAGAGAGAGAGAGAAAATATCCTCTTACTTTTGAGTATGCCATTTTTAATTATTTTACAACTGCAAAAGACCTCAGTATGAATTTGGACCACACAAACTACATCCCAGTATCATTACTGAAAGAGATAACCTCGGCTATCTATTTATACCTTGTGATTCTTTTTTTCATTAAGCCACCAACAGGTGATATTGATAACAGTTTTACCAGTGAGATGATAACACACCTGAGATAACTGAATACTTTACTATCATATCTATGTGGTAGTTTACATATGTAATAACATCATCTTTGGATCAATACATCACAAAAACCAACACTTTCCCAACAACCTGTTGTTTCATACTCTGGCTGTTCCAAACAAATTTGACATCTGGCAAAAGGATTTATGTATCAAATGTCTATTGTTGATAACAAGAGAGATAACCATATATATGTGTGAAGGTGAGATAAAAAATAAACAAAACGAAGGGATGTATATGTAGCAAGACATAAAAAAATGAGAGAGAGAGAGAGAGAGAGAGAGAGAGAGAGAGAGAGAGAGAGAGAGAGAGAGAGAGAGAGAGAGAGAGAGAGAGAGAGAGAATGCTGGTTTAATATGTTTTGGGGCAAGCTTTTCAAAATATATCTAAGCTATTCACAATTTCAAGACAGCATTTCATTAATCTCTGGGATTAATCTTAATACATGTACATATATTAATTATATAATCTGGTGCATGAAGTGTAACCTGCCCTGAACTAAGGTGTAAAGGTGCAAGTGTTATGACTAATATTAAGCCTTTTGGCCCAAAATTTTTAAGCCTATTGGCATTGATCCATCTATTTTCAGGCTAGTGATTTGGAAAACCCAACAGACTGACATGGAAGTTTCACAGAAAGTATTACATGTACCGGTATATATACACAACCTATCCTGAGTTGCATAATTATTTCTTAACTTAAAATTGACAAAATGACATGATTCTGTTTATTTATAAAATTTTTGAGAATTAAAGGTACCATTTTAAAGATCACTTCAAGCTTATAACATCTGTTTTTTTATTTTTACATAATGCCAAAACAGTATTTAAAACTTTCTTAAATTTAAGTAAACACAAGTTTAGTTGTCATGATTGTAAAACTGGGGTCAAGAAAATGTTACTTTACTGGTAAACCTTAACAAGTCAAGATTATCAAAAGGGTTGTCTTGCTGACATTTGAGGGCCTCCCTCATTGGCTGAAAGATCTAAATGGTGTGCTTACAAATCACAGTGCCTAGGTTCAAATTAAACTTACCATGAGAAACTTTGTCAGTTTACTTTGCATTTTGTCATGCAACGGTCATGGTTATTTATGGGCACTACAGTTTCAGTCCACCATCCCTGAACTGACCCCTTCTATAAGAGAAAGAATTTTGACTGGAGCATTAAACTCCATTACTTCTTTCCACACATTGTCATTTAGTCTAGTCACATGGCTGCATGAGTGGTTAGGCTTGTGTACACATGATTCAAGGATCTTTCAATTCAGGATCCAGACAGAACTCAGATACTACACCATTCAACTGCTGAATGAATGGGTTTCAAAAGACATATTTGTAGTATAACTTGCTTTTGATACATCAAAAGAAAATACACTTGACCTCATAGCCACTTAACACCAACAAAACTAGACCAAGCATCAGCCTGATAAGCCTGATAAGCCTTTATGCTCTGGACAGGCTCTTTGCTTTGTGTATTTGTTTTAACCATTTGTAGCTAAAGCAAATCCTGTCCCATAGTCAGTCTCTCAGCAATGTGGGTAGTGAGATATACCATAGATCTTTGACATCCTAATTGGTCCTCCAGAAATCTGAATTCAAAAATGTCCAACTTTATGACTCCTTTTTAATGCTATGAACCTTATTCAGCCCCAATTGTTTTTACCCTAGTTATAATTCTAAATCCAAAATCTCAAGCATCTCTCAAAACCAATTCAGCAAAAATGTTTTTTTTCTAAATGACAACTTTAAGTTCAACATTTTTTTACACTGCAATAATTACCAAAATCACTTACTTTCTTTGAATGATCTAAATTTTCTTCCTCTTCCTTTTCCTCCATCATCATTTCAAGGGGGTCTTCTTCAATGGTCTCTAATGTACTGAACTCATGAGGAACATCCTGTAAATAAAAAATACAAAAATAAAAATAATTTGAACTGTAGCCTTCCTCAGGACAACCAAGACTAACCCCTGCCTACTCCAAATGCAAGAAACAGGAAACTGCACAAATATGAATTTTTTATACATATACAAAGTTATACAAATTTATCATGCTAATAGAACAATTTAGGTGTAAAAGGAAGAAACTCCAAGAAAATACAACATTAAAGAAAAACACATATACACCTTCCCGTGAACAAGTCTACCCATGAACAAGTCTACCCATGAACAAGTCTACAAGTTTGAAGTCAATCCCTTCATAATTATAGAAGAGTAACAAATACAAAGTTAATGCACAGACAGACAACGTAAATACCCCGACCCTTTGAATGGGGGTTTACAATCCTACAGTCAAACTTAAGTAAACTTATAGGTTACATGATTCAAATAGTAACCAAAATAAGATATTAAATATAACCACCACAATCTCAAAATTTCAACGAGAAAGCAAAGAATTAACAAAATATAACATGTTCAAATGAAAAGTAAAAGGTCTCTGGCTGGCAGGTTGGACCTTGTATATGAAGGCTATTGGTAGGACTTCCTTTTGTACACCTCCCCCATCCCAAATCATTCATTGAATTCTAATGCTAAATGCTTCAAGAACTTCTTTAGAAAAGTAAGAAGAAAAAAAGGTGAAATAAAATACATAACCAATATTATTTTCAAGGTTCTAAAAGTAAAGTTTTTAATTTTTTTATCCCAATATTTATGGCAATATTACCCTCACCTCAATGCAAGTTATTTCATAAATACAGTAGATTCCACTTAATTGCATACCGGTTAATTGCATATTCCGGTTAATTGCATAATTTTTCTCTGCACCAAACCATTTCCTATTTAAACAATGTAAAAAATTCCGTTTATTTGCATAAACAAAAGTCTAAATTCCGCTTAATTGCATAAAAAAAATTCTGAAAATTATGCGATCTAGGTCTGAAGTTCATGATTACAAAATATATTTGCCGACAATGCAAAGGTAACCTCGACAGATGTTTACATTATATAAACATGTGTACAGCTAACACCAGGTGAGATATGAAGCCAGTTAATTAGTGTTCACTTTGTAGAGTAGTCATCCAATTGGTCTGTCAATACGCGTTTGTCAGGAAACGTAATTAATTATGTTAAACCAATTAAAAAGGGCTATGACAGTCGAAAAATTTGTACCCGGGTCACACAAGTTTTATAACGATTTTTTTCAACTGAAATTGATTTCCATTACATTTTCTAAACCCAGACATGGTTTTACTGGAACTTCGGTGTTGGGTTTTTCAAACAAAGATTAAATAAAACCAAAAACATTTTTTAAATTAATGTTTTTGTTAACATGGTTAAGGAATGTGTATCATTGTATGTACGTTGACTGTTATCCCATAGCAAGTTTAATAACGCGTATATACAGTTCTTTTTGGGTAAACTCAATCAATCATACCTCAATCAAATGCTTTATTCTTTATTTATTATTTCAGTTAAGATAAACTGGTTGAAATCATCGTTTACGGCTGAAAAACCCTTTATGTAGCAAGTTTTGTCGGTATACAGATTCAACATCAAAGACATTTTTTCACATAAGGAAGTGACGTTTTATTCATTAATTTCATTGGATCAGACCTAGTTACACATAACAACGGGAATTTCCAATTTATGACTGATCGAATAATTGGTCAATAAACAATTAAAATATAACTTTATATAAAATTAATAACAAGATAAGACATCTTTCAATTTATTTACACAAAATCTGTTTGAAATTTAATTTTACCGGACATCTTGCACGTTTGCCAAGCAACTGGATTTTTTCTATGTCACTTTTAAAAATAGATTATCGTACCGTGAAAGGGAGATAACTCGAACAGTATAACTCAGTGCCATGTGCGAACACGTGGATTTTTAAAAAGAAGTAAATAAACAAGAAATACGAATATCGCGAGTGTTAAGCAACAGTGAATTAAATACCAACAGATGTTCTAGTTACATACATTTTCTAGGATTAAACACAGATCGATGGTCTGAAAGAAAAGTCCACCCATACCACATTTTGGAATCCCATGTAAATACGAGGTTTAAAAACGATCAGCTAGAATTTTAAATCTTTATTTAGTAAAGAAAATATATTACAAGTCTTGAGATTTTAATTAATTAAATATTTTTTTCAATTATCTTTAATTATTTATTTTTTTATGTCAAAGGAATTACAAATTTTCTGCTGTTTTTACAGTACACCGACTTTGATGTTTACTAAAAAAACGGCCTCACCGGGAGTATACGTCAATCGATCAGCTAGAATTTTTAAAACATTATATACAAATTAAATAACATAATTTTTTTAATTTTTTTATTCTGAATTATTTATTTCATTTTTTAATTTCAAAGTAATAACTAATTTCCTGTTGTTTCTACAGTGTTCTATGATGCCTACACGAGTACTAAAATGGCCCCAACCGATGTATCCATCAATCAATTGTGCCCAAGGGGCATTTTCGGTTATTTGCATATTCCGCTTAATTGCATAAAATTTTCTGACACACAGACTATGCAATTAAGCGGAATCTACTGTATATGTTTACATGTTCTGGTATACATTTGTATATATTTTGAAATCACATTTGTATTTAATCACTTTTAATATAAAATAAATATTTTTAAAAACTTTAATCTACCATAATTTTCAACAGTTTTTTTTTTTTAATCTACTTTTCAACATTTTATCATTTTTATTAAAAATCAATACATTGCTTATAAGATAATTATGAAAATTTAAAAACTAAATCAAAATTTGTGATATCATCCCATAAACTTTTTAATGCTTATATACCTGAACATGTGATTAACACATACCAATGATTTAAAATGACAGATCTTATAATTAAGATTACTTGGAAATATGACAGGTGTTAACATCCCAAATATAACATACATTACCAAATGGAATAGCATACATCTTGTACATTTTCAAGCTTTTTTAAGTTTACTTTTTACCATCTGACTACACATGATAAGTAGATTATATCCAAAATATTTACAAAATTTTTTGGTTGCTAACTAGAATCTCACAAATATATATCTATTTAAATTTCATGGTCACAACTTCCGTTTTTTTGTCCTGAAAAAGGATATTTTTATCTTAGTATAAGGTGGAAACACCCTTTAAAATGACATCGATTGACATCGCTCCTTGTGGACTGTAAAACAGTTGTTTAACCTGTGAAATCTTTATGAACATGTACAATAATGTCACGAAGAAACAATATCTGTAGAGTGAAACCACAAACAAATACCTATACTCTTTTCTGATTTGTAACCAAATTATTATGCTTAATTTAACACCCAGTTGTACCAAGCCTAATTGCTTTACATGATGATGCATATCCTGGATTTTTTAACAACTTGTAAATGAAGTAAGATTACAAGATTCCCCTCTATCCCATCAGAGGTTCTGATACCCGTTTCCTTTGGTGGATTCAAGCAATTTGAATAATTATGGGAAAAAAATGTAAAAATTTAGAAATCTAACCATCAGTTCTTTAGTTAATCAGTCTGTGGTTTAACATGTAAAAAAATTCTGGATAAGACTATTTTTCATAGCCAGTAGAAACAAAAAATCTACATGTACATTTTTAACATTAATCTGACCTCGCTTGTTCTGTATGTGTGAACTGAAATTACTTACTCAAATGCAACTTTAAGGAAATTGTGGAAATAGAAATTAACATGATACATTCTGTATATATGTCTTAAAATGTCATAAGTCTTCTACAAGACATAATAACATTATAGACCATCTTGTTATTTCCAAAAAGATGCATAGGGATTTCTGTACATAAAGAACAAGAGGCCCATGGGCCTTAACGCTCACCTGAAGATATGTCCAATATTGTTTGCAAAGTGCAATAGACAATATATTATGTACAGAAACTTTAAAAGATTTCTCTAGTTAAGAACTCCCACGAAACTTAATCAGAAATATATCCACTCACTTTTCATTTATAAGTAGCTTATATAATATGCATGAAGTAACTGTAATGCAATGAATAATTTCAAAATCATTAATCAATTTCAGTATAATTATGCAGCTATGTCCTTGACCTTTGAACATATATGACCTCGAACCATACAGGATTGCCATGTCAATACCTACAATATTCTAATATACATGCCTATGCATGAAATTAATAGCTTTCAAGATAATGAATACTTTTGTATTCCTATGTTGATATGACCTTGACCTTTCAATATATGACCTTGAACCATATATCAAAATGATCAATGTTGCAAAACCTACAATATTCTAATATACATGACTATACCAAAACTTAATAGTTTTCAAGATAATTAGCAATTTAAGTCTTCTTTTGCAGCTGTGACCTTGACCTTTCAATATATGACCTTGAACCATATATCAAAATGATAGTCATGTCAATACCTACAATATTCTAATATACATGCCTATACAAAAAGTTAATAGTTTTCAAGATAATTAGCAATTTAAGTCTTCTTTTGCAGCTGTGACCTTGACCTTTCAACATTTGACCTTGAACCATATATCAAAATGATCATTGTTGCAATACCTACAATATTCTAATATACATGCCTATACAAAAAGTTAATAGTTTTCAAGATAATTAGCAATTTAAGTCTTCTTCTGCAGCTGTGACCTTGACCTTTCAACATATGACCTTGAACCATATATCAAAATGATCGTCATGTCAATACCTACAATATTCAAGCCTGTACAAAAAGTTGATAGTTTTCAAGATATAGTGACAAATACATAGTTTTTAGCAATTTCCTCACTCAGTGCCTTACAATTTCCCCATTTTGAGCCCCATGGCTACCATTTGTGCAAATCTGAAAAGAGATGACCTAAGGATGTTATAAATGAAATAACTAAGGTATATCTCTTGTAGATTCAGAGGAGAAGATTTTTAAAGTTTTTTACTATTTCCCCCCTTGTGGGGCCCCAAGGGGACATAACTCCTTCATTTGTGCAAATCTGAAAGGGCTTCACCCAGGCATGATGGTTACCAAGTTTCATTAAATTTGGCCCGGTGGTTTTTGAGGAGAAGATTAAAATGTAAAAAGTTTACGCACGATGGACAACGGAGGGAGATGGATAGCAATAGCTCATCTGAGCTTTTAGCTCAGGTGAGCTAATAAAAAATGTCAAAATATGGCAGGAAACACACATGTCTTTACAAATATTTTACACATTTTTCTTACCAGGTATGCAAAACCAAGTTACCTAGGCTGGTTTTTCATCTGAACTGTGATATATTTTCATTCCCAACTAAATGGAGTTTGATAAGAGAACATGACACAGTAACTTCACCAATTTACAAATGGTGTCAGACTTAGCTTAGGGTTAAACCAGTGAGCCATCCACTATCAGAGAGAACACTTTACCAACTAAGCTTAAGATAGTGCTACAACTAACTAAATACATTCATATTAAATATTCATTGGCTAAAAATAATAATGAAAGTAAAACCTCAGAAGTACATGAGAAGTGTATATTGGTCTTTCAGTCATTAAGGTGTCCTAGTTTTTTTTTTTCAATTCAAAAAGAAAAATGGACCAAAAATTGACTTTAACTAAATATTCAAGAAAATGATATTTCATTTATCAAAACTTCCTCTTTATAAATTGGTGTATATATAAGCATACCACATTTTCTGTGTATTTTTCAAATTCCATCAGTCATAATTAAAATAGCAAATAAGAAATCTTTTTCATTACAATATATATACATATTTATTTTTTCTTGAATATTTAGTTAAAGTTGTAAGTCAATTTTTGTATATGTATATATATATTTCACTTCATTATATATATGAAAATAAAAATTTTTAACAATGTTTCTTGTAATTAAAATTTTTCTACAGTTTTGTTAGAATATTAAGACATTACCTTGTAACTGTGAGCCATTTTGATTGCCTTGTCTATTGTAGGATATGTATTTATTTACATGTTAAAACTGACACAGTATATAATAGTGGGGTATCATGAAGGTGGGAGTATTGTTGATATTAACATTAGTACTTTTGTGTTCTGTAATGCTACATAATATTAGTACCACACTTAATGTAAATTTCGTGTTAATACATTTTTGTATTTTCACTTTTTTCCGAAAACCAGATAAGATATTTCTTGTCAGGTAATTATTACCAGTAATAACTTCTTGTACATTATCCAAAAAAATCTAGGATGTTGTCCTCGGAACAAACAGTGCAACACATGATCCGTGAGCCTTAAATATTGCACAATAATAAATGAAAGTAAAGTAGTTGTGTTTCTGCCTGGTCAAAAGTATTTTACTAATTATGTGTTGGTCAGTTCAGGAATGGTGGAAGAAACTTGAATGCCCAGAGAAACCACCACACTCTGGCAATTGAAATAAAAATAAAACCTTCTCACATATAGATTTGTCCTGAGTGGGAATCAAACCCTGATGGTGAGAGGCAATGTGATCGGTAAACACAAAATTTACACCACTTGGCCACCAAGGCCCTATCTGTACAACAATGACAACAGCCCTAAATAAAGGCAGCATAAATCCTGTCCCAGGCTTTTCATACAGACAAAACAGTAGAACTGTCTTTTGTACTGCCCTTCACCTATTTTATCCATTTGTTAAATCTGAAAAATGACTTTTTACAAATAAGTTCAAAATTGTGTGATTCTGTCATTCATTTTAAGGCTTTTTTTTCGGTCAAAATTAAAAATTAGGTGGTGGGTTGAAAAAGTTTTCTGAACAAAACTTTCTAACTTTTTTACTGAAAGACTTGATTTGGTTATCTTTTATTTGCATCATATTTGAAATACATGTATTTCTTTACTGAATTCATTTCATTTTTGTTTTTATTTATATTATGACATCACAATTTAAGAAAGAAATGATCAAATAAGTATATTTTGACAAAGGTTTACAAAACTTCTTTTTAGGTATCATGGCCAACCATCACAAAGAGCTCTCATCTGAAAAGACAAAGGTTTTTCCAGAAAGAAAGGAACCTTACAATTCGGCCATCGATTGATCATGCAGAACATTACTACACTGAGAGAAGAAAGCATACCCCCCCCCCCCCCCACACACACACCCCAAGTCAATCTCCATGTTAATCCTTCAAAGAGCATGCTAAACTATTGATATCAATTCTTTGCGGAAATTGAACACTGAACTTACTGGTGGCATCATCACTGTCTACAAAATTAAGACAGAAGGAAATAAAATATGCCAGATGTGATTCTCCTTTACTGTACCCCTGTTATAAGTGCACCCAAAGAATTCTTATGCTAGATTGATTTTTCATTATATCTACTTAAAGTGGATTGTTTTTATTAATGAAAATCAAGCACCTGTAAATTACAGGATCACAAGATTGTCGGTCACGGCATGTCAGAAAATGTGATAAGATAGAGCACTGTCTGTGTTAGTATACAAAGGTGGACAGGGTTGACCATTAGAACAACAAAAAAAATAACACATAGTATTTATAAATCAATAAAGTAACACCCCTACATAAAAAATACATTTACGTTTGTAATTACTGATAAGGTCATTATGATTATAATCTGTCGTACAATTAATCAACGCATGACATACAAAACGGAATCCTGGAATCCTGATACAAATGTATTATCAATATATAAGTGATGAATTCATCATCATTATAAGTATAGATATAATGCTAAGCAATTACACTGATGCTCTAAGTTACTTAATTTAATTTACTGGAAATACCAAAAATGATTGATATGAGAATTATAAAAATGGATGATGATATCATTTTTTAAAAATAGTTAAGAATTCACCACTAGAACAAAAAAAAAAAAAAAAAAAATAGCCAGAACAAAAAGAGCTTGCATCTTTCATCTAGATTTGTAGAACTGAGCAAAACTGCTATTAATTAAGTTTCATCTACATATAAACAGCTTTAATAATAGCAAAAATACTGATAGTAATTTCCAATTATTTAAACTACATGAATTACATTTAAATCCAGAAAACACCAGAGAAGGCAAGAGAAAGAAAAGTACCATTAGTTACAAGTGTGGAAAGCAGGACAGAAACAAGTGACAAAAGTACAGTAAACGTAGAGGAAATGTCATAACATACAGAACACAACGCCCCACACTGCCTAAGTTTGAATCATATTTCCGCAGTTCTAGTGAGAAGGTTTATCAGTTCTAATCCAAAAGAGGTGTTTTTCTCCACCATATCACAACTATTTACCTCTATATATAAGTAAAATGACCATGACAGGGGTGTGTAACTTTGTACATGTACTCCACTCAAGATCTCAAGGCCAACAATTTTAAAAGGAATTTTACACTTTATGTATCTTTTTATCATATATATCAGGGTCCTTGACGGAATACAAAGGTGGACAGCATTGTATAGAGTATGTATATATATCAGGGTCTTTGATGGAATACAAAGGTGGACAGCATTGTATAGAGTATACATATATCAGGGTCATTGATGGAATACAAAGGTGGACAGCATTGTATAGAGTATACATATATCAGGGTCCTTGATGGAATACAAAGGTGGACAGCATTGTATAGAGTATACATATATCAGGGTCATTGATGGAATACATTGGTGGACAGCATTGTATAGAGTATACATATATCAGGGTCACTGATGGAATACAAAGGTGGACAGCATTGTATAAAGTATATATATATATCAGGGTCCTTGATGGAATACAAAGGTGGACAGCATTGTATAGAGTATGTATATATATCAGGGTCCTTGATGGAATACACAGGTGGACAGCATTGTATAGAGTATACATATATCAGGGTCACTGATGGAATACAAAGGTGGACAGCATTGTATAAAGTATATATATATATATCAGGGTCCTTGATGGAATACAAAGGTGGACAGCATTGTATACAGTATACATATATCAGGGTCCTTGATGGGATACAAAGGTGGACAGCATTGTATAGAGTATACATATATCAGGGTCACTGATGGAATACAAAGGTGGACAGCATTGTATAGAGTATATATATATATATCAGGGTCCTTGATGGAATACAAAGGTGGACAGCATTGTATAGAGTATGTATATATATCAGGGTCTTTGATGGAATACAAAGGTGGACAGCATTGTATACAGTATATATATATCGGGGTCCTTGATGGAATACAAAGCTGGACAGCATTGTATAGAGTATGTAGATATATCAGGCTCCTTGGTGAAATACAAAGGTGGACAGCATTGTATAGAGTATACATATATCAGGGTCACTGATGGAATACAAAGGTGGACAGCATTGTATAGAGTATATATATATCAGGGTCCTTGATGGAATACAAAGGTGAACAGCATTGTATAGAGTATGTATATATATCAGGGTCTTTGATGGAATACAAAGGTGGACAGCATTGTATAGAGTATACATATATCAGGGTCCTTGATGGAATACAAAGGTGGACAGCATTGTATAGAGTATGTATATATATCAGGGTCTTTGATGGAATACAAAGGTGGACAGCATTGTATAGAGTATACATATATCAGGGTCATTGATGGAATACAAAGGTGGACAGCATTGTATAGAGTATACATATATCAGGGTCCTTGATGGAATACAAAGGTGGACAGCATTGTATAGAGTATACATATATCAGGGTCATTGATGGAATACATTGGTGGACAGCATTGTATAGAGTATATATATATATCAGGGTCCTTGATGGAATACAAAGGTGGACAGCATTGTATAGAGTATACATATATCAGGGTCACTGATGGAATACAAAGGTGGACAGCATTGTATAAAGTATATATATATATCAGGGTCCTTGATGGAATACAAAGGTGGACAGCATTGTATAGAGTATGTATATATATCAGGGTCCTTGATGGAATACACAGGTGGACAGCATTGTATAGAGTATACATATATCAGGGTCACTGATGGAATACAAAGGTGGACAGCATTGTATAAAGTATATATATATATCAGGGTCCTTGATGGAATACAAAGGTGGACAGCATTGTATACAGTATACATATATCAGGGTCCTTGATGGGATACAAAGGTGGACAGCATTGTATAGAGTATACATATATCAGGGTCACTGATGGAATACAAAGGTGGACAGCATTGTATAGAGTATATATATATATCAGGGTCCTTGATGGAATACAAAGGTGGACAGCATTGTATAGAGTATGTATATATATCAGGGTCTTTGATGGAATACAAAGGTGGACAGCATTGTATAGAGTATATATATATCGGGGTCCTTGATGGAATACAAAGCTGGACAGCATTGTATAGAGTATGTAGATATATCAGGCTCCTTGGTGAAATACAAAGGTGGACAGCATTGTATAAAGTATATATATATATCAGGGTCCTTGATGGAATACAAAGGTGGACAGCATTGTATAGAGTATGTATATATATCAGGGTCCTTGATGGAATACAAAGGTGGACAGCATTGTATACAGTATACATATATCAGGGTCCTTGATGGAATACAAAGGTGGACAGCATTGTATAGAGTATACATATATCAGGGTCACTGATGGAATACAAAGGTGGACAGCATTGTATAGAGTATATATATATATCAGGGTCCTTGATGGAATACAAAGGTGAACAGCATTGTATAGAGTATGTATATATATCAGGGTCTTTGATGGAATACAAAGGTGGACAGCATTGTATAGAGTATACATATATCAGGGTCCTTGATGGAATACAAAGGTGGACAGCATTGTATAGAGTATATATATATATCAGGGTCCTTGATGGAATACAAAGGTGGACAGCATTGTATAGAGTATGTATATATATCAGGCTCCTTGGTGAAATACAAAGGTGGACAGCATTGTATAGAGTATGTATATATATCAGGCTCCTTGGTGAAATACAAAGGTGGACAGCATTGTATAGAGTATGTATATATATCAGGGTCCTTGGTGTTTTGAGGTCTAAAATGCATGCATGTTGAAGAATCACAGTGACTCTGGACTACTGGGTACTTTGTTTTGAATCTGAATCATGCAGATCCTAGTGCAGAAAGTTTGTCAGTTCACTTGCAAAAGTTGATTTGATTTAGTGTGAAAAAAAATCAGATTACTTGCCAAAGTTCAGTAGCTTTAGTGTGAAAAAAGCTTGTCAGATAATGCTTGTCGAAGGTCAGTGGTTTTCTTCAGAAACACTAGTTTCCTCCACCACTTATAATATCTTGAATGGGACATATAACACCATTACCTCAAACCATTCTCATTTATATCACCTCTGTGTTACACTTAGTTTAAACATCATAGTGTAACAAATTTAAGTCTCTTCATTTTGTGTCCCTGGTCAACTTTATCAGTCAACAAAATTAATTTATTTGGAAGTTCCAATATTCTCATTTATAGATTCTAAAAAATTTCAATTAAGTATATATCTAAACATTTATAAACAGTTACAAGATAAAAACTCACCAAATTACGAAAAATTCAAGATCAATAGTTCCCATGTAACATTTCTGCTATGTCGAGGAGACACCGACAACGAAATGTCAACATTAAACAGTCTTATAAGACAGAAATTTAAATACTTTATGACATACATAAGAGTTTTAATCGCAACTTTATAATACAACAATTTGTTTTAAGCCTCTTTCAAAGATTAAACTATAAACAGAGACTATTTAGATATAAAGGATCATTATTATGCTATAGTACATAGATATATAATATATATACAAACTTTGTGTATTTTAAGTATATTTATTTTAAATTTTTATATGTGAAGAAGTATGTAATGCATGTGTTAATCTTCTCAAAATATTTTGTGTAGGTTAAACATTTTAATTCCTAGTTCAAAAATCATGGTCAGGATAATCCTCGGTCAAGATAATCCTGTTATGTCTAATCCTTTAATTCTTCATGATCAGTGGTTTGTTTTAAAAATGTGAAAGATGTAAAATGTGCCCTAAGCAAAGATGTTTGCACTTTACACTGGCTTGAAGAATGCCTACTAGTTCAGTTAAAGTCTAGTTTACCGCGTGGCTAGGAACCAATATATAACGAGTTGAATGGAATGGAGTAAGGGTGTTTAATGCATCAGTCACTTTCTTTCATTCATAATGTATGGTCAGTTCAGGGATGGTGGAGGAAAATGGAGAACCAGAATGATCTGTCAACATATTTACATTAAGATCTGATCGAGCGAGATCTGAATCTTGCTGGTGGGAGGTACTATGTTCTGTAATTTTGCACTTTAGACCACTTGGTCACCGAGACACCCCCCCCCCCCCCCCCCCCCAGTATACAACAAGAATTGCACGGATTTATATGTCTTGCCTGGTTAGTTTTTGATCAAGTGGAAAATAAATTACTTTAACAAAAACTTTAACATTTTGACGCACCCCCCTGGCCAACACCAGAAAAGTAACACCTAAGTCTCACCTTATGGTGATGCCAGGCTCGACAATAAACTGTAATGTTACCATTTTGTTCTGGCTACTATTTCATCATATGTACATACTATAGTATAAAGAAGATCAAAGCACTTCTATAAATATAAAAAAGATACTTAAATTGTGTCTGGATTGTAAATAGCTGGTAAAAGGTGACAGAAATCCACTCATACAGCCCAGTGTTTTCTTTTTCATGAATAAGCATTTTAAATTAAGAATAGAACAGAAAATTAAAGATTGCATGGTAAAACTTTTTTGTACATCCCTATCTAAAAATCTTTGTAAATATTTTAGGGAATTATTTTTCAAAATGCATTAAGCTTTCATTCTGTCATTGTTATGTTTTTTCAGTCAATATTTAGTATCAGATACTAATGGAAGTATTTCCTAGAAAACAATTAAAAAGAGAGGAATGAGACAATAATTGTTGCCAAGTGGTTAGAGCTGGAGACTATCAATTCATTGGTCATAAGTCCTAATGCCGGGTTCTTGTCCTTGATCAAGTTTTCAACATCCATTCCAATAATGATACTCAACAAAATACAATGTTGACATACTGTAAACACTTAACTTTTGTTGGCACTTTACAATTTTCCAGATATTGGCGACACCGTAACAATTTGCGAAAATTAAGTGTTGTGATTATGATATAAACATATTTTAAGAGAGGTTACCTCTGAAGAAATCGCGAAAATTTATGTTGTGAAATAGGTGTTACGTATTCGCTAAAAAAGTGTTGCAAAATTAAAATGATAAGGAAAGATATTTAATTAAATATTTGATTGTAGTCAATTCACATAAGCACAAATGTTCAAGGCTCTGTTAGATTACCCAGTTAGTTAGCTAAAATGTGCATCTTGTGTATTAGTCAATATTTTTTAAATTTCTCTTCGAAAGTTAATGTATACATTTGTTATCACAAAATAGAAACAAAACTCTATCTCCATACAAATATATATTTAGTTTTAACAATATTTCAATCAAAAACCATCTGGTTAAACTAACAAAGCTTTAAAGAAGCAGGCCCTGACATAAATGAGTACTATCAGAAATAGTCACAAAAACTTGTGGCAAGCTGCTGTCCCATTCTATTTGGGCTTGGTCCAGACTTTTTTATCCACAGAATTTTTTAAAGTTTTAATACATCTCTTAAAATTGTTCAATGTTTTTCTTTTAAAATGTCTCTTAAAGAAAATGCAGATGTTTATAAAATGGTATGCTAGTATGACGTTTTGTCATGGGATGTCCATTAAAATAATAATGTTATTATAATTTGCCTGTAGCTGAATACAAAATACCATCTTTATACATATATTATATTTCCTTACCACATTTTAACATAACAGTGTCAACTGTCATCTTAGTACAAATATATGCAAATGTCATATAACAGTAAATAAAAATATATGCCAATCAAATCAGTATACTACGGTATATATCATATATGTAAAGGAAAAACATGAAATTCAGAATAAACAAACTATGAAAAGGTATATAATGACTGGAGGCAGGGTTGATTAAAAGGAGCCTGAACATCGGAAATCTTTTGCTCTGTCATCAGACTTGAATCAAGCTACCTAGATTGCTATATTTTGCTTGATTTTCTGTGGTTCCCAGTAGTGTAGCAAAAGAAAACTTTCAAAACAAATTATCTTCAACAGAGCCTGCCAAAAGTCACACTTAACTAAGCTGTAAAAGAGTGTGCCTGCAGACCAGGGCTTAAAGAACCCATGACCTCCAACAAAATGGACATGGCATATTCAAGTGTACTTCCCATATAATCTTCAGTTAGTGTGCAGAAAATAAGGCACACAAGATAAAAATGTGTGTGGTTTTTATCAAGATCTATAAGGGGCCATGGCAAATGATAGGTCTGAGGATCTCATAGGCCTCTCAACACCTAAGCTGGAAACCCACTTAAGGCAGATCTTAGTGTGAGAATGTTTGTTAGGTTATTGGTTAAATGTTATTGGTTTTCTCTAGTTTCAACCACCAGCAATTCAACCCTGAACAGACCGACTCAATATAAGTAAAAGAAGCTTGGTTGGAACTTCTCACTCCACTAAAACATGTACTATTTTTGTTTCCTCTACTAATCAATATACCATATATACTAACATTATCTGAGTTATGTAAATAACAATGTAAATATTTCTCCAGACTAAAGCATGTACAATATGACACACAAACACATAAAACATGCTAAATAATTAATACCAATAGAAATGACGAAGGTAAAATTGATCTGACATAAGACACACACACACACACACACACACACACACACACACACACACACACACAGAGAAAAATTTTGGAAACAAGATGATATCTTTAAATACAAGGTTTAATCTGACACTTACCTAGAGAAAGTGGAATCATTATACAGAATCCATCATAGAGAAGAAGATATATATCTAAACATCCAAATCTGGTTATAGGTAACTAATGATGCTACTGATCACCACAATGTACACATATACACAGTCAGTAGTATATAGTACAGCTGTTAAAATTCCACTACAGTCAGAAAATACCTTCAGTGAAGCAGTCTACATACAGTAAACACAGCCAGATGTGTGAAGGCTACCCTCAGGATACAAACACACTATGATGATGGTGGGGGGACTTGATCTTTTTTTATATAATATGTACACAATATTTCACATCCTTTCCCACATTACCTTATCTTGACTTTTAAATGAACTACATGGTACCTGAGTTTTATCTCAAGACTAGAATAGTACACTGTTATCATAATAGTAGAAGACAAAGCTAACTTAGCTTTATTATTACTGTTAAAGCGTGGTTTGTGGTAAGGGGCCCAGACCATACCTGGAGGGAATAATTCTCACACACTCAGTCATTCACCTGTTCACACACAACTCATTCATCATTTCCCTCTTACTGTAAATTGATATACATGACTGATTTTCCTAGGTCATGCATGATTTGGGATGATTTGACAAAATTTCCATTTAAAGTTTTTTTTTTCAAGATTGGTCATTTTAATGGAATGCTAAATTTTAAGATTTTTTTTAACCAGGTATGGAGTGATATAATCTTTTAATACCCCCTGTGCCCTTAATAAACTTGACAGATTGTAAAACTTATGACTAACGGTATTTACCTATATATATGACATAATGTATATACACGGAAATAATAGAAAATAAATAAACAAAATTAAATTTCCATAAGAATGCAATGATTTAATATAATTGTCAGCAAAATATGGATTTTATGAAACAAAGAATAATAAAATCTATAAAATATACTGTGTAAAGGCCGAGGATGATTGATGGCATTATTATAAAAACCATGATAAAATTATATACCGGTAAGTAATAGCAATATATATAATAATTGACAGATTTATTAATAATTACAAATGTTCTTTATAATTTCAAGTTCCTACTTTTTTATGATTTAATTTGTAATAAAGTTTTCTAAAAAAATCCATGTTACACTCCATGTTTTAATTGATTTGATTCAAAATTTAAACAACTGTTCTTTTGTTTAGTTATTATAATCAGCAATATTGCTGTTTTAAAAGTCGCTCATGTATAATATAGTTATTGTGAAAAAAAACTGTTATATAATAAATCTAAATAATTTATCATTAGGATTCTTCAAAGCTTTTCATTTTATTTCATGAATTTACAGAAATAAATAAAATGCACTGGTAATAAATGCCACTAGAATATTTTCACATGAATATACCAGCGATATATACTAAGTATATGTTTTTGCTCTCCTACTCCTTTAAATAATGTTCAATTTTAAAAGTGATTTTTACAAAAACAATGAAGATGGTATTTTCAGGTGAAAATTTAATTTTCAGTAAGGGACATCCTTTCCCCACAGACACTTCCCTGCAGCCCAACAATGATTAACATAACAGATCCCTGCAGGTTAAGATTCCCCATGAGCCCCTAACGACTAACTACAGATGGACATCTCTCCCTGTGGCATTTATAGCTCCCTGCAGGAAGATCACTTCTGAATATTTTATAATCTAATTCCTGATTCATCTTATAATTTTTATTTTCCCATCTGTTGTTTTCATAAAGGTATATATACACCTCCAATTTAATTAAAGTTACCAATATCCTTACAATATCTGCCAATATCAATATTGTTGAGGTATGCTGGTATGTATCAGTTCAAACATGTCTGTGACTATGATTATATCTGTAGTCTGCTTTTGTAAATTTGCCAACATTTCTGAGTTATTTTGAAAATTTTATCAGAATTTAAGATTTTACTTCAAAAGTAATTGAACAAAATTTCATCAATGTTTTTATTTTTGTTTTGAAATTGTTCCAAAAACTTAGAACCATAAACATAGATTATCATCATTAGAAGCAGCAGAACTGAGAGAAAATCTACATTTTATCACACCCTTCTTCTACTTGTACAATTATCAAGAGAGACAATAAAAAAATGGAGAAAAAATTATAAAAATATTAAGTAGAGGAAACCAAACAGTACACATTTTGATTTTTGAGAGGAGTGATAAATGCTAGTCAAAATTTTTTTTTACTTACATAGAAGCAGTAATTTTTAGAGTGGTGGAGAGGGTGGAGAAAAATGAGAGAGATTGGAGAAAACAACTGATCCTTCAGCGAGTACACTGACAAGTTTTTTTTTCTTACATTATTAAGTGGGATTTGAAGCTAGGCTGTAAGGGTACTGTGATCCACAATCAAAGGGTCCTGGTGAATCTAATGGGGGATGGATACTTTTTTTTTTTTTTTTTTTTTTTTTTTTACAATTTTTTTTTTTTGAAGTGTTTGTTAATACACAGTGAAAAAGTCACAGATTAATACCAAAAAGTCACTTATGTACCAGCCATTGACTAGGGTCAATCCCACAACAATAACTGGTTTAAATGTAATACAGGTTTGTAAGTGAGTGCTTAAACCACTCAACCAACACTACAGGGGCATAAATATGAAGTATGAACAAATCTAGCTGACATTTCAAAATTATACCAGACTGTGCAGATATAGCTGTAATTACAACATACATTTTGCAATTAGCTCCAATTTTCCAAACTACATTTTTGATTAAGAAATATATTCATAATAATGACATATTTTATGACAATTGGTTCTAGCTGAATAAATATCAGATGTTTAATGAATGTTAGATTTTTTTTTTTCTATGGCAACCATGGAATAATTTGTCTTGGTATGTAGGCAGAACAGAAAATCACTTATAAAATCAAATGCTGCAGAGTTTGGTAGTTTGCCAAAATCATCATGCAGCCAGCAGTTTGTCTGACATGCACAACTTCATGAGTAAACATATTATATTTATCCCTATAGCAACAGCAAAATGTCCAATAATTGCAAGTATCCCTAAACTCCAGTAAATCACATTAAATGTGTCTATAATTTTTTTTTTTTTTTTTAGAAAATACATTGATCACTAATAAATCACATTAATTTTTCTTAATCAATCATCTGCAACTTTTTCTCTCTAGACACTCCAGTTTCCTCCACTTTCAAAGAACTTAACTGTCTACAAGTGAAAGAATCTTGGCTGGGGCACAAAATAACATTTCTTCACTCCATTACACCATCTTTAACTCTATCAAATTATGCCCCTCTAACAAACTTATTTTATAATACTGCCTCAGTGGCATAGTGGTAGAGCGACTGCCTCGAGTCTGGAAGGTTGTAGGTTCAGACCCAGGTTAGGTAATACATAACACCTTAAAATATAAGATACTGCCTCTTTGCCTGGTACTAAGAAAACAAAGTATCGACGAGTTCATCCGGCCCCAGTTTCACAATCATTCCTTCACTAAGATTTTCCTTAACTTAAATTTGGCAAATTTTAGCGGTATCTTTCTGAGTTACAAATAAACATTTGTGACAAAACTAAATGCAGATGTTACAAGCTTGAAGTGATTTTCAAAATGACACCTTAAGTTACTAAATATCTCAACAATTAACAAAATTACTAAGATTTCAAATTTGCCAGATTTAAGTTAAGGAAAATCTTAGTTAAGGAATTATTGTGAAACTGGGACGTGGAGCCAGGATAATGTGACTGGGGGAATAGCGTGTATGCTTGTTTGTTTGTTTGCTGTATACTGATTTAGTGAGCTAGCACCTGAACAAGTTGCCCTGAGTGTGTGCTAGTACAAAACAAACAGTAATACACACTAAACCTATCACCCATAGACAAACTTGTTCTTTGATTAATCCTTGGAGATTCATTAACTTTCTTTTATTGCAAAAAGCTGAAAAATTGCTGATATGACACTAAACAATATTACAATTTACTACAAAAACATCAGTTAATAACACCAGGCTTATTAGCACACATAAATATACCTTTCTCTAAGACATAAGTCCCTAGCTTCAATGAACCAAAGTACAAATCACCCTTCTGGGGTCCATGAATTAGTCCCCACTTGCTCTTTAAAAAAAAAAAAAAAATCAAAACATCAACCTTCTACCTTAACAAATTATGCCCCTTTTACTCAATTTGATCACATCATTCCTCTTGATGCTCTGCATAGCTAAATGCCATCATGTAGTTCGTGCCCTGTATCTATCTATGTCCAATAAATCAAAAACAACAGCCCTTCCCCTTGTAGCTTAAGCTCCCTATAATCACATCAATTTCTCCGATTTTCACCTATAATTGATATACCTGTCATAATTTCTGTGTACCATATGTTACATGTGATCATGACTAACTGTAATATTAAACTGGTGGATATAAGAATGAAAATCAATACAACATACTTCTATCAAATCTTAGACTATTGTTACAGAATACAATAACATTGTTTTACTCTGTTCAACATCAAAAAGAGAAGAAAAAATACAAACTAATCATTAATTTTGTATGATAATTCAAAATACACCTGCTATCAGCAACAAAAAGGTGTCCTTGACTTTGAAAAAAATGTACCTGTGTAAAACCTGACTTTAAAATATGTGAAAATCAGTAACAAGTGCTAATATTCTAGTGACATTTAAAACTACAACAGTGCTAAGGAAAAAGGTATATATGTACTAATACACCTAAGTAAGCCTTACGACCTTGACCTTACAAATATGACCTTCTAATGTTTGATTATCTTATATCAGCAGACCAAAGACATAGGTAATGAGTTCTATATAAAAAGCAGCAAAGGGCAGGAGACAATCTCAAAACATAAACTGATTTATAAAGCAGACTTTGGTTTAAGGTCATGACACAACATTAACTACATAGAAGCAATGAATTATAAAGTTGTACAAAGAAGCAATGAATTTTTACACAGATGTGTTTCCTGTGTGATCTTGACCTTCAAGATATAACCTTGGTTCAAGGTCATGACTATTAAATGAAACCATGGGAATTATTTGTGTCAAATTTCAAGAAATTTCTGCTAAAATTATACAGAATTGTATACATACAGATTTATCAGTACATGTATTATAATTGTATAACCATCCCTTAAACTCTGTATGACAATATTATTTGCATTCAGTTGTACTCAGAATTTGAATAGGTTACATAACTGATACTCCATACCATTTGCAATCAAGTGGATGTCTTTCTATGTTTAACATCAAAACTGCCTCAATCTCCCACCCAAATACTATTTTTTCACTTCCTAACCATTTGTGTTCAAGTCAAGAGTGACTCAAACTCCAGTCCATTCACCTGCTTAATGAATGGGTTCTGGTACAAATACATATACAAGGCATTCACCTTGTGATGGACTGGAATATATTTCAACCTTGTGATGGATTGGGCTATATTTCAACCTTGTGATGGACTGGAATATATTTCAACCTTGTGATGGACTGGAATATATTTCACATCATAGAAACCAGGAAAGGCACTGATTTGATAAGCTTGTAGGCCAAGTGCAAGAACAGACTTATAATTTTTACTCTTAAATCTAGAAATACCTGCATGCATGACTACAGAAACAATTAAAAAAATTTTTAAACACTCACCTGGAACTCGTATTCTAGAAGTCTAAACTCCAGATTATCAATCTGATCCTGTTTTTTCTGAAGTTTGTCCTTTAACTTTTGATTTATTTTGGTCAGTTCCTGAATCTACAGAAAAAAACAAAAATCATAAAAAATTTACTGTTTCTCATTTTCTGATTTCAAAGTAAAACCAAATGGATGTCTACAAGTTTCTCATGGAAATGGGGTTTACCTGTGTGTTCTTAATCGGAAATTTTTCACTTTGGTAAATTTCTGTGAGAATTTTTCTTTCAAGAAATTCACATACTGTACTTTTATTTTAGCACTTAAGATAATGGTCAGTTTCATTGTAAGTGGAGTGGAGTGGAGTAATGGTGTTTTATGCCCCAGTCAAGAATCTTTCACTTATTTCGAGGCAGTCGGTTCTAGGATGGTGGAGGAAACCGGAGTGCCCAGAGAAAACCACCGACCTTTGGCAAGCAAACTGACAAACTTTCTCACACTAGGATCTGTCAAGAGTGGGACTCGAACCCAGGCCGTGAGAGGCACTGTGATCTGTAAGCGCACCCTTTAGACCACTTGGCCACCGAGGCCCCCTCATTGTAAGTGAATTGTATCAAAATAAAATATTTGCCAAAGTTTTATTTTTTCATGTTCTAAAAGTCTGCAGTTTTGGAGTATTTTAACTGGATTTTCAAATCCACCACTTTGGATTTGATCCCAGTTAACCACAAGTGTGAACGGGTTTTCCCATGTGATACATGTATATCTCTAATGATAGTCTCAAGTACCAAGTATAAATTTGCAAACCACAACAATCTGTGTTTAGATTAATTCTTGAGATTATTGAAAAAATGTTACATTGTGAGTAACTGAAATATGCTGATGTGACATAGAGGATGTGACATTGAGGAACATTCAACCAACAAACCAAAAAAAAACCCTACCCACCCAAACAACAAACCAACCAACTGAACATCCCGTCTCTCCATCATACTTAAAAATATAAAATAACCAGTAAAAACTTACATTTTGGTTTATAATATCATAATTTTCCCTAGTCTACTGTTTAAAATGGCAATGAAGTGATCATTTAAAACCCTTTTATAACAAGTTATTTGAGAAAAAATCTATCATTTCTTTCAACTACTGATAAATGTTCACAATAAGATTGGATTTAAATACTAGCACTACAATGAAAATGTCAACAATAAAGTCATTTGTATTGTTTAAAATTTAAGATTTTTTTTTTAATTATCGGAATCTTTAAATTGCTTTATGCTTCAATGATTTTGCACCTTAAGCAATTTAAAATCTCAACCTTAAGATATAAATGGAATTAACCAATTTTGAGTTAGTTAAAAAAAAAGCTTACTGAATGGGTTGCATTTGATTGAGTCAATTGAAAATATATGAATTAAAATTGGGTTGAAGGTCCATTGTTGATAATCGAATGAACCTCTCTATCAACATTTCATACATTTTTCAAATATTTTTTGAAAAACATCTTTTAAATCAATACATTGAAATTGAACTTAACTGAAACCATTGGTTAAGCAATATGACCTAATCTTAATGAAATAAACACATTAGGCAGATTTGAGTCATGTGCAGTAAATGTTTTTATTCCTTTTGTTGATGCTTGGTTAATTCTAAGAGTGCATAGGGTAAAAAGGTTTATTTAAAAAACTTTTTCTTTAAATTTTTTTTTAAATAATTGGTTATAATTATAGTCTATTTTAAAAATGAAGTCATCGACTCAATTATTAGTTTTCTAACCTACTTTCTGACAAAACAGTCATTATGTTTCTTAATATCAAATGTGTGTGTGTTTTTTAAACAAAAAAAAACTCTTCTTTTGTGTTCAGTGATCATTTACAAAGAACTTTTTCTACCTTCCAATATCAGTACATGTAATACATAAATTATGTAGAGGTAATAAGCAAAAAAGAAAATGGATACCAACAAAAAAAGATAAGGGTTAAGACGCTGCTTGCTGGACTCTTGAGTAATGTTGTTGGACCCACCCATTTCAGTCATAGTGGGCCCACTGGACCCACCCTAATAAATCCTTATCAGGAGCCCTGCATAATTTTCATTACACTGAGTGAATAAAAAGGCCCTGAGTTTACACAGCAGTTAGGATTATTTCATTTATTGTAAAATGTAACTAGCTATAGAAGAAGTTTCAAAATTTATACCCTTATGATACACCTATTGCAATGAGTAGAGGAGGGCAGTACATGTAATAGTGTTTTATACCTCGTTCCAGATTCATACACTTACACTCGTTCCAGATTCATACACTTACACTCGTTCCAGATTCATACACTTACACTTATACCTCAGTCCAGATTCATACACTTACACTTATACCTCAGTCCAGATTCATACACTTACACTTATACCTCAGTCCAGATTCATACACTTACACTTATACCTCAGTCCAGATTCATACACTTACACTCGTTCCAGATTCATACACTTACACTTATACCTCAGTCCAGATTCATACACTTACACTTATACCTCAGTCCAGATTCATACACTTACACTTATACCTCAGTCCAGATTCATACACTTACACTCGTTCCAGATTCATACACTTACACTTATACCTCAGTCCAGATTTATACACTTACACTTATACCTCAGTCCAGATTTATACACTTACACTTATACCTCAGTCCAGATTTATACACTTACACTTATACCTCAGTCCAGATTCATACACTTACACTTATACCTCAGTCCAGATTCATACACTTACACTTATACCTCAGTCCAGATTCATACACTTACACTCGTTCCAGATTCATACACTTACACTTATACCTCAGTCCAGATTCATACACTTACACTTATACCTCAGTCCAGATTTATACACTTACACTTATACCTCAGTCCAGATTCATACACTTACACTTATACCTCAGTCCAGATTCATACACTTACACTTATACCTCAGTCCAGATTCATACACTTACACTCGTTCCAGATTCATACACTTACACTTATACCTCAGTCCAGATTTATACACTTACACTTATACCTCAGTCCAGATTTATACATTTACACTTATACCTCAGTCCAGATTCATTCACTTACACTGATACCTCAGTCCAGATTCATACACTTACACTTATACCTCAGTCCAGATTCATACACTTACACTTATACCTCAGTCCAGATTCATACACTTACACTCGTTCCAGATTCATACACTTACACTTATACCTCAGTCCAGATTTATACACTTACACTTATACCTCAGTCCAGATTTATACATTTACACTTATACCTCAGTCCAGATTCATTCACTTACACTGATACCTCAGTCCAGATTCATACACTTACACTTATACCTCAGTCCAGATTCATACACTTACACTTATACCTCAGTCCAGATTCATACACTTACACTCGTTCCAGATTCATACACTTACACTTATACCTCAGTCCAGATTTATACACTTACACTTATACCTCAGTCCAGATTCATACACTTACACTTATACCTCAGTCCAGATTCATACACTTACACTTATACCTCAGTCCAGATTCATACACTTACACTTATACCTCAGTCCAGATTCATACACTTACACTCAGTCCAGATTTATACACTTACACTTATACCTCAGTCCAGATTTATACACTTACACTTATACCTCAGTCCAGATTTATACACTTACACTTATACCTCAGTCCAGATTCATACACTTACACTTATACCTCAGTCCAGATTCATACACTTACACTTATACCTCAGTCCAGATTCATACACTTACACTCGTTCCAGATTCATACACTTACACTTATACCTCAGTCCAGATTCATACACTTACACTTATACCTCAGTCCAGATTTATACACTTACACTTATACCTCAGTCCAGATTCATACACTTACACTTATACCTCAGTCCAGATTCATACACTTACACTTATACCTCAGTCCAGATTCATACACTTACACTCGTTCCAGATTCATACACTTACACTTATACCTCAGTCCAGATTTATACACTTACACTTATACCTCAGTCCAGATTTATACATTTACACTTATACCTCAGTCCAGATTCATTCACTTACACTGATACCTCAGTCCAGATTCATACACTTACACTTATACCTCAGTCCAGATTCATACACTTACACTTATACCTCAGTCCAGATTCATACACTTACACTCGTTCCAGATTCATACACTTACACTTATACCTCAGTCCAGATTTATACACTTACACTTATACCTCAGTCCAGATTTATACACTTACACTTATACCTCAGTCCAGATTCATTCACTTATACTAAGGTCAATTCTTGGATGCTGGAGGAAACTGGAGTACCCATGGCACTGATCTGTGGAAGATCAGTTTGAAACAAGAATCTGCCTGAAGGGGATCTGAATCAAGGAAGTGGAAAGTTCTGTGCTTCATGAGCCAGCACTTAAGACCACTTAGCCACTGAGCAACAAGGATTCTTTTTTTATCTAATATACCTCTAAAATGTCTTATTGAAAGTAACCCAGATGTTAACAGAAGGTGACTGTCATTTAATGTTTCTGCACACAATGAAGAGCCTTTGATCAAGAAAACTTTACATTGAAAAACATAAATTATAATGCAGTGTATCTGTATTATGATAATAAATTTATTGTGATTTTTACACCATTTACCATATACCTGCTAACAGTTAACAATCATAATTTATTAAAGCATTACAATGGTGTTGATTCAAAACCCTTGATACACAAAAACCATGTTAGTAACTTTAACTTGAAATTAATGCAAACAAATTAACCTTCTAAAATCTAATTTGAAGTATTGGTACTAGTATTTAAATAAATCTGCTGAAAATTATTAAACAATATATATATAATAAATAAAATAAATCATGAAATATGATTTATTTAAAAACAAATCACACCTTTACTTTGTGCAAATTTTTAAAATGGTAACTGAAGCAGAATTAGGTTTCAAGTGTTTGTTTTGATTTCATTCTTTCTACATGTATATGATAGTATAAGGGAGATAACTCTAAATCTGAAAACTAATGAACAAGTCATTGACTTATCATTGAATAACAATTTTTGTGTTCCCAAAATTAAACCAGAAAAAATTTCAGAATGAGTTAATATGGAAATACATTGAGAGAGCAGAGGTATGTAAGCTTTCTTTTCAAGTATAGTGCAAGCTGCATGAATGAATAAGTTAAGTCTAGTGTTTACAATACTACAAGATCTTACCTAAACAGAATACCTTGTCCATCAACAAACCATAAACTTTAAGCAATTTTAATTTAGTGAATAAATAGCACTTTACACCCCAGTAAAGTATGTTTCCTTATATGGAGTTGGTCAGTTCTAAGATGGTGGAGGCAACCAGAGTACCTGTAGAATCCACAAACCTTCACCAACCAAACTTACAAGTTTTCTCACACCCAAGATCTACCCAGTGGAATTTTAATCTTGCAAACAGTAAAATGCTATCCGTAAGCACACACTGTAGATGACTTAGACACAGAGACATCAGTCTTTATACTAGACACTAGTAATAAATGCTTATAACTTCATATTAAACTTTTATAGTAATACTTTACCTGTGATTGTAACTGGCCATTTGATTCAATCTCTTCATCTAGTTGCTTTCTTAACTACAAAATAAAAATGTTCATTTTTTTAACAATTTGACACACAGTTCTCAATTTTTTCCAATTTACCAGACTAATTTTACTAACCAGTTGTTAAAGCAAAAAATGCTCCTCTATTCAAAACAAATGAAGTTTACCCTTACCACTTGTATTCCACTGCTAAGTCTCTATGCACATGTCTACCACTGTGGTAGCTCAGTTGGTAGAGTGCTCGCCATGTAAGCGGGAGGTTGTAGGTTTGAACCCTGCTGTATAATGCCATCAGTGTAATGCATTGGCAAAATTTCTGCATTTTTGCCTATAGCTGGCAACATCTCAATATGAATGAAATATTCTTGACTGGGATGTTAAACACCATTACCCAACTCAACTCAACTCTATACTCATGTCTGAATGTATAGACATTTTCTAAAAAAATTATTAAACAATATTGCCAATTTTTTTATACTGAAGTAAAAATCATGAATCTGAAATTGTTAATATGCTAAGGCAATTCTATAAACTAGCAGACATTTTAGATGGTTTTCCTCTTCTGAAAATTTATGAATTATGGCTATGAATTAACCATATTTTTTGAAATCTCCCTTTAATTTTCATATGTATGTTTTTTTTCAATTCTTTCTTAAAAAAGAAGATTCAAACAAGTCATAAATGAAATAAAATTTCTGCCATCTTATCATTATAAATATATTACCATGTAATCCCTCTGTATATCAATGTGTCCACCATTTTTCTGCTGTAGCATAGCATGTGCTCTTTGTAATTCTAAGAAGTCATTCATCAACTGTTGATAATTATTAACTATCTGTAAAATAAAACAAACAAATATTGATTTTATTATTTTGTGTATTATCTATCAATCAAATTTTTAAAACAAATGACGTCTTGTTATTTTGAAATCCTAAAGGGTTTACACTTTGCTAAGAAAAATAAATGTAGCTGTAGTTGATCTCTCTTGTTTTGGTGACCTAAATGGTCTATAGTGCAGACACACGATCAAAGTGCATCTAAATACCTGGGTTCAAATCCCATTTAGACAGATCTTAATGTGAGAAAGTTTGTCAGCTTACTTGCCAAAGATTGGTGGTTTTCTATGGCCAATTTTGTCCATCTTCCCAAACTGATTGTCTCAATACACTGTAAATCGGTAATTTTTAGCAGTCATTTTATTTTTTGCATAAATTCATTGAGAACAAGATGCAACATAAAACCCTCTGGAATATTTTACTTAAATAAATACCTGAATTAAAAATTGACCTGATTTACTGTGAGTGAGTGAATCTTGACTTTAGTATAACACCATTTCTCCACTCAATTGAAGAGACCTCTATTCCAAACTTGTTATACAGGCATTATAAATGGACAGATCAACATACACTAAACACACAATACATCAGTGGCATGCACACAAAATTGTTTACATTGATTTATTCTGAAAAAAAGCCACAGTGCTTGCACACCTAGTTTTATAAAAATTTTAATGAAAACGATGAACAAATGCCAACATATACTTCTAAAGGCAAGCTAAAATCAGCACTAATAAAAATCTTGATGGGACAATACCTGGTCAGGAAATTCATCTTCTGATGAGGATCCTTGACCACATGAAGAAAACGATGTGTCTGAGGAATGGACAGAATCATCTTCATCAAAGCCAAAGTAGGTCTCTTTAATACCAGGTATCTAGTAATAATAATAATACAATATGCTAGTAAAAACAGATATACAAAAGGGATGGATTTGTTAAAACTTACAGTTACATGTACCACACAAAAACAAAACTCAAATCTCAACATTTTAGGAAGGATTTTTGCATAAATTGATAAACCAAAAAAGAAAAAAAAAACACCAGGGAGTTTATATTTTCTGAACATGACATCACAAAAACAAGAGTAGTCAGAAGATATTGTAGCTGCTAACCAGACTTTCTACAGGGGAAGATCCAGAATTTTATGAAAGGGGGAATTTTATCACAAGTTATTTTGGAGCTGTCAAAGCCTCTCAGCAGGTCCTGGGCATAGCCCTGGTGGGGTGTCCTGGTGGCAAAGCCCCCAGCGAAAAATCAATTTTTAATACTTCTGGGGACCTTTTGGATACATTTTTCTCTTTTTCCCTCTCTTTTGAAATTTTCAAAAAAAAAAAAAAAAAAAAATTAAAGGGGGGGGGGGGAACTTCTACAACCTCCATCTTGAATATATCAATGTATGTTCTTTCAGTCTTATCATGTGATCACAGTGAATTTGTAATTTTTGAGTACAAGACAATAGCTTTAATTAGAAACCATAATGATGCCACTAAATAAATGCTTATTTGACACAGACATATAAAATTGATTAGTTTAATTGGGTACTAAACCTAAGATTTCCAGTGATACTTAAAAAGCCTTTTGAAAATAACAACTGTTGGAGAACTGTACACCATAAACTTATACATTGTACATATAGAATGTAAAGGTGGCACCTGAAGCAGGAGTGACTGGACATTTGTCGGACTTAAGAAATTAAATGGACAGGTAGTGATTTTATTTCTATTAAGAAACATGGATGTGACATGGACATTATGTTACTGTAGGTAGGCTGGGGCATATACAGAATTTTATAAAAGGGGTGGGGAGTGAAGATTTTATCATGCGATATTGCAAGCATCAAAGGCTCAAGTCCCCAACACCAAAGGGTCTTGGGGCTGCTAATGAATTTTTAATATTCCTGGGGACCACACTGGCCACATTTTTTAATCTTTCTCTCTCTTTCTCTCATTTTTCAAATTTGGTTTACAAACTTTGGCTAACAGTATTTTTTTATATGAATGTGAAGTGCAAAAATCAGTACACACATGTGAAGACAGACTTAGAGAAACTATTATACATGCATTTTCACCTTTTTTTATTTTAATATAATCATATATAATATGTACAAAGAAATAAAATCATTTTCAGTGTCCAGTTGTTCTAAGCTTGATTAGATCAATCAATTGATAAGTCAAAATTTGTGCCTTTAAAGTTAATAAATGATTTTTTTTTGTTGAAACACTTAAAAAAAAAGAATTTTAGCATATTGGATTACAACTATTAAATTTTTAAATCTTTAGAATGACACATTGATTTTATTGTTTTTTGTATTTTTGTTAATCATTAATTAAACTAATCAAGGTTTGAACAACTGGATCCAAGTCTTTATCTGCAGATGGTGTGATAAAGGGGGGGGGTGTACAGTATTAAAATCTGATTTATCCCACAATATTGTTAAGCATATAAGCATATAAAATTATAATAAAAAGCAACAAAATTTTACAAAAGCCATATAATGATTTTTCCCCAAAACCATTTTGTAATAAAATCTTGTACATTTAATTCTTTTTTTTAGCAGTTAACAGACTGAACTTTTAACTAATGTAGACTCCTGTAGATATTTATTTTTGTTGTGCATCTGCTATGCTACAAACTTACCCTGCATTATTAAGATCTCCCAGCAGACAAAAAACCTACCACTTATACCTGCAGACACGATCTCATAACTAAAGCTTATGTAGACATGTGCACATAATTGTTGATACAGAAATGTAAACCTTATGATGTAATTATGTGTATTTGATGCTTGCATGATTATTTACAGGAAACAAAAACATTATGTAATATCTTTTAACTGTTTTCTATAAACACACCTGAATGAATGACTCATCTACATAAAACAAAGCACCTAAATCATCAAAATATTTCCTTCTTATATTTCCCCCACTTCAATCTAGATCCAAATAAATACACTCTATCAACATGATATAATTCTGTCTTATGTTTGCTCACTTAAATCTAGATTCAAAAATATCCACATCCTAAATATATATACATGTACACACACACACACACACATATATATATATATATATATATATATATATATATATATATATATATATATATATATATATATATATATATATATATATATATACATGTATATATCTATATATATATATTTAACATTTCCTTCTCATACCCTCCCAAGCACTTCAATCTAGGCCTAGTTACAGCATATTCCTAAATCAACACAATATATCCTTATCATATATTCTCCTGCTTTTAATAACTCACAAAACATAAAGTAATATGTAATGTTTATCATTATAAATTTTGATAATAAATTATAGTATAAGTAAGACACACCAGATGGTTGTTCTTGGTTTTTCGATGACGTAACACCTCTAGACGTCTGTCCTTCTCCTGTAAGAAATACAAAATAATTAATGTCAGCTCTCTGCACATGTATCCTTTAAAAGCAACATATTTGCTTAATTTGTTTCGTTTGTTTGTTTGTTTGTTTTTTGGGGGTTCTTTTTCTTGTTTTTTTTTTAACAAATGTTGATAATAGGTAAGTATTACTGGTATGTTACAAAAAAAAACAAAACATGAATCAATCCACTGTGTACTGATTATTTTATCATTATCATTCAAAGCCTTGTTGAAGTCCAAAGCTTCACTATTAGATGTCATTATTTTATCATTATCATCCAAATGTTCGAAGCTTCACTATTCGATGTCATTATTTTATCATTATCATCCAAAAGTCCGAAGCTTCACTATTAGATGTCATTATTTTATCATTATCATCCAAAAGTCCGAAGCTTCACTGTTAGATGTCATTATTTTATCATTATCATCCAAAAGTCCGAAGCTTCATTATGAGATGTCATTTTTTTATCATTATCATCCAAAAGTCTGAAGCTTCATTATGAGATGTCATTTTTTTATCATTATCATCCAAAAGTCCGAAGCTTCATTATGAGATGTCATTTTTTTATCATTATCATCCAAAAGTCCGAAGCTTCATTATGAGATGTCATTTTTTTATCATTATCATCCAAAAGTCTGAAGCTTCATTATGAGATGTCATTTTTTTATCATTATCATCCAAAAGTCCGAAGCTTCATTATGAGATGTCATTTTTTTATCATTATCATCCAAAAGTCTGAAGCTTTATTATAAGAGGTCAAAAAACCCCTTTGTGTCTTGTTTCTAAATGTTTTTATTCTTGTTATTAATTATTACTTTTTTGTCATTTCCTTGTTATTTCCTGGTTATTGGTCAGTTAATGGATAATGAAGGAAACTGGTACCTTAAAAACACTGGGCTTTAGCAAACAGAACAGAATATTTTCTAGCACCAAGATCTACCAAATCAGAAGTCAAACAATGGCAGCAAGAGGCAGTGTGATTGGTTAGCCACTTCTTTAGATCATATGACCACTGAGGGCACAAATGAGTTAGAGGAACAGACAGTATGAATGCAGAATATTTCTCAAAATCATAGTTAATCAAATTATTTTCAACAAATAATTTACATTTATCATTAAAAAGATTTTAACATGACAAAAACACAATAACTTTGTACAGGCAATCTAAAAATACAGTTTATAAGAATTTTCTTGTAAAATAGAATTAATATAAATTTATATATCTATCACTGATTGTAACAGCAAGTGCTGCAAAATTATTTAAAATCTCCAAAACAACAACTTCTTTTTTTCTACAGAAATATTTTATAAAAGTCAATGATGTATATTGCGATTTTTTTTATCATATCTACGGCTAAAAAAAGTGAATATCAAACTTTTTAAAATTATTGGATTTTCTATAAAAATTTTGCGTCATTCACAATCACAGACATAGTAAAACAGATAATCCTTTCTATAACTTGTTTTTACTTGCCTCACATGACTTTTGTAATGCAGACAGTGTTTTACTTTGTTTAGAGAGTTTCTGTTTTAGAGCTTCCAGTTCCTGTAACTTGATCTCCAGTGATCCTTTCTCTAATTTTTCTTGGTTCAGTTGTTGAGTTAGCTCTTTGATTCTTCTTCTAGCCTGCTCCAACTGTTCCTTCTGATACAAAAATAGTACTTACATAGTCACAGAGTCATTTGATTGGACAAATTATCCTTTTTATAAATGTAAGACTGGTCAAAATCTATTGATGAACAGCTTGTACTGACATCACAAATAGAAAAACTGTCAAGTTATCAAGAGCTGTTTGTCTGGTAGAACAATTTCATCGGGCATATGATTTCTGTTGATTGTAGTTGAAACATACTGTAAAATCACAAATATTCATGGGGGATTAAATTTTGTCATTTTTGTTGGCAAGTGAAAACCACGAAATTGTCATTTAAAATGTTTAAATTACCATTGCTTCTAATGGAATTTATTTTCACAAAACTCAATTCCAAAAATTTTCTCCCAGCAGACTTTTTTAAAATGTCAAAACCACAGAATTTTAACCCATGAATATTTATGATTCTACAGTATATAATATATATATATAAAACCTTAAAGAGCTTGTAAATTTTCTACTTGATGTTTTCATGAGTATTATAATCGGAAGGCTTTTAATGAATTGTTTAAGAAGTTCAAGATTCCTAAAATATTGTGTCTTTACAATCAAACTGAAATTCTACTCAGATTCAGCTAAGGATCAACTACTGAACTGAAAAGAACAAACATCCTGACCATAATTGATCAAGGGGTCAGACCTCTGTAGCTGTCATGAGACAAAGTGAACAAACAAACAAATGGTTGGATGGACAGAAAGTCAGAGTAATTCATTTATAACCTGTTTCCCCAAAACCTTATTTGTGGAGAATTAAAGAACAGTAGTACTAACCTGATCTTTGTTTTCCTTACACACATTTGCTGTTTCTTGTTGTAGTTTCCTATTCAAGGCTGTTAGACTTTTGTTTTTGTCCAGGAATTTTCTGTTATTTTCTTGAGATGATTTCAATTTTTGTTCAACTTCTTTGATTCTCTGAATCTATTAAGAGAAATAACAAAACTTTATGACATGCTTGGAAAGTAAGATATGGCAGTTATGTGGATATTTTCAGTGTTAGTGTAATTGTTGATATGGTACATATGAGGAGAATCATTGGAGGAAGGGTATAAACAATGTACTTAATTAGCTACATGTTTTTGGTAAGAATAGCAATCTACAAACCTCTTTTACTACAATTTATACATTGATAGACTAACTTTACAAGAGGGGTTTTAAAATATAAATTAGATAATTTGAGACCACCAAAAGACCATATAAGATATAAGTCTAATACAGTAGAATCGATATGGAAATGCAAATCTTGCATTCTCAAAACAGACAGATAATTTTTATAAGCATTTAGTTAGTTTGTTGTTTGGATGTTTTTTTTACTTCACATCAGGAATTTTTCAGCTATTCATGATGAGACAATTCTAATAAATCTCTAGGATAAATTATAACACAAGTTCATGTGGTACATGTTTTGTGAAAGTGTTTCAGATCTGCATTGTTCTAGTGTGTACTAATGGCAACCTTTAGTGCTAGTGCACTAATCTACAATGTTGCAGATAAACATGGCAGACCATTTAGTCCACTGCATCAGTATCAAGCCAATCAGTAAACACCTACAAGGAAAAACCTTTCTCACTTGTGGTCAACCAGGACTGCACTCACAGCAGTGAGATGCCTTGAATTTGAAGGCTGTCCACCATTCCCACCCCTAAACAATGGAAACAACCCTTGAAAATTATAGCAGTCATGTGATCACTTCAAAGGAGGCACCTTAACATTTTTTTGGATCACAAGGCCTTTACTGCATATATTAAAATTCCTCAGAGGCAGAATCCAAGTGCGAAAAAGTTCCCAGTATGCTTGCTACAGGTCCATGGTTTTCTCTAGGTACTATGGATTTCCCCCAGCATCCCAAAATTGTTTACCTCAATGTAAATGAAAGAAAAACACCTTTACTCTTATCTATTCTATTCTATGGAAATATGTAACTAGTCACAAATATTAAGTCTAGGGAGTGTCCAAAATTGTTCTTAAATCAACAGACTTAGTGAGTTTCATTTTACTGCACAAGGGAGATAACTCAACATAAACTCTTAGAAAATCAATACACCTTTAAGGGATAATTATTTTAAATTGACAAAAATATTAAAAGGATCAGCATGATTTATAATAGTTACCTGTTCAGTTTTTTCATGATTTAGAGAATCATACATAAGCTGAAGTTTTCTGATTGGTTCTTTAAGTTCCAGTTTGGATACCTGTAAAACAAAACCTGATGTCTGGCATCAACAAATATAACACTGACAACTTGGAATTCTTTTTAATGTTTTAATTCAATAAGCCAATTCCAAGAAAAGTCATTATGTATAATATGTGGGAATATCTTTGCACCTAGAATGTTACCTCATGATCATTTTAACACATCATCTAGTCTAATTGGACATGGATTAGTACTTTCACCACAAAAATATAATCCTAATGAAAACTACAAATAGCCATAACTCCAAGTGATATCAGCAAACAATTTTGGATTACCAACATGAAGAATACTGATGAATAATTTGTCTTGTCTAGCTCCTATAGTCACAGTTAGGCTTGGCTTTCATGCTAGAAGCTGGTTTTAATGTACAAATTTCCAGTTCTAACAATGTTGACACTGAGTAACTGTCTTATTAACAAGAGCAAATATGTTTCACATTTCTTTTCTTTCTTTTTTTTCCTCAAAAAAATCAGTGAAGATCAGATAATTTCTTTCAGTTTATTTCCAGAGTTTCCTGTGATAAGTATGTTTTGCAGTAGCAGGAAACATGTGGACCTTTCTTTTTCAAACTATTCAAAGTTATGTGTAAACATGGAAACTCAATTAATTTACTTTCATGCCAAAGATTCAGTTACTTTAAGTCTTTCACATTTCTTTTAAGACCCCCCCCCCCCCCCCCCCCACAATATGAATCAATCATGCTGCCCACACGATGTATAACACTACTTACACAATCATCTTTATCCTGGGTCATATCATTATAGACCTGTTGTAACTTCTTTAACTGTTCTTCAAGCTCCAGTTTGTTTATTGCCTACAACAGATAAACATTGACACATGATATGATATAATAATTCGTTTCAAAAATTATTCACACTGTTATTCAAAAGTAGCAGTTTATCTACCAAAAGTTAAACACAAAAGAAAACAAGCAGTTAAAACATTGTAACTCACTTATGTATCTTTTAGTTCTTATTAATTGAAAATCTCCCCCCCCCCTTTATTTGCATTTTTATTACACATCTTTTCACACTATGATTCAGACATTCTGAATGATTTTTATTTCTATATTGCAGCTTACATTGCACCAAAATACAGGAATATGTACCATGTACTATTTATTCAAAAAATTTCTGGAGGAGGATGTCCTAGGACCCCATATGTTAAATACATGTAGACTTAAATTTTTCTTTCTCTGCTGACAATTTCCAAGTTTCATACATTTTGTTTTTGAAAATTATTAAACAAATGAATTTCCTATTGAAAACTACATTGGGCCATACACTCATGAGATTAATTATATGCCAATCTCCTATCACAGTGAATACTTCTGAGAAAAGTTTAAGAGAATTCTTCGAGACAATGATTTCCTAATTAAACTACAAAGTGCCATATACTCCAAGATTATTTAGCAAACAATAAGCACATCTTCTACCACTGTAACAATACTTTTCACTGAATATTGTAAACTTCTGATAAATAATTCTGGAAATTTCTTCATTTAGAGAAGAAATTTCCCATTCAAAGAGTCATAATCCCCAGTACAACTGAAAAACTAATTTAGATTAACACTAAGCACATCTCCTAACTCTGTTGATGCTTTCCACCAATTTTTGTAAATTTCTGAAGAATAATTTATGAACATTAGGCTGGACAAGAATTTACATTTTAAAAATTCCAAGAGCCATTACTCCAAGAGAAATTGGAAAACAAACTTAACTAGAGATTGTAACTGGGATACCAGTTACGTATGATTCCCCACCATCCATAATCTATATATTGTCTAAAATATACACCTGCTGATGGACTGATCTCGAGATGGATTGATAGTATCCATTACTAGTAATCGAAAGCTGACTAAGAGAAAGGGCGGAAGACAAGTAAATTTAAAGTTAACATCGAATTGTACAATTATAATTCGAGCAGTATTCATTTTAATATATATTTTCATTCCCTCATACCCCATTGTTGCAACAATGTTTTCTTTGTTAAAAGAAATCAATTGATCACGGGAGTCCGAATCTGCATGTATAAATTTATAATTCGAAATGTATGTAAATTATACAAGTGTAATAGATCAGAATCATGCGTTCTGTCTTCTGACATAGGTCCTATCCATTAAATTGGCAATTCTATTAGCTGGTGTATTTTGATTGGACAGGTATTCAACTTTGATTGATAGCAAATCTATTTCACGAACTGTGAGGTGTTTAACCAACAAATTTGATTGACGTGTGTCATGACTGTGAAGTAGCCATAACCTACATATTAATGGATAATTGACAAAGAGATTAAAGCAATTATCCATATCAAAACATGTAATAATGCTATTGAATTTGTTTACAATTCTTTGAATAGGAATTTAATCCTGTAAACTTGCCTTAAGAAATGAAATCAAGTATGCCATAAGATAGTGTTTCTTGACTGAGGGTGGGTGTTAAGAATTCTGGCTTCCCACCCCTACCCTCTCTTGAAAATGATTTCCTGGAGGTTTTTATCACTCTTTTCAAAAGTCAATAATGAACAAAAAAAATATACAGATGAGTGGAAAGGATTTTAACTATTTAAAAGCTATACATATACATAGCACCACCCACAGTGGGAAATGACCTTAGGTGCCCTTTATTAATATCACTCTATTCAACTTTTCATAAGGAACCAGAAAATACATAAATTAGGGGTGGGGATTTCAATAGTTTAAAATTAACTTAGCACCACCCAGCCCTACCCTCCAGTGGGAAAGGACCTTAGGTGTCTTTGATTAGTGTCATTCTTTTCATTTTATCATTAGGAACCAGAAAATATATACTTTAGGGATGGGGATCTCATTAGTTTATGAGTTATGACAAAGCCCTATATATGGTTTAATAGCACACCGCAAAGTGTTTAAGGAAAAATTGGTGATTTTTGTTTTTAAGACCCCATCTTCCTGTCCCTCACATAATAAATACCCATGGATGTAAAACTTTAATGGTGCAGGAACCTATCCTAAAATTTTGAATGAGATTGAATGATGCGTTTAACTTGTTTGGCAGTGCTGATAAAAATTTGATATATTTTTAACAATTTAATACATAGTAACTGAGAATTTATTAAGAACAAATTATGTATGTGAGAAAGAGGTTAGTCACTTTATTAACATGTAGTTCATTAACATTCAATCATTTTTGTTTAGTGCTAAACTGTATACATTAATTCAGATTACCCATTTTTAACGGGCCCTCATATATCTGAGAAACTGAATAAGAAAGAAGAAGAAGATTCTGTAAGAGTTATCTATCTTTGTACGTATTGGACAGAAAGATGTTTGGAATTAAATTACGCAATTTACACGCACCGACCGCTGAGCCGTCGAGTTAGAAAAAAATTTGATCATTTATCCATATCTACTAAGATAGCAGATTGTTGGTACCAAATTTCATCGAAACCCATCATACCGTTTCCGAGTTCTGCACCGGACAATTTTAAGGAAGAAAAAAAATTATAAAAATAATAATAATAAGAAGAAGAAACAGAACGAAAACAATATGATTCCCCACCTTTGGGTGGGGAATCATAATTATTTATAATATACGAATAACATGCAGATCTTCTTTTACTGCTGATGCTTTGCAACAAGTTTAGTGAAATTAAGACTTTTTTAGAATTACTTTGGAACTGGGACATGCAGAAGGACAAACAGAAAAGTTTGTTTCAGTTTTAGTTAAATATTTCCCTACCCAAGCTTCAATTCCAACCCCCCTCCCATTTTTACAGGATGGGAAAAACAATGAAATGGGGCAGTGATAGGAATTATAACATATCATTTATGAAAGAAAATGAGCGAAAGAAGAACAAACAATAATTACAAATATCCTATTTAGATTTTAAAAAATCATCTTTTCGACTGGTGGAATTTTCTACTTTCATCATAGACAAAAATAGTCTTTATTTCTGATTGATTGGGTTGTTTCATAATGCTTTACATCCTATCAGCAATTTTTCAGCTACTAGTATTTGCAATGAGACACAATATTTTTTTCTTATTTCAGAGATGTAGCACAAAGAAAAGTATAAAAAAGATGTAGCACAAAGGTATAGTATAAAACTAAGGAAAGACTTTCTGTCTTGTGTGCAGCTGAACAAGTCAAGCTATAGATGTGTGACAACTTTGGTTTTAAAGGTTTTTGTCTACCTTATAGTCACAAAGCCTTTCCCTTTTATAAAGAAGCTTTTTTTTAAAAGCAGAATTGATAAGTAATTATTTGTATTCAAAAGCATACTGTTATAGCCATTATGTTGTTAAGTATACCAATGGCTGACTTACCGTTGTAGTCGGCAGACATTCCACTGTCCCGCTGTTGCTACTGTTACTAGTAGCCATTTTGTCTACCCAACTTTGAAGTGTATTCTCCGATATAATAGCAACATTTTGTGCTGATTTCAACTTCTCAATCTAAAACAAAGAGTGATACAGTTAAATCACTAATGGGTATTACAGAAGGATAATTGAAAGTAGTAATAATGTTTTATAAAGCAGTCAGGGCTCTTTCACTTCTTTCACTTGTGTTGTGGCAGTTAGTACTGGGATGTTGAAGGAAACCAGAGTACCACTAGGTAAGCTTCACTAGGATCCACTTTAGTGAGATTTAAAAGGTGGATGGTGCTGTGATGTGTTAGCTTGCTTTATAGACCATTTAGCTAATGAGGCCCCTTATATCAATATAGCATTATTTAGGGGTTTTACAATGGTAAATTTCAATATATATATTGTAAGCAGACATGATATTTTATAACAAAAAAGGAAATAAAGAAATTAAAAATTTCAAAATAAAGATACCTCAAGAAATGAACTCCATATTTTTACTTCATAGTATCCAGGTCTAACAGTGCTAATATCTGCCAAGACACTTTCAATTCATAAATTGGTCAGTAACGGCATGATAATTTTTATTTTCACATAAAATATTTTTTTAAAGATCAATTCATACCAGAAAAATATCACTCTGCTTCACCTAACTTATTTTCTGAAAAAAAACATTTTATTAGATTTTATTGATCTTAAAAATTTGTATTTCTGAAAACTTTTTAGATCAAGTAAACAAACTGAGATTAAATTAATGTCCAAATAATTGGTAAATATTTGCAGTTCAAATATTTATGAAATAGTCAAAAATTAAATTACCTAGTATCTAAGTTCAAATAAAGAGTTTTATATTTTAAGACAAAGTTTATTTTTACATTAAGTACACTTCACAAATACATTATTAAGATCATTCTGTACCAATAGATGGACAAATCGACAAAGTCAACTTGTCCCTTAATTTTGATATTAAGTAAGGAAAATGAAGTAAGGAAATTGTTCTAAATCTCTAAGAATTTATTCTAAAATAAACTGAAAATGTCAACTTGTCCCTTAATTTTGATAAAAATTGATAGGCACACATTTTCACAAAATTTAAGTAAATTTAAAATCACAATTTTTTAATAGATAATAAAGTATTTTAAATGTCATTTTTGATATCTTTTAAAGCTATGACTTCTGTATTGTAATTATGTCAAAATTTTGACTGGAACTTAAAACACCACTACTCTACTCCATCTAATTCAACTTAACTGGGTGCATGATTTCCTAAAGACACTCCGGTTTTCTCCACTATCCCCAAAACCGACCATCTTGATACAGAAGAAACTTGATTTTGGCTTAAATCATTATCACTTAGCTCTACCAACTTTACTACTCAGCCACCATCCTCTATTTATTTGTTAAGTAAGTTATTCATTTATTTATTGATTTATTTATTTATTTCATTTATTTTTGAAGAGTTGTCAAAAATATCAAATATTGAACTTTTCAAATTATTCTCTGAGACAATTAAGCAAAGGCTACATACAGAAATAAAAACAAATTCACCATAGAACGGGTTTAGAAATATAATATACAAATTAATTTATTAATACATGTATTCTTAACCTTTTTTACTTATAAAAATATAAAATAATCAAATTATAACTGAATTTTATCAATAAAGACAATTAATTTATAACTTCATCATTTTTCTTAAGCTTATGACGATCTTGAGGTTGAAAAAAAATTGATGAGAACTATAGCTTACAAGTATTAAGAATCACATAATGTGATCCGAAAATTTTGCCCTTGACCTAACTTAAAGCCAAAAACTGACTCAGACTTGATCTGCTGGATATCTATAGTGATGTCTAATGGACAAACAATGTAAACAATTACAAAATGACATTACACATGTACATAGAAAAAAAACCAGACTAACACTGTACAAGAACTATACCTGGTTATATGCCTATTATGGTTATATTTTGAAGTTAAATTTCAGTTAGTGAGCTTACCAAAGGTCAGTATTTTATAGGTACTCTGGTTTTCTCTTAAACAAACTTGAAAAAACATGAAATTTTCTTTACTGGTGCACTTAACACCACTTCCACCATCCATAGTCATAAAAAAAATAAGTCATTACCTTGATATCAGCTTATTGCACATTGATAAATATGGATTGTATTTTAAAAATCAAAATAAAAACAAATGGATTTCAAAATGTGGTTTGAAATTATAAACTTAATAAAAAAAAACTTTCATTAGTGTAAACTTCTAAGTAATGCAATTATCGAAGGCCATGATGATTTAGAAGACATTAGCTTTCAAACCCATTGCTATCAGTTGGGCCCAGATCAATCACAAATGAGAATTGGTTTTCCCATGTCAAAGGTCTTCACTGCAGGGTTGCTCAGTACCAAAATAATGGTCTTGAGTATAATCTGTGAAGTGCAAGTGCATTAAAATTTTTAAGGTCCCAGTAGTGAAGGCTAGCATAAAGCAGATAAAAAGCACAAGACTCACACACTCTATGAACAGTATTTAAATTAATCTTGCCGGTTTATATCAAATGATTTTCTCATTATGAATAGCTGAAAAATTGCTAATATGATAAAAATCATAGAAAACTAACCAATCTTCTTAGACAAAAACAACGATACATGAACTAAACCAAAAAAAAAAAAAAAAAACAAAAAAAAAAAAAACAGTCCAGTATGCCAGATGAAATGCTTCATTAACACATGAAATTTAACATAAAAAATTTGACACTCCATCTCCATGAAATTAATCATGAAATAAACAACTAACAGGTGTTACATAAAGTAAAGTTGTGGAAATAAACGTGCACAAATTTTTTTACAGATGAAATGAATTAAGAAGTTCTTTTTTTTGTATTAAGTCATCCATGCACCTGTACCAAGTGTGTTGTATTTTGTCTGGTGTTTTTGCTGGACTGTTGATTTCACTGGTCTAGGTATCATATGTAAGTCTACAATTTAGACCATCTGATCTCATCTGCCAACTTCTTCCTCAATGGGTGGAGTGGAATAATGTATGAAATGTGGTCAAGACAGTAATTTTTTTTTTCACTTAAACTAAGGCAATGAAGTCTTGGGTGGTAGGTTAAACCTGAGTATCCAGGTAAACTGATAAACTTTCTTGCATTAAAAAATTTCAGAGTCAGATTCCAGGAGCGAAGCATACTATGAGGCAACTGCCTCAGTAAAAATCAGATCATATTACTTGTTTTAATTTGTTAAAAGAAAATAGAAAAAGATAAAAAATAATAATTTATAGTGAACAAATTTAAAATTCTGTTTTGACCTTAATAGCACAGATTTGATTATTCAAACAGTCCTAGAAAATATCAGGGGCAGGTGTTGCCAGAATGCACCATTTAATGCCTTTTTAAATTTTTTTTCCAGGGGAGCATGCCCCCAGAACCCCTAGATTTGAAGCTTCTTCAACACTTCTTTTTTGGCCTTGGTTATAATTGTTGCTATCTAAGCCCCTGGATTCAAAACCAGACAGTGAGAGGTTCTGTGATCAGTGAACCACTTGGCTACTGATGCCCCTTCAGTAAAGAAAATTAAAAGCTGCAATCATTGCTAACCAAGACCAATTGTGAATAAATAAAGTTTGACTGACCCCACCCTGTGTATGAGTGTTTGGTTTACAAGATACTATATAGGATGATGATGGGTTATAATCAGACCATCAATACCAATATATTTACAACATACTTATATTTATATACACTTATATACACAGTAACAGACATCATTATCTGTACCTTTACACAAGGCCAAGGATAATTAATTCTATGATTCTTGTATCCTCTGCCTTGTTATATGATTTTGTGTTGTGTATAACACTTTTGTTTGTTACTTCCATTCTGAGATTTGAATCCAATTCTGTGTAGCTGGGTTTGGATTTACCTGATGTGGTCTTTACACAAGTTTTATTTTTGACCTGCTGGGTAGCTGAATCAGTTATGTCATCAGTCTACCTATGCCAAGAGATATGGTTCCATAGTTAATGTACCCAAAACCATTTTATTCTAATTAAATTTTGTTCATTCTTTCATAAATTAATTCATTTAATCTTATATCATTTAAAAAAAAAGTCAGACGTTTTATGGTTTTTATCAAACGTATGCCTGTGCAAAAACTATGTGTCTATTAATCCACATTATTATTCTTCTTATTATTATTATTTATTATGTATTCACTCACTCAAATTTTCCCTATCTAATTTTTCTCTTTCTTTATTTTTATCTTCGTTAAACACAAAATTTGTTTTTCTCTTCCTTTCTTCATGTTTTTGACAACATCTTTGTATGTATGCATGTGTATGTACATGTATGTGACAGCTTAATTCACTAGGTTTATTATCATTTTGTTCTACATGCTGCCTGGTTATTGTGTGCCTCTCTATCTTCATTTACAAAATTTATACTTAAAAAAGTGTTATTAATACCCAGATATAACAGTTAGTGTATTTCTTCCTGTTCCTGAATACTTTACAAGTAGTGGAGCACAGTCACATGCCTGCTGCGTCGGAGAGCTCTGATTCCAGAAAACCACTATAGTAACTTGCTTCTTATGTGTGAGGTCAGGGTTTGAACCCCGGCCTGGTTTGACCAAGACTCAAAGGTTGGTAGTTTCTGATGTCTCAACAAGCACTAGGCATTTAGAAATGACATCCACTGGTTCCTTCAGAGGAGACCTTAAGAACTAATGCCCAGTGTCATGACAGGCAAAGCACTTAAATGAACCCTCCCTGCACATTGCAAAGGTCAAAATTTCTGCCACGTCACCTATAGCTGGTGAAGTCTCAATATAAATGAAATATTTCTGACTGGGATGTAAAACCCAATTAAATCAAATTAATCAAATCCGATTCCAGAAAAATGTGTTTAGTTATAACAGAGACACTTCCTATTTTTAAGTCTTTGTTAAGAGTCATTATTAAGGATCAAACTAAAAAATCAAATGTTTATATGCTGCAAACATTTTACTCTACCAACAAAACAACTATAGTGTACAGTTAACAGTGACCTAGGTCAAGGTCAGACTTTGCAAACTAAAAAAGGCTGATGTCAAAGTCCCTGCAAGTTTTCATTGTTGTAATATTCTGGAGAAGTTTTTGTCAATTGATAAAATATTGTTGTAACAGGTTATCTTGAGCATTTGTTTGAGGGTAAGCTATAACATAGTTTTTTTTCAAGTTCATTGAGTTATACAAAAGTAAACTAGGATGAGAAAATTAATTGTTCTCAGCCTTAAGAGTGTTTTATATGATGATTTAAAGATATCCCAGTAAGCTGAAGAATCTAGTCTCAGATAAACAGAATTCCTGTACAAAATTACCACCATGTCTGACAATGAGTCATTGATATACTACATCAATAATTTACGATTAGTGAAATTTATATGATAAATTGTTTCCCCTTAGACTCATGTATCATATTTGCAATACTAATCATACAATGGTTATGTCGATGATACAATGGAAAAATCAATGATACAATGGCAATACCAATGATACAATAGCAATACCAATGATATAATGGCAATACCAATGATACAATAGCAATACCAATGATACAATGGCAATACCAATGATACAATGACAATACCAATGATACAGTTGCATTCCAATGATACAGTGGCAATACCAATGATACAATGGCAATACCAATGATACAGTGGCAATACCAATGATACAATGGCAATACCAATGATACAATGGCAATACCAATGATACAATGACAATACCAATGATACAATGACAATACTAATGATACAATGGCAATAGCAATGATACAGTAGACAATACCAATGATACAATGGCAATACCAACAACACATTGACAATACCAATGATACAATGACAATACTAATGATACAATGGCAATAGCAATGATACAGAGGACAATACCAATGATACAATGGCAATACCAACATCACATTGACAATACCAATGATACAATGACAATACAAATGATACAATGGCAACAAAAGTTTCATTTTATTTGAAAAGATTAAATAAAGGACAAAATATCAATGAAAAAAAGGCAGAATATTATTTATATAGAACTCAATAATACTGAAAAGATTTGGCGACCATTGTTTTTAGGGACAATATTATCATTTTTGGACTAATATCACATGGGCCCTTTTAGACTGAACACTGAAATATGAAAATTCTAGCATTTTGTACTTTGAGAGATTTCTTGGATAAGTTAGAGTGGGACTAGAGTATGCTCTGTAATCTTTGCAGAAAGTATCCAAAGTTGTCCAATAACATCTACAGTTAATATCTTGTTTTAATTTAACTGTCTTTTTTCATTTCATTTAGAAATAAATCCCATCTTGCTAACAGGATTCATACATACAAAAGTCAACCTTACAACTGTTTTGTTCAGGACCAATACCCCCCTCAACACACACACCAACACTTTATGTAACTTTTTTAGATTTTGAAGCTGCAAGTCACTAAAGTATTTCAAAGCTGTTCAAATTTATAGTTTTGTTAAAAAAATAATATAAGTTAGTTTTATATCTGGACAAGTGATAATTATTTTTACTGGTCAAAATAGACAAGGATAATAAAAATTATTTTAGAGCCTTGAAAGAGCTGACCTTTTTGCTAGGAAACAGATAAATTTTCTCACACTAGGTTCGCCTAAGCTTGATTGGAACAATGGTGGTGAGAGGCACTGTGATCCATACGTACATGCTTTACACCATTCAGTCTTGAAACCTCTTAGAAAAAACTTTGCTAAGTATGAAAAATGTTCATTCATGATTTTTTCCATATCAGAAATAACTGCCAAAGTATGATATGGCTGAATGACAGATGAACAGACAGACAGATGGATAAACATTCAGAACAGCAAACATGAAAACATTGAATATATAAAAGTTATTGCTCAAAAACCATCAAATGATAGATCCAGGATCAGAGACAATCGGATGGATAAATAAATGTAGAGCAGAAGACATGAAATAGTACAAATACACCTATATAGGTGTATCTATTTTGTAAATTTTTTATATATTTTCCCATTAACACATGTACAACCATCATAAAACAATGTCCATGTTACCAATAGGTCCTTCACTTAAAATGTACAGTAGTTTGTGTAGACAAGATGATTTTGTGATAACAAGGCTAGTTATCAACAATACAAAAATATGTATCAGACAATTATCAAAGAATATAAAAAATAACATGTCTGTTTTATGTCATACTGGCATCATGGCTATCATTTCAACACAGTTAGTGACTATAGGTTCTTCTACTTGCAGGTTTTGTAAAATGATCTGAAGTCAGAGATTTTTAATCCGTAAATTTTCAAGCCCCAGTTTCACAATCATTCACTCAATTGAGTGTATATTCAACTCAAATTAGGTAATATTTCAATGTCAATTTTTAACACAGTTAAAACTGTATATCTAAAGTAATAATTAAATTGTTTAGTGTAGGTGTGTTAAATAAACAAAATACTGTCTATTTTAAAATATTCATGAGAGAAAAATGGAAATATCTGAGTTGAGTGTACACTCAACTGAGTGAATAATTGTGAACTGGACCCAGCTAAACAGAATAATTCCAGTATTAGAAACACCTGCACCCCTTACAAAATTGATTGTTGTTCTGAATGTACAGAGTTGTTGGTTCTGAAGTATATAGTGGGTGCCAGTTACTTTGATAACCTTGCAAGAAAAAGTCTACACAACCAGTGGGTGTGTGTTTTTTTTTTTAAATATTTCCCCAAAATCTACTTATAAACTCCATGCAATGTCACTTTAAGTGAGGTGTGATGATGGTATGTAATATATTATTTTAACAGTGTACCTGTATTAGCAAATCCAGGACATAAATTAAAAAAGACCATCAGAACTATCAGAACTATCAGTGGATGCTCTTTACTTTTAATGCTGATTGCAGGAAAGTAAGCAATGTCTCAACTTTTAAAGCCCAAGTCAGGTTCAAACTCACAATCTCTGACTCTCAAGATGAACACTCTACCTCTGAGATATAAAGCAGTTGCCATTAATTATGATAAAAAGATATCCATACCACTTGTGCAAGAATTCTTGTCATAAGTAAGTAAAGCAATTTCTATAAGCAGATTCATCTATTATTTTATATCTCATTCTGACTTATGATGGATAACCCAGGTCTTGGAAAAACTGGGTATATAATTAACTGTGAAACTTAAATAAACAACCAAGACAAACTGATAACTATTGATAAAAGTGGTTTGGTTTCCTGAAAGGGGCTAAATGTATAGGGATGTGTGACTTTGGATCGTTAAGTCAGCAAAATGTCTTTTTATGTTTCCATCAAGATTGTTTTTACTTATGTTTCTCATATCATCTACACATAAGACTTTTGCAATGTTGTTATGAATGTAAAGATACTTTTTCAATGTATATGACAATGTCCTAAGGCATCTGTTTTTATCAGTTCTCATCAAAACTATTCAAAGTATGGAAAGTTCTGTAGATAAATTACACAAACACAGAAGCAACAGTGCATGAAATGATGCTGAGACTTTAGAATCAGGCCCATAACCCTGCTTTGAACTGTAAACTATCTGCTATTTGACAGTTCATAATGCTATTTATTTGTTGTTAGTTTAATGTTGTTTATATTGGAACATGGCACCTACTGTGACCTACATCAATTTGATTTTGGCACAAAAACTGTCAGACTTCATTGGCTTAATTACCACTATACATTGATATATATAAATGTATGAAGACACTAAGGCTCTCATGTTTGATTTGATAATACAGTAATAAAATGAAAACTTTTTCTAGATCTGATTCCCATTTGTTTAAATTTTTTATCATTTTAACTAAAACTGTCTAAAATGATCAAATACCAGTAAGTCTTTTAAGTACATGCACTTCTGAAAAAAAAAAATTCAAAAGATTTATATGGTCTGAAATGTAGTAGTGGCCAAGGTTCAAACCCACAACCTCCTGTTTGCGAGGAGGAATTCCATTGGTCAAGTGGTCAGCAGCACTGGCTACAGATAAAAAGGCACCTCACCACCTACATTTGATTCCAACTCAGTCACATCCTAATGTGAGAATATTTTTTAGTTTACTAGCCAAAAGTTGGTAGTGCAATCTTTTGTTTGGTATTCCAGATTCATCAACCATTCACAAACTGACAACTCTGATACAAGTGAAATAAATTTGACTGGGCGCAGAACACTATTCCATCCAACCAAATTAATTTTGATCTCTTATAAGAAGCCACCCATTTATGCAGCCTCATTTACAATAATCTTAAAATATTTATCATAGCAAAGAAATAAGTAAAAGATAAATTAAATTTGTTGTTGCTAAATTGAACAAATGTAAAATCCAACTGCAATATATGTTGTAAAAATTACCAAGTACAGAGAGGACAAATTAGGTACCCTATCATGATAAATGTCATACAGTTAATGGCAAACAACTGCTTATTTAATACAAAAAGTTTATAAAAATAAATAGTAAACAACAGATTTATTGATAATATAACTTATAAAGTATTAACCAACAGAGCTTTTTTACCAAAACTAATTAAATCTGTGCTGACTTACTAAATTACAAAGGTAATAACAACAGCTACCAACATACCAGCAGCACAACTAGTCAATCCAAATCATATAGATGACTAGAAACCTTTTTTCCAAAAAGCAGGTCAATGGTACAGGATTACAACTTCTACCCTAATTAAATAATCCAAAGGACTTACTTGTACAGTATAAATATAGTAAAACATGCTAAAGCAACAACTTTTTCATCTGTGAAGACCTTTATAAAGAGTGGAGTGGAGTTATGCTGTTCTACGACCCAGTCAAGATTTTTTCACTCATTTCAAGATGGTCAGTTCTGGAATGGTGGAGGAAACTGGAGTGCCCGGAAAAAAACACCAACCTTCGGTAAGGGAACTGACAAACTTCCTCACACTAGGATCTGTCACGAGTGGGATTTGAGCCCAGGCAGTGAGAGGCACTGTGATCCGTAAGCGCGTGCTTTAGACCACTTGGCCACTGAGGCCCCCAAGACCTTTATAAAGGTCACTTGTCAATAAAGAACAATTGTATCTTGAGTCCCCTAAGTAGTCTTAATATACAGAATTTACATAAAACCATAAAATAAAATTATTATTTTTGTTTGCTGAAACTTTTATCAAATTCTGTCAAAATCAATGTAAAATAGATGAAAAGCTTAATATTCTATTACAAGGAACATATTTATGTTTTAAGTTTTTTTTTGTTTTTTTTTTGTTTTTGTTTTTGTTTTTATGTTTGTTTGTTTTAGGTAATAGGTGAAAGTCAAGGTCAAAGGGGCAAATGTGAATCAAATATATGGAACCTTTTAAGAAATACATAAAAATGAGGTGAGGTGATGCGAGTTGAGGTAAAGTGAGGAAAAATGGGGTGAGGAGATTAAGATGAAGCGAGGAAAATGAGGTGAGGTGAGTTTGTGATAAGGGGAGTTAGAGTGAGTGAACAGTTGAATTAGGGTGAGTGAGTGAGTGATAGAGTGAGTGGGTAAGGGAGTGAGTGAGTGTGTGAGCAAGCACAAGGGAGAGAGAGTGAAGGAGGAGGTAAATGGGGCTATATCCCAGTTAAGAGTATTTCATTTTTATCACAATATTATCATCTGAAATGTGAAACTGCAAAAATTTTAACTTTGTCATGCAGTTATGACAATGTGCAGTGTTGGGCATTTTATCTAAAGAAACCAACTAAAGGAAGATGTAAATAAAAAAAATCTACAAAAATTACAAGCAGCATTGAACTTTGAAACAACATCCATTAACTGATTTAGAAATTCAATTTCAATTTCCAAAGCAAAGCAGACAAACTTTAAATTAAATCAACCATTTAAACATCTGTTTTATCATGAGAAGTATAAATTGAAAATCTGTTAACTAAAGAACTTCAATGAAAATAAAATATGGACAGACAGACAAACAGACAAATGTACAGAAGGCTTTGAAAGTCATGATACATTTTTTGTATTTTCATATTTGTATCATAATTGGAATGGCAGACAGATGTGGATCCTATTTAAATTGTTCAATATACATTAAATATGTTTCATTTCAATGAAATATTTAAAATCTAACTATTTTATTGGTATTGTTTACTTACGATTTCAATCAGCTGACTTAAGGTAGAATACACAGGTAGACGACATTGAGGTGACACCAACTGGCTGTCATAACCTCGCTTATTGTTAACAGAATGACACAATTCCATTTTAGTTCCATAGCAGAGTTAGAATGGCTTTATGTATGGGTTTGAGATGTTGACTACAACATTATCTGGAGCTCTACTGATTCTAACTTGCTTTAGCCTACGTATATATAACATGCCAAATTTTTTCATCAGGAATTTTTGGCATGGACTCAGAAAAGACTTCTATAAGTAATTTCTGCTGATCGACCTACCTATGTTTCATTATAAATTCTCTCTAGCTACTGTAAGTAGAATTAGCTGTAATCACATGCTGTATTTATTGAGAGGGATATGGTTTATTAAGTTAAAAATTCTTTCAAAATTATAAATTATCATGTATGTAATTATTTCCTGGACATAACAGAGCTTATATACATAAAGGAAAATAATGTAGTAATTTAATAAAGTAAAAATAACGCAACATGAAGTGATGTTAGCACATTATACAGACTATAATGTATGGTATTTGTTAAACACTTACTAGAACACTGAGCTGCAGTTATTATACAAATCTGTAATGTGCATAGTTATAACAATTACATCCAATTCCAAATATCACATCTCTTTGTAGTTAATATTATGGATTCCAATGGGTGTAAAAAAGTTTTTTGGCATTATGTAAAATATGGACATATACCATTAAAAAATTCTTCAAAATACCAAAACATCAATGTCTATATATCTTAAGGGCTAACAAAACAAGCATGAAAAAATAGGTTACTTTATTCTATCTTCATCAGCTACAAACTTTCCACAGCAAACTTCAGATTGGCTAAATGGTCTCAGAGATTTTTAGATAATTACCTAAAATAGCTACTTAGTTCCTCCAGTCACAAAATTTCTCATTAAGATATTTATAACATATATTTAATTGACTACAACAAAGTTTTATAAAACAAATTGCAAAAGAAGCTAATTAACTCTGTTCATTTATTTAGAGTAATTTTCTTTCTGTTTATAGTAATGACGGGACTTCAAGTTGCATAGATTTCAGATGGTGATATACAATTTTTTTTATCTTTTTAATTAATTAAGGACTTTCTATTTAAATCTTATATCTAATAAAATCTTTTTTCAAGGGTTGGTTAGTTGAATGTTGAATTACATCATATTAGCAATTTTTCAGGTAGATGTGTAAGACACATGGACACTTGAATTGTGTAAAAAGCTCAGCTGTTTGTTTGTGTGATAATAATAATTGTTATATTTAAATTTGTTTTAATGCTTATTTATTTATTTATTTATTTTATGAATTATATTTTATTTGTGAAGTGTATTTTATAATTTGTATTTCTATAATTAGTGGATTTTTTTCAGGTGTATCTTATTCTGTTAACAAATTTTGTTGATAATAATTAAAAGATATTTGTGTAATTGTTTGTATGCATATAAATGTATGTGTGTTTTTATGTTTATAATTATTTCCATTTTATTATTATTATTTTTTTTTTATTTATCTATTTATTTTTTTTTTTTTTGTAAAAAATTATTTAGACTTAAAATAAAAGTATGTGTAAAACATTGATTATTTTAAACAAGAAAACACCCCCTGATCTAATGATTTTTTAGTTTAAACAGTACAATTAATTTTTGTACTCCATCATACAATAATTCATCCCCCTATGTCCCACATGGTCCAGCGGTTATTAGTGCCAATGTAAATATACTTTATACCAAGTATATGTTATTTACATTATGATAATTGACTTATTGTCAAATAAAAGAAAAATATACTCAGTTTAACTTAACACTGCTTTTTGCAGTTATGGCATAATTTTTAGATGGCAAGAAATCTTTTGCTTTTAATAGAAAAACCATTTTACAATTATATCAATTAAATATGTGTATCATCTATAATTACCAAAATCTAAAACCAGTCTATATCTTCTACTATGCCTATCAAACACATGTTTTATGTACTGAAAGCAACAAACACAATAAACAGAACTTCTAGTCTATCAAACATACAAAATAAAACAAAAGTGTTTCTATAGTAACAATGAATATACACAATTAACAAATTTCCCCCAAAATCATGAGATATTTGGCAAATTCCCTGACTAGAGATATGAAAAATAAAGACTAACTAACCTGCCATCATGATTTACATAACCAATGAGAACGAGATACTAATGTCCCCGTCCCTACATTACTCATCTTAATGTACAGGATATAAATAAATACTTTTGATTTTAACATGTACCACTGATGATAGTGATGGGGAGAATGGACAAATACAGACTCTGTTTTTATCATTGGTTCATTAGAGTCTGAAGGGATTATCAGAGATGATCTAGTTAACGGGTTTGTGTGTAAAACTCAAATACTATTTATATATGTTACCCAGTTGTTTTTTTTTTAAATCAAATGATTAGGTACATTATTAAGCTTGTTTTTAGATAGCAGGAGGAGGAAGGAAATTGCCATTTATTATTAATATTTTTTAAAGTTACATAATATATAACATATACATCAAGAAACAAAATGTGGTCTTATTAAACATGTGGACCTTACTTTCCACTGAAGATACAATAAAACATGTATATCAAAGACATCTTAAAATAACTTTATAATCAATTCATATAATTTTGGAACTTTAGATTAATTATTTTTCAATTTTTTGGCTTATGTTTTTTATCTATCAAAATTTTCGGCCCTTAGTGTCACTGATGAGGAATGATTTTCACAAATGTGCACATATGGCACATCAAATATTATTATATTATTATTCAGGTATTTTCATATTGGCCGAGTTATTTGGCCAAGGTGTGTCATATTGGCCCGAGGCCAAAGGCCAATATGACATACCGAGGCCAAATAACTCGGCCAATATGAACATACCTGATTAATGATAATTTTATAAATTAACATTTTAAACATTAAAAAATAATGATAATTGTCAGTATCGCCGATTGTTACAGCAACAAATCTGTTTTTTTGTGGTAAGTGTTGATTGATACCGGTGTCAATATCCAAGAGAATGTTTTAAGTCAGAATCTTGATTTCTGTCATCACTTCATACCGACTTAGGTCATTTGATAAAAAAAACATGTTTGTCTTATATTCATTGCATCTTATCAAAGCTGTTTACATCTGTTTGTTTGTAAACATACCGCGTCACAAGAAACGTTATTGCTTACAAGACACAAGAGATGAGTGACTTAAAATGTATAGCTTTTTTTGTATATTTTGTGTGATACTTTTATTGATAATGGTTTTTTAAAACAAAAGCAATTTTTCCACACAAAATAAGCATATTTTGTAATCAAAAAATGTTCAATTGGCACTTACCCCTTTTAGATAAAATGTAAGTGCTACGCGGTAAGCCATTTTGTTTTTATAATGAAATGATGTCATAATAGTTGCACACGCCCATATTGGCTCAGTTTTTTTCATATTGGCCCAGTTTTTTCATATTGGCCCAGTTTATCTCATATTGGCCCAGTTTTGTGAATTTATTGGTGAGGCAGATTTTTACGTATTGTATCAATAACACATGTTGTTAATTAATAATAGCAGGTATTTGTTATATATGTACAAACATACTGGTTCATGTCCAAATTACAATTCCAAAAGCAAAGTAAAATGTGAAAACTAGCTAACTCAGTTAAGATATGTAAATTTCCAGCAGAAAAGTGAGGCTTGGTGCTCTAGAAGGGTAAGCACCTGTTTAGCTAGGTTCACCTGCCACATGCAAAATCAAATTTGAAAACAAAAAGAATATGGAACTATGGGACACCAAATATATTTTGGAAAGTTTGGATATATTCTTAATAATATTGAGATATGAAGGAAAATCAGGAATATGACAAAATACACTGAAACTTTGACAGGACTGGAATTTGTCTTTGATTTTGACTTTCAATCCACAAGGGAGTTCAATGATTAAAATAATGGCAAAGAAAACCAACTTTGACTAGAAAATGGCTTTGAGATTGAGAACAATTTTCTAAGCAATCAAACTTCTATTGTAGTGATTAAGAGGCCTAAATGACTGGATTAAAGATCAAAATGTCTCTCAAATGAATTCCATTTTGGATTTTGGTTTCTGAATGTTGATGTTTTCTCTACAATACTCCAGTGTCCTCGACCATCCCAGAACTGACAGCATTACTATTAGTAGAGGAATCCTAGCTTCGATGTAAAAAACTACTCTACCGGGCTATCAAATTAATATCATTTACCTATTATGATGATAACAAGATGAAAATCCATGACAGTAGTTTTCTTTTAAAACTTCGATACCAACGACTATCAAATGGTCCATTTTAAATTCTATCATTTACTAAAAAAGATCTAAAAGAAAGAAAAAAACTCTCATGTAGAAAATGAAATGAAATTTATAGATGTAGCAATAAAGGAAGTTATTTTCATTAGCCATAACAACATGGAACATGCCACAACATGGAATGAAGTAATGGAGATGTTTGGCCTATTAAATATCCTGTCACTTATATTGCATCACTCAAGTTTTCTCCACCAAATCTGAACTGACTGACGCAATATAAGAAATATTGACAATAAAGTGTACTTGGTAGAAATTTCAAGCATTTTATCATTAGTACCTCTAAAACCCATATAGTTTTATCATTTATGCCAAACAGATTTGTTCAAATAAATAATATATTTTAAGAATAGTAGTCAGAATGCAAAATAAATTGTTCATCAAAACCTTGATTTGACAATTACAACTCTTAGGAAATGTTCATTGAAAATTGCAACACTGTATTCAAGCAATAGCTCTTAAACTGTTGTTTAGTGAGCTAAAACTTTAATGTATATAAAATATCTAGGGTATGGCCATTGTTAGACAAGTTTTGTTCCACAAAATTTACATTTTTTATATATTCTAGGAAAAAATACTCATGATTTTGTATCATGCTTGTTAGATGTCATCTCATAAGACAAACAAACACTTGTTTCTTTAAATTATTTAAAGTTGAGTTAAGTAACGGTGTTTTACACCCTATTCAAGATTCTTTCACTCATATAGAGGTGGTCAGTTCTGGGATGGTGGTGGAAATGGGGGATAACCATGACCATGGATGTTCAGCATTAGAACTGATAAACTTTTTCACACTAGGACCTGCTAGACTTGGATTCGAACCTAGGCAGTAAGGGGCACTATGATTTGTATGGGTGCACTTTAGACCACTCAGACACCAAGACCCCTTCAATTATTTAAAAATCTATCATATAGTTAGTTTTATTATTAGTAGTTTTAAAGCTGCATGAAGTTTTTCTAGAAAAACAATTATAACGGTGCTGATCTACCTAATGATGTTCCTTATGAACAATGATACATTTGGTTCACCAATAAAAGCTCAAATAAATACAGAAATAACAATAATTTCCCAGCGAGAAGTAGCCTGTGGGATCTAATTTTATAACATGGTTACGTCATTAAAAACCAGGTCATTTGAACAAAACTTAAAAAATGAAGAAATATGATAAATTAAACACAGAATTTCATTAAATTTGTTATTTGTGACTTTGTAAGCGATATGTAACACCATTGTGAATACATTTGGATAGTTATGACAGACAATTAATACAATTTGTCAGGTTTCACCTTCAATTCATTGGATTTCCCATACATTTGCGTGCATGCTCCAAGCAAATAAAATCATCGTTGAACATTGACCAATCCATTGGGGATTCTGTTTATTTACAGATAATAGGAATGAAATTTTAGAAAATGAATCTCACAGATTGTGATTAGAAGTTATCTATTTTTAAAGAAATATATTTTTAGAAAATAAAAAAAAAATCAGAAAATTGAAAAACTTAAAGCAGGTTTAAAAATTCAAATGTTACATTTTCAATTACTTAAAGATTTATCATTTAGCACTTTCTGAATTTTTAAAACCAATACTTTGCATACCTTGACTGAATGATCAAATTGTACTGGTCAACAGTGAGCCTGTACATCATGCCTTTACACTACTCAGATGAAGATGCTGATCAATGTTCCTGGGAATGTTATGTTCTCTCAACTACTTACGACATGCTTATCAAAGTCAAACATATAATTTGTAACTACCGTTCAAAAAATTGTTTTAGCATTTAAGTTTTACAAAAAGATTATATTTACTTAAGAACTTTACTGCATAAAACGTTTATTCATTCTACCATTCATTGTTACTTTCGCTTAAAACATACGGGTTATTTATTTACAAGCTTTCCAAACGCTTTATATATCGCAGACTTTGATTGGTCAATACTCTATAGGTAATTTCACGATGGCATATAGAACGCAGTTAAAGACAAATTAAACCAATTATTCAATAATGTAAATATTAGATTTAAAGAGTATTTTACTTTGCTTTGTTATTTAAAACAAATATAATTGCAATACTAAAATGTTTGTTTATGTTCCTGTGGGATGCAATGGGACATTTTAACTTCTTTTTATGGTTTAATTTTGTACGGAAATAGTAAAGGCGTTTTGGTTCTAGCACAAAAAAATAGCTATTTGGTTCGATCTCAGTTGGCCACACATGAAGAAATAAAAACGTTTGATTTATACATAATATAGAGCTCTATACATTGTAACTTGTCGAGAATCATCATATTTACTAGAACTAACATTTCAATACATACAACATAGATTAAGAAAGTTGTTAAGGAAAAATTGAGTGTAAAATAATATTAATTAGAGATTTGAAAATTTAAAAAAATAAATAAATAAAAAATAATTAAGATGTATTCGCAATGGTGTTATGTATCCTTTACTTAGGCACAAATGACAGTTCAATGAAGTTCTATGTTTAATTTATCGTATTTCACCCTTTTGTAGGTTGTGTTTAAATGACCCGGTTTTTTATGACGTAACCATGTTCTAATATAAGATCCCACATGCTACATCTCGCTGCGAAATTATTGTTATTTTTGTAATTATTCGAGCTTTTATCGTTGAACCAAATGTAACATTGTTCATTAGGAACATCATTAGTTAGATCAGCACCGTTTTAATGTTTTCCTTGGAAAACTTAATGCACCTTTCAAAGAAAAAAGTGGTTGTACAATCATGTTTATCCAACTTAGTAGCATTAGAAGTCTACTCTATTTTTAAGGATTTCACTTTTCTTCCAAGTCGTATTAATACTTTAATTCAACATTTAAAGATATTGTGGACTTAATACATGTTGCCCTTTCAATTTTATTCAAGCAATTTTGACATGTAAAGAGAAATAACCCCTACAACATTGAGGTATTAAAAATGTCTCAATGGTAAAGTCTCCGCCTGGAGATCACGTGATATCGAAAACGTTCAAAGATGATACAGTACTTATATATCCTACTTAACATTAAAAGAATATTTGAACAAATTCTGTTCGATTTTTCTTATTATTTTTTAACGGTCTTGAACAAGTAGAGTTTCTACAATTTCCTATTTATAATCACCCGTATACAGCCTCACTTGTAAACGGTCCTTGTGCGGGTACTGGAATTCGTTCGAGTCGTGATGAAAGTTGCTATCAACTAGGATTTTATTCTTCAATGATCTCTATTGGAGATGAAACATTGTGTGTTGGTTGTTGATATTATTTTTACATTAACCACCGATCAACCAAACATTAAAGAACACACACATTCCGAGATTTCCTCTGCACAATTTAGTTGAGCAAACAAATTTGGTTCAGCCTCGCTGTTTTCCCATTATTTTCCCGTTACTGTAGCCATTTTCCTTTCCCTTTTATTCATTTATTTATTTATTTATTTATTTATTTATTCATTTATTTTAAAATTTATATGTAAATTTGAGGAGTTCTGTTTTCGTGATTCAATGGATTTCCGCACAAATAAAATGTGTATTTTGAATTTTTTTTTTTAGGATTGGAAATATACTTTGCTAGAGAAATTATGTTTAACATAGATATGTTAGCTAAATAGGCATGTATGCGGTGTATTTTAGATTATGATTTAACAAAGACAAAATACAACCTCAGCAGCATCAGTAATCTTTCAGCTGTTCGCGAGAAGAGCAAGTATATGTATGAATCTCTAAAAAACAATCTAGATAAGAACAGGCTTCTACGTAAGTGTGTTTTATGGCCATGGTCTGTCTTGTACAAGCGTGCACTCGCGGACTTTGACGTGATGGCCCACAGTCAGTACACCACAGATTAAGTATACCATTGGTTCCATCACATTATACTGGAACCAGTTTAAATACTCTGTCCTATTTTATCGAGCTACAGGGACCACTACGGTAGCTCAGTTTGTAGAGTGTTCGCTTCGTATGTGGTCTTCGGGGTTCGAACTCCCGGATCTAACCTTGACTTGACTGTTCTTTCGCCAAGAACTCGGCATTTAGAAATGATAGTCGGGGGTCCTTTGGAAAAGACCTTAAAATCCCATGCCGCGTGTCACGTCAAAGAACACTTCCTGCACATTGCCCTGAGCGCACTGCAAAAGACAAAACTCCGAGTGCCACTTCACTTACCAACGTCTTGATATAAATGAAATATTCTTTACTGGGACCCAAAACACAATTCAATCAATCAATCGAATTACAGATGGGGAGGTAGAATCTCAAAATCTAGCCTTATCACGCTATGCATGACCCTGCTGGGGTTCGAACCTACGACCTTTTTCTCTCAAAAGGGACGCTCTAGGCCCTGGACACTTAGGACGATACCATAGATGTGACGTAAAGATTTTCAAATCTTCAGTACAATAATTATTCGAAACAGACAAATTAGAATTCACTCGTGACTCGCTAATAATCAAATTTCAAGTTGTAAGTGAGTGTTTTCTGTAAGATAATTTATGTGTGTTGTTCCTCTGGTCTGGATTTTTTAAAGCGTGCTTCACTGCTGTTGCGATATGATATATAAATTATAATTTTGCGCTTTAATTTCAATATAAGGGTCTTGTTAAGTTTAGTCAAATTTTCCATCAATGCTTTTTCTTTCATTACCGGATTATTATTCAGTTATACTCGTTTTTAAATAAAAAATTAGATGCACATGTTTACTTCCGAAAGAAAAGAATAGATTATTTGTTGTATCTCGAGCCCGATGACTCGAATAATTTGTTAAGCTAGAGGCCAAAATAAAAGAATGCATATAGACAGTCAGTTCAATCGATAAACAAGGCTTGCATTAGGAATTCTGCAGAAATCCGCTTGGTGTCTTTTTCGCTAAGATCGACCGTAGTGAGACCGCAAGCAGTCCCCTGCGTAATGACACGCACTAGTTAGTTAGTCCTGAAAATCATGACTCTAAACGGCTTTGCTATACGGATATAGCGAGGCCCTTAAGAGTCATGATTTTAAGGACTAACGCACTAGTAGGTAAAAACTCGAGATAATCACGAGAGAGCATAACACGTCGCCGGATACTAAAAAGTTATTGAAACTTGCATTTTGTTAACAGAATACTGTGCAGGATACGTGAACATCTTGAAATATTGCATCAACTGGATTGATTTTTTATTTCAACATTTGTGCCGAGAGTCTTTGGTAGAACGGTATCAGAGCTCATTAGTTTTTATTCTATTGTAACAGGAAGGAGATTAATTGCAGGGACCTCCGGCACTACAGGCGCCGTACTCTACCAAATGAGCTACCTAGACCGCTACATTCCTCCCCTTTATTCTTTAGTCCTTTGGGAAATCTCACCCCAAATTTCCTCGGATGGACTTTATTTGGACCGCAATGGTCAGTCCACCACTTCCGAGGGCCACACTGACCACCAAACTGTAACAGGAAGGAGAAAAATGCAGGGTCGGACCGGGTCTCGAACCCGGGACCTCCCGCACTATGGGCCGCGAGTGCTCAGGCTACCATGTGAGCTACCCAGACCGCTACACCATTATATGAATTGTTTTCCTTGCTTCTTAACCCCGTAGTTCAAATATCAATGTATACTCTTACGACGTGTTCCATCCTGTATTTTCTTTTTTTTGATTGCTTATCATCCTGAAATTTGTTTTGTTTGCATTATCATGCCTCTGACTTATTTTCTTAGTGGGGCACTTAATTTGGAAATAAAAGTTGTTATATTCAAGCATCGTATGATTTAGTTAACCTGTTATGAGGCCTAAAACTGTTGAAAAAACAAATAAACGTTTGTATGGGGTTGTGAACATGTTTTAAGTTCAGTTTCATTTTCGTGAAAAACACCTATATTGTTTTAAAAGCCTGATCGCGATTTCAGTAACAAGTATTGTGTACAACGCGGCCTATTTTGCATCGGTTTTGGGATACATCAAGGAACTGTATAACTTGTGTATCGTTACATACGCATTATGGATAGTGCCTTAATTCAAACATTATTAAATAAAACTGTTTTTCTTGTTTTCAACTTAGTTGTTCAATCTGGTTTACTTTGCGATGGTAAGACACACACACACACACACACACACACACACGAGAGAGAAAGAGAGAGAGAGTCTTTGGATTTTATACGTATACAAAAATTAAGTTTATAATTTTCAGTTGGCAATTGGTTAGGCTTTCAAGATCTTAGGCCTTTGAAAAACCAAATAAATCCAGAAATGATTTTTATTTAAATATTTATACAAGATTTTCTAGTTAAAAACGCGTCAATTTACTACATAGAAACTTATTGGATGGTATAGTTATTCAAAACCAAAAATGCTGGTGTCATGAATTACTTCAGAAAAGGAAGTTAAACACACATTTCTTGTATATTTCAGGCAAAGATTATTCCTATATCAGCAAACCAAGTTATGACAAACTAAGGAAACAACAAAATCAAGAGCCCGTATATGGTTTAGGAGAAACGTAAGTATTATTTTTAAAATCCACTTGGTTATTGAAGATTTACTTCTTTTGAATAAGCCAACATGCCAAGAAGTAAATGGCAATATTATGGTAGCATCAGTAAGATGAAAGATATATTTAAAGAATTTCACTTCGAGGAAGCATTCAAGTTTTAACATACATGTATTTGAAATTTTAACAAACCATTGGGATAAACTAACCAAGTTTAAACATATGGGATCGTAAATAAGAGCTTTTTCTAAATAAGTGAATGTTTTTTTTTTCACAATGTTTTATGTAGGCAATTTTGGACTTGCAAGGACTTGCTCTCTACCTAGGTCTGAATCCCAGTCGTCCATATCTTAGTGCAAGAAAGTTTGTTATCTCGCTTTGGACAGTCGAGAGTTTTCTTAGTGCACTTTTGATTCCCCAATAAAAAATATAAACGAAAAATGATCGGACATACTTTCACTTCATTTCAAATCTCTTTTCACTGTCATGACAGAATGTGTCTATTTGAACAAAATTACTAGATACCAGTTCACAAGATATGTGTGTTCTCCCAAAGGGAAATGTTATAAGCAGTGATCCCAATATGTGTGTTTTTGCAAAAGAAAATGTTATAAGCAGTGTTCCCAATATGTGTGTTTTTGCAAAAGGAAATGTTATAACCAAGTGTTCCCAATACGTGTGTTCTCTCAAAGGGAAAAGTTATAACCAGTGTTCCCAATACGTGTGTTTTCCCAAAGGAAAATGTTATAACCAGTGTTCCCAATACGTGTGTTTTCCCAAAGGAAAATGTTGTAACCAGTGTTCCCAATATGTGTGTGCCTTTTTCTCTATTTTTTGTTTTGGTGTTTTTTTTTTTTTGTTTTTTTTTTTTTTTTTTTTTTTTTTTTTTTTTTTTTTTTTATTAATATTGACTTGTATTGTGTTTTGTTCTTTGTTGCGTTAGGTATTGCCAAGTACATGTTTATTTTAAGTTGCCCCTGTTCTATTTGATACTGTGCAATATTAGTATATTAGTTATATTTTTTTCTGTTTACAGTGGCGCCATTATAATCGGGGCTGTTGTCGGCGGTATGGTGTTCTTTGCGATAGTCCTTACAATAATTCTAGTATTTGTGTTTAGAAGACATGGTTACTGTCTGTGTGAAAGTCAATCAGAGAGACAGAAGACGCAACAAACAGTATCAGTCGCCAAGAATGACCTGGTGGTTAAATACCCGTTTATCAAGAACGAAAATCAAGAAGCTTCTATATCATCAGAATCAAAGCATGGTGAAGGAGTAGTGAAATATCCTCTTAATAAAAGCTGAATATGACGAGGATTGAAATGACCACTCTTAGAGCTATATACCCATGAATACACATTAGTTATAATGTTCATGTAAGACCGCAAGAGAAACGTCAGTCACTATTACTGAACTGTTAAAGAAAAAATATGTTCTATACTGTTAGAGTGATATGATTCCGGTTCCCCCTCTTTTTCAATCTATAAAGTCATTAAACCATATTGGTCAAGCTTGTGTAGAGACGAAAGTTGATACTTCAAATCCTAAAGTATATACATACTGTTATGGTTGTAAAAGGTTAGGTAGATCATTCTAGAGACAACATTGTGCAGCTAGTCGAGACCCAAGGTTTGTTACTTCAAAGTTAGACCCGATTAGGTCATTTATGTTACTCCAAGAAACAGCCTTGGCATGACTAGTTCAGGCATGAGAGCTGACGCTTCAATCAATTTATCATATCATCCATGTGACACCACGAGACAAAAACGGCATGTCTGTGAAGAAGTTGGTTATTGTTATCGCGGCTAGCTGTATACAAAGCAAGTCAAACTTGTTTAGATACACTGTGAGGTATATTTGTTTCAAGAGACCTGCTTTTTTAAATACATCGAATAATAATAAAAAAAGGTTAAGAATTTTTTATATGAAAAAGTAAAATAATAGCCAGAAATTTAAAACAGCTTACAGTCCCCATTTTATTGGACATGAGAATTTTATCGGTGGCTATAAAAAATAAAATGTGAATGAAACATGAAAGAAGAATCTTGAATTGATCAGGAAATACTCCAGTCCACACTGAGACTAAAATGTAATAACATTCGATGGATTTAATGTTGTTTTTTCTATTAATAAATAAACTTCGGTATTACTTGAGGTACTGATCTAGTTTTTCATAGCGCATACAAGGACTGTGATTTGATGACGTCAGAGAGGAGTCGTCCGAGAGCACCCTACAACATTATCATATGAATTACGTAGCGAATATAAAATCGGACAATCCTGTTTATAAAATGTCCTATTTCTAGCTGTCTTTGGAAACATCTTTTTTTTGTAGAAAAAATATCGTGAATCTTATTTATTCTTTCTTTGGTCAAATAACAAAGGAAACTTGTACCGTTTTTACATCAATGTGTTATACGACAACAACCCAACCATTCTCACAGTAACATTTTTTCTAAGAAAACGCCTCCTTTTTTAAAACATGTGCAGAATGGATATTATTACAATTTTGAGTATTTGGTGTAAAAATACATCTTGGCTTCACAACATAGTTGTTCCTTTTTGCGGAATTGGAAGTTAACACTCTTAGTTTGCAGGTCATCTTCCCAAAAATCTACCTCTAATTCATCACCCAAACCAGCTTCATTTTTATACTTTAAATAAACTTTTTCAACTCCTTCTTTTATAGTTGCCATGGTGACTGTCCTAAATCCGAACTCAGTAACGCCTTGTAGACACACTTTATAACAAAACAGGAAATAGCTGACCCAACTGCAATGTTCGTTGGCGTCTATGTGGTGTTTTGATACCAGAATTTTACAACTGTTTTTATTGTCATTCGAATTTGTTACGATATCTGGCATGTCTGGTAGAATTGCCTTCTCACAATGGCAGCCATATTTGTCTATCCACCATTTTGGAAGTGGGTTTGTCCTTCGGCTCATTGTATCTATGTAATGTTTTCTGGCTGTACACGTCATTAACGGTTGTCGTCTGTCATCAGATGCAAACAAAAGATGATTTGTTTCGTACGAAAATTTTTGAATAGAGTTTAAAGATATATCAATAAATAATGGATAAGTAAAATTGATATCAAATCGAAACCCTTTGGTAAACGTAAGACATATCCTTGAAACGAAAAGTAACCGGTCTTGAAAGAGTTTATTTCCATCGAGGTAGGAATTTGTATCGTTTTTGGAATCTGGTGAACCGTAAAAAGCGAAAAACAAGGACGAATTAAATAAATCTATCCATTTAACCATCCGGTATTCGACTGCAATTTAAAATAAAAAACCCGCCTCATCGATAATATAAACCAGAGAAAAACTATTAACCGAAAATAACAATCTCAATCAATCTATAATACAAACCACAGAAATACTTTTTGAAAATACAAACCTTAATGTTAACATGTGAAACTAACTTGTTAAATAATAATTGTTAAAATAGTTTTCAACTATTAAGTTTTTTCGCCCCTAGTATCACTGATGAGGAATAAATTTTCGAGACGTGCACATATGGCACAACAAAATTCAACAGGTATTTTTGTTAAATATAAATTGGTAATTAAAACCAACGAAAGAATTGCTATAGTATAACGTACAAACTAACAAAAAGCAATGAGTCTGTATATAAAAAATAAATCCATAAATAAATAACATAAAATAAATTTTTTAAAAAAAATTAAGAAATGAAAACATGCTATATCTGTAACATTAAGGAAGTACTCTTAAGATTTAGCATAGTTACCACTTTGCATTCGCAAGTTCCTGGTGAGCTCAAACGTTCCCGAATATGCACCAGAATCATCAGAGGGCGCATTTGGTATATGTACTCGTATTTTGCCAGGTGAAAGGAATTCTCTTTTGTAATTCAGCTTACTCGCGATGCTGTAAAAATAATTTTAAAAATATAAGTAAGAAATTGAAATTGACCTGTATGAGCATTCATCTAGATATAATGACACCAGCTACTTTTTGAAAAAAAAAATACCAAAGGTTTGGTAAAGTACTCGAACCAATGCCTATAATATGTTAGTAAAAGCTAAAACTGTATAGACATGACTTAAATAATTATTAATATCTACAAATACTTTGATGGCAAAAACAACACCACATCTGAATTTACAAAAAGGGCATTTCTTTTTAAGACCATTACTGGTACCTATGAGCTTGGTTAATTAATTGTTGAAAACATTTGCTAAAAACAGCGAATATTTAAAACCGACATTGAAATAACCTCAAATGTAGCGAAAAAGTGACCTCCCCCCCCCCGCCAAAAAATCACGATCTTCACCTCATATTGAACAACAGTTATTACATTGAATCAATATTAAACAATTTCAGTTTAAGACCCTTCAAAATCTAAATATTACATTTGTTAGGCCTTGAAAACGAAGATTTTTAAAAATATAACTTTAAATATAATTTTAATGATTTGTAATGATGAGTCACTGTGGCTATTGATGTTGTTTTGGTATCATTACGAAACTGCAAACAAATCTAACCAGTAGTTCTTGTGGATCTCAAAAAATAGATGTAAAAGACACACGCGCTAACTTTCTATATTATACCATTAGTCCATATGGCTTTTTGTCTTGGCGAGTTAAAGATTTTTCATTTGTCAATACCACAAAAACCACTTAAGCCACACTTTTAGAGAAATTTTATTATTGAACTAAACACTCAGTAGAGTGGAGTAATGTTGTTTTACTCCCCAATCAAGATTCACTTATATCGAGGTGGTCAATTCGTGAAATGTGGAGGAGATCAAAATATCTGGACAACATACCTTCGGTAAGCGAACTGACAAACTTTCTCACACTCGGATATGCCCCGAGCTTGATTCGAACCCAGGTGGTGACAGACACCGTCACGGTCATAAACGCACGCTTTAGATCACTCCACCAACAAGACCCAAACACTTATAAGTCATTAAAAGTTATTTTTAATTGTCATTTTTATGTGTTTCGTTGTCATTTGTTCTTGGTGGTTCCGATTACTGAACAGACTAAAGTTTAACAACGATTTTGAAACCTAATTCAAGCAAAGTTTTACAATTATTTTTATACTACAAAAAATTAACATATAGGAAATAAAACACCAATGTCACTGAGTTAAAATGGTCTTCAACATGGCATCATTAATTCCCGAATAGATTAAAAAACAACTTAAACAAATTACAAATTTTTTTTGGACTAAGGTAAAGGAAATCTTAGTTAAAATGACTGTGAAACGGGAGGTAGATGTTAAAATTAAATTTAAAAACTTGAGTTTTATTGGAGATATTATTTAGTCCGGCGCTTTGTAATTTTTAATATATTTACAGCTAACGATAAACTTAGCTGTATTAGCGCCAATATAAGCAGGTTTTAAAGCGAAAATTATAAGCAACTAAATGCAAGGTAAAAACTTTCTAAGAAGTGTACAAATTAGCCTGCTGTGTGGGATTGGTTACTGTGTGGGACAAAGTGAAATTAACAACTACTCATTGTACCAACTATAGGCTATCACCTCATACCTTTCCATTTCCTGATTTATAATCGTGATCCTTCCTTGTTCCTGTCTGGCCTATAGAAAATCTGTATAATATCCAAATATCATAAACAACATAAAAATAATGACGTGTGTGTGTGTGTGTGTGTGTGTGTGTGTTGTCGACATCTGCATTAAAACACATTCTAGTTATATTTTGAGACGAAGACAAGATATCTTTCTAGATTAAATTTTATATTCAAAAAGGAAAATGTACAGACACCATTGCGACGATTTATAAACCATGTAGAGGCTTCGAACGGAGAAGTTGGACATTTAAATTCATAAATACAACCACGTAAAATTAAATTAAATATTAGACTTTGATGCATATTTGTGTAGATTCAGACTTTATTCACCGGGATCAAAAAAAAAAAAAAAAAAAAAAAAAAAAAAAAAAAAAAAAAAAAACCACTCATGACATCATGAATGCCAATTAAAAAAATTGTATAGATTGCATTAGATAAAAAAAATACATCAAATCATGACGTATGAATGCTAACAAAGAAAAGACAAATAATATGTATACTTAGATCATTTTTAAAACCCCATCAACTGAACACAACGTTCAATTTATCAAACATACAATAAATCGAAATGATGTACGTAGACTTGCAGTTGACAAATTAAAGAAGAAACGTCATGTTTTCATTTAGAGCTAGTAAAGGATTTGCTTTCAAACGGTTAAATATGGATTTCCTTAACGAAAATATTAAAAGATTTGTTTTAGTCACCTACCGTGAACATTTACAGTTTCATGAACACATGTATCTTTGAGAAGTTTCTCTTTGTTTGCACTTTTCCTGACATAACGGAATACTTTTTCTAAATCATTTTGATTCAATGAGACTTTGACAAAGGACCTTATTTGGTCAATTATAAAGATAATACAAAATGGAATTAATGTTTAGTACATGTATATACTAGTATATTTTTTATTGTACTCGTCCCATTTGCATACAATTGGATAACCATTTCATGTTTATGTAAAATTAAATTAACAAACATCAAATGATGTAGATTTCATGAAAGGATTTGATTACATTTACTTATTTCCAAAGCAAAAACCAATTATATAAATTAAATGCTTGAATCATCTAATAATTTTCGACACATTTAAGAAAACGACAATAAAGGCGACTGTATTATAAATGTATCAAAATGCTCAAAATACAAGAAAATGCAAGATATATAACTTCGGTTGGCTTCCATGAAGTTCATAAAAATATCCCTGGATGTATCTCATCAATGTTTTTTATTAAAGTTTTTCTTTATTCACAAATAATGACTGGCATTTTTTTTGTTTTGTTTAGTTCAGTTTTGCAATTTAAAATTGCATGAAGTAGTTTAATTTTGCTTCTGACAACTTTTGTTACTTTGCGGGACAGTAAAGGAACCGATACGTGTTATTTGTATCGCAATTAGCGAAATAAGTAAAGTGAATGAGAAAGTCTGATGCTGGGCCGTTACATGAAAAGACGTGTAACATTGAAGTAATACATATCCATCTCACAATCACAAGATAATGTATGGACCCAATAACTTAAGATAACCTTTCACCTACAAAATCAAGTATCAATTAGATCAATGTACTAATTATGATCGATAGATAAATAACTTGAAACTAAATATGCAACATGATGACGGGAAGAAATCAAATAACGCGAGAGTTGGCTAGGTATGAATGAGATTCGCGCACCTGATTTGCTCAAAGAGCGTTATAACACACACTTTCTGGGTCTGATATCCAAACTAAGTCGTCCAATTCTCGGTAAGTTTTGAAAACGTTTATTTTCTCCTAAATTTTCAACCAAAATTTTATTGTGATATTTTCTTACTCTGATATTGATAATTGTAAGTTTGTTGGTGATTAAGGTTACAAGCATGTGTGGGAATGACTAGGTTCTGGGGTTAAACACGTGGGATTCGTAATACGATCCAATATACCAGAACGATTCATCAAATCAGAGCGTGAACAACTGAAATATCGTAAGTAATAAGGTTTTTTTTTTCACTTTTAAGGTAAACAAATTTGAAAGTATGTTTTAATCGAAAATATTTGCATTTTTTATTTATTAAAATGATTGGTTTATTTCATTTGGCTAAATGCGTAGATTTTACCCTTTTTTATACCACTCTTGTAATTTCTAAACTATACAGAAACTACAAAAAATTTTATATTCAATTTTAACTTCAATATCAGCTTGAGCAACATTATTGGAATGAAGCCATAAATTCTACACATTCTTTTGGTTTTTCGTTAGAATAACGACGAAGTTTTTTAAAAGAAAATCTGAATTGTTATATACACCTATTTTGGTCAGCATTTTCTAATTTTACAAAGTCTTCTCTAAAAGGAAAAATTCGTTTTTTTTTTGAGAGAGAGAGAGAAAGAGAATAAACCCCAGGGGACCCCAGGTGATATGAAATTGTTACCAAACTAACAATGTGTATTATACGGCATGTGTTAGAGAGTTATATTGTATTGGCGCGTGTGCATCTCAGAAGTGTTTATATCTTATCCGGCGTGTGCAGACATTATGAAGACATCAGATATACAACTTTACATATATACAAACGTCTGCATGTGTATCTACTAATCATAACTTGTCTCAGGTAGAACGCGCAGCGGATCATAATCATCATACATTTGTCTTGTTAATTAATTATTGATTGGTCGATAAAACTTGGTCCGTAAAACATCAAACTTCGTTTTTAAAAATCTATAAACTATTACAACAAAATGTAACATAATTTATCGTTGAATGACACAATGCAGCTTTATCAAATATTCCAATCTTATTTAGTCAATGAAAATACTAAATGTGAAACTCGTGCGTACTTTGCCAAATACTAGTATACCTTAGACCACATTTTTAAGCAGTTCAATCATATTACCACAATATAAAATTGTTTGAAACTTGTCAGGTCTTTTATCCTCTCGCACTTAATTTAAATTCATTCAAATTAAAAATACATACACATGGGATACCAAATCTGTTTGAATGTTTTGCGCTTTTGAAAAAGCCATGCTTACCAAACAAATTACAGATATACACAACAGTATCGACAAATCTTGCTTCCAAACTTATTATGTTTTGGTTTCTAATAAGTTCTCTTTTATCAATACAAGTTATTTATTCAAAGTTTTTCAGATTTTCTGGTTTATAGTTCAATTTTTAACAACCCAAATCAAATCTAAATTTGAAATTTGAATTTGGATTTCACCTTTGTTTTAAAAAATACATATATCTGAACTAACGGATTTTTAATCCTAAGATTTTTTTTAAAAATATGACTCAAAGGTAAAACAAATCTGGTCGTTGTTGTAAATATTTATTTTTAAGCGACAATTCTAGATTGAAGCACACACACACACACACACACACACACACACACACACACACACACACACACCTGAAAATTTATCATTGTAGTGAATATAACTGAATACAGATGAACGATTTTAGGCGGTATTTGATTATTATGGCATTTATGAATTTCAAATCATTTACAATTCCATACCTAACCAAGATATCACTTACTACTGTTTATTTGTAGGTACTTATAAACCATGCAGCTATTCCAATAATTTAGCTTCCCTCCCTGCCAAAGATAATATGCTACAGCGTTCTCTTAAAGTTAAAATACAAAATGCAATTAATAAAGCTATATTAGCAGAAGCCGAAGACAGAGGTGTATTTGTGGGTGGTAGAAGAAGGAATAGAAAAAAGAAAAGGAACAAGAATGGTAAGAATACAAATAAAAAACGGAAACTATTTTGCAAAGATGGATTGATATCTGGATTTCAATAAGTAAAAAAAACCAGACAATTTATATTTGGACTACTGATTACAAAACTTTGGCCAGGTATATGTTTAATACTTTCCTCTGACGTTGTTTTAGTACTGTTGGAGAACCCATTTGTCATTGAATTTATATTTAAATTAGTTGCCCTTACATTTGAATTAAATGAAATGAACAAAAGTATGCGTAGCGTGATAAAATATACAACAAAATATACCTCTATAGATGATAAAAATGGCATACTAGGTTACTGTTGTAAAATACCAAAATACATTCACGTGCATTGACTCAAACATGTCAGGTGGTGTGGTTAAATTATCCCTCACCATTTCACTTGTAACAGAGTGTGATGAATCAGAATCATTAATTTAATAAATTATTAACTACCGTTTTACTGGAGATGTTCATCTAGTTAATCAATGTAAAATCAAGGCTTCGATGCAAATATGAAGTTCACCAATATTTAGTTATTTGAAACTTTTTGTCCTATTTTGCCATTTGGTTTAATTTAGACTAAGATTAAATCAATTACTATATATCAATACTTACAGATATCAGTGCATTAAAATAAACCTAGACAAAAAGTTCAAGATGCTGATCTTATTACTGTCATGTAATAATAAAACACAAACATACCACTCCATGTCCAAATCACAACACCCCCCCCCCCGAAAAAAAAAGAAAGAAAGAAAAAAAAGTAAAAACTTTGAAAACTGGCCAATTTAGTTATGCATGTGAACTTCCATCAAGTAAGTGAGACCGGTGGCTCCGGAATTTAATACATGTTAAGCTTGAATGTTACGACATAAACGCTAGAACACTTAATAATAGTGACGCGAAGTAACAGTCTTGTGCCCAATCAAGACTTTTCAAGATAACGAAGCGGCTAGTTAATGAATCTTTAGTGTCGCACTACCGACCTTCGGCAAGTAAACTGACAAGCCTCATTTACGAGTCGGATTCGAACCTTGACGATTAAAAGCGCTGTAATCCGTAAACAGGCACTAAAAGCCACTCGGTGTCCATGACCACTCCGAAAATGTTGATTGGTCAAATTCCACGACTAACAATGTAATCCAAAAAGCTTACAATCTTATCTACAATAAGTTTGTCGTTTCATTTCAACACAGTGGTGTATTTTAAAAATATATTAAACGATACCATACCAGTACAATAATATCCAGCGATATTCGAACGTATACCTGGCTTTAAACGTTTGTCAAGAATGATAGAATTTTATTGTAAGAAGTTCAATTAAATATTCCAGCTGTTCAAAGAAAAAACTTTGATAAAGAAATAATGCAAGTGTAACATTTGAATCATTAAAATTAACTGTAGTTAATGAATTTAGCGGGACTGAGCTAGTCGTGGTGTTTGTCTAGATATAGTAGGTATAATAGAGTTATTTAATGCCAGACTATCTTGTCCGGATCTTTCAGCCTCGTGGTAGAGCGCTCATTTATCACCCAGAAGGGCTGGGTTCGATCCTCAGCCGGGGCACTCGGTGAGGATGTGTTTTTTTCAATACTGAATTTAAAGACAAAATAAATCCTTACAGTAGGAGCATGTGTAGACATTTCTTTAATAATGTTATGTACATGTAATCTTATAAAGAACTGGTGAAGATTTACAACCAGACATAAACAATGCTAATTATAACAAGAAATCATCAGGAAAACGTATACTTATAATTATTTCTCTGTGTTAATGAATTACGTATCTTACCACCTTCGTTAACTACACATTATTTTAGTTTGTAGAGCTAAATAAACCCGATTTACGAGATTTACAAGATACCGATAGTTTTACAGAGTTTATACTAGTATATAGTGCGCACGCCACAAATTTATATAAATAAACGAGACATAATTTATCAGCATTATTGTTTCAGTAGCATATCTCAACAATGAATGCAACAAACTTATAACTGCATTCTTTGAAAAAGATGAATATTTCGTTAAGTTCATACTCAAAGTACCTCTATATTTTGTTCATTTGAAAAAAAGGTTTAAAAAAAATATAGTAAACTTGTCTTCTTGTCGAAATACTTCTTTCCCACTTGGTTAAAAGTTGTCATTAAAATGTCATTGCAATTAAGTGTTTTCTCGCTTGGCCTTCTCAACAAAACACGTCTATTTAGCATAGCTAGCTCATCTTTCCAACGTATCTTAACCACTCCATTGGACAACATTTAATAAAAATTCCAAATCCTTTTTTTTTTTTTTTTTTTTTTTTTTTTGGGGGGGGGGGGGGGGGCAACTGTGTTCAAAGTTTTAGTTGTTGTGATCCAGAAAGACATGCCCTTTATTTAAAATCTAGGTGATTTTTAAAGTGTTCTCAAGAAACACATAAATGTACATGTTACATTTGTTTTTCAGGCAATAACAAAAGGAAACAGAAAAAGAATGAGACTAAGACATCTTCCATAATTATATGTGGCAGTGGAAGTGAAAATGACGATGGTATGTATGATCTTCCATAATTATATGTGGCAGTGGAAGTGAAAATGACGATGGTATGTATGATTTTCCATACCTATATGTGGCAGTAGAAGTGAAAATAACGATGGTATGTATGATTTTCCATAATTAAATGTGAAATTTAAAACGGTATGTATGATCTCCCATAATGAAGCGAAAATGACAGCGGTATTTATGATCTTCCATAATTATTTGTGGCATTGTTAGTGAAAATGACGTCGGTATTTATGATCTTCCATAATTATTTGTGGCATTGTTAGTGAAAATGACGTCGGTATGTATGATCTTCCATTATTATTTGTGGCATTGTTAGTGAAAATGACGTCGGTATGTATGATCTTCCATTATTATTTGTGGCATTGATAGTGAAAATGACGATGGTATGTATGATCTTCTATAATTATTTGTGGCATTGTTAGTGAAAATGACGTCGGTAATTATGATCTTCCATAATTATTTGTGGCATTGTTAGTTAAAAAAGAAACGGTATGTATGATCTTCCATAATTATTTCTGGCATTATTAATTTATTAGTGAAAATGACGATGGTATGTATGATCTTCCATAATTATTTGTGGCATTGGTAGCGAAAATGACGATCGTGTGATCATCTTAAATTATATGTAGAAGTTAAAGTGAAAATGACTTTGGTATGTATGATCTTTATTTATTAATTGGGCTTTGTTAGCGAAAATGAAGCCGGTATATGATCTTCACTAATCATACGTGGCATTTAAAGTAAAAATGACGACGCCATGATCTGACACATAATTATATGTTACAGTAGAAGTGTTATGTTTGATCATCTTTAAGTAAAATAACGACGGTATGTATGATCTTCCATAATTATTTCTGGGTTTAGGTAAAAGTTGTTTAAATATGAACTGTTATCAGGTAATCAAGCCATATACCCCAGTTTGTTTCTAAATGGAAATATGTATGTTTCTCTTAGACATTACGAGGAAACAACTGTTGATAATTGATAATTGTAAAACTGTATGTCAGATAGTCATAAAATAATATAATTGTTCTCAACAAAACAAGGGTTGGTTTTTGAACTACATTTGTCGCATCATATGATATTTTGTTTACTTGTGAATAGATACAAGTTTAAAATAATTGTTTGAATATACATAAATTTTGTATTTATAATTTAATCAATCTTCAAACTGAAATATATATGTGACACCTGAGATGACTGGCCATATATATATATATTGTTTTTGTGTTATATGTAAGGTAGAGCCTTTGGCGGCTGCACAGCTGTTGCACCAGGTAAAATACCTGTCTTCTATCTCATTTGCTAAAGTAATTTAAATTGCTATATTCCAAAATAATTTAAAACATAAAAAGTTTCAGGCTTCCATTTTAATCAAGCCAAAGGTAAGATTTTTTTATTTTAAAAAATTGTCATACGTTAAGCAGTATTTGGAAATGAATTTTTGATCTTGGAAATAGATAGTCACGTGATTAAATCTGGTGTCATTCAGGTGTAACCACAGATAGATTGGATTATTTTTACTTAACGACGGATTATATTTTTGTATGCTAGCTTATTTTCTTATTTTTTGACCAGTTGCTGCTGCAAACTTAAGGAAAATAATTAAAATGGAATAATTTAAAATTTGAAAAAAAAAACAAACAAACATTTGCTTTACGTTAGCCAAAGCAATCAATAACAGTAAACAACAACAACAAAACAAATGGAACTCGACAACAAAACAATGAACACTTTCAATCTGATGTTCTATTGAGGTCACGTTATTTGCCTATTGGTGTCAATTTCTGATATTGATTATGTATGTAATTATTTGTTATCTATCAATAAATATTTAAAAATCAGTTATAACTTTTTCCAAAATTTACAATTCGTCCCAAAAAGCCATAATCTTGACAAAACATTTATAAGCCGATTGTCAATATGGTTGTTGGTTCGTTTGGATTCTTTGTCAACCGTGTTATAAGTGTTCATAATGTTCCTTATTCATTCTTTTATTCAATGTAATTCGATCCGTATTATTAATGATTTTTAAAAAAAATAAATATTTTTCATTAACAGATAGTTAGAATTTAAAAAAATAAGAGTTGTTTGGACGTTTCATGTAACGTGAATTGAATAGTAAAGGGTATAACGTTACAACACAAATCTTTTAAACGTTTTAGAATATTTCTAAACATGGTTCTTATCATTTCATTTTTTGAAGGTTAGAAGAAAAATCTAGAAATTGCATGTCAGCCATAAAATCAATTTATCAATGGCATTTTAGTACAAACCTTGATTAATTGGAAACTTAATTAGTTGTGCATACACTTAGTTTTTAATATGCTTTATAGTTGAAAAAAAAAATAACACGTTAACTTGAGAATAGCCAAATCCAATAAGAAAAGATAAAAACAAACAAAAATAATAAACACTTATTTAAAAAGTCGATCTTGAAAATTCCGACTTTGAATGGGCACTTGTTATCACATATTGATATATACACACAAGTTGCATGATTCGAGTAAAGCCGTATCCCAAGTGTTTTGAAAACAATTTTTGTTGTACCAATAAACCGATGATTTGATTTTTGCGAATAAGCTAGCAAACGGAATCAAAACTCGAGAGAATACACATAATGTGAAACTCCTAAATTTGGATAGACTTTTTTTTTTTTTTTTTTTTTTTTTTTTTTTGGTTTTATTAAAAATCATTATTTTGCTGTCTTATTTAAGTTGGGCCTATTTTACCCCAAAAATTGTAAAGGGGTTAGCAGAAATACGATATTTAGACAAATTATTGTAAAACCACATGATATTATTTTGTCAAAATCAGAAGTCCTGGCATGTATTTGTTGTTCTTGTCTTCTTTTCTGTAGTTTCGTTACTTTTATGGTTTCATGTTCTTGGTTGTGATAGTTATTACCAAGTACATTTTAGTTACATTTTTCGTCTACATTTCTATTACGAAACAGTGCACTCACGGAAACTACTTCGGAACTTTTAAAGCTACAGGAACTATAATTCGGGTTGCCTAAGCTTGTCCTATTTAAATGTATTTGTGTTCATTATGAATATTTAATCAATCATCATCGTTGACTCAATATCATACGGGAAATATCGATTTGTAATGTACACATATGTTGAAACAGGTGTAATACACAACACATATACATTACATAATTATATGTTACTTATATTCTGTTTTAAAGTTTTAAAATTGTTTTAAAGTTGCTGTTTTGCAATAGTGAATATTCTTTTAAGCGGAGAAGTTTAGTGATTAAAAATTGTATAAAAACAAATTCTTAAAGAAAAATAAATTTCTAGAAAACCAAAGACGGTAAGCTCTTATGCTTACAATTTCAGATTTTGTTCCAGTCAAAAAAATCCTGTTTACTCTCTCTCTCTCTCTCTCTCTCTCTCTCTCTCTCTCTCTCTCTCTCTCTCTCTCTCTCTCTCTCTCTCTCTCTCTCTCTCACATTATAGTAACATGAACATGAAAATCAAATCGCTAAATATTATCCTTTATTTTATTTTTTTTTTAAATCCAGAGAAGCCACCGGTGGAGGATAAGAAGCCGCTTATTGAGCCGGACTTCTGTGATTACATTGACGTCGATGATTACTACATCTACGACCCCCTGCCTGAGCTTATTGAAGATAGAGGAAACATAAATCCGGATATATCATTGTATGAACTTCTTGAGAATCAGGAGAACTTAGACCCAGAAATTGTAAATATTTATTTTACTATATTTAATAAAGACAAAATATCTCAAACATGTTTTTCGTATCTACATATCAGGGGTATGATTTATTTGATCTATACATTAATCATATTTCCATTTTGAACAGACAGAAGTATTTCTAAAATTGAGTTCCACCTAAACTAGAATAAGTTTTAACAATTTCATTAGAAAGAAGACATTGAAATATGTGTTCTGATGTATAAAAACATACATAAATCTTAATTTACATTAAAATAGATAATTTGCATTGGATTAAAAGAATATTATCTATGAAAAATAGTTTATAGATACCAAAATGTGCCAATTATACGTTTATTTGGATTAACAAAACAACCAATCGGAAACTATCCGGAATCTTCTTTGCTTTTTTCTCCCTTTTTCTTTTCTTTTCAGTATTTGATGTTGCACCTATTAATCTATTTATCCAAAACCATCTTCTTTGCGTTATATCACTTTGAAAGTTAGTACTTCTAAAAACTTATAAAACATTCCATAATTGTTGTTAATAAACAGGAATATGTTAGAATATGTAAAGGTCAAGGACAAAACTAGAAATAGATGTGATCAAACCATTCTGAAAAGGATAAAAAAGTTACTATTATACTCATTTGTATCGTTATTGATATTTATCATTTTAAATTCTTTTTCTACATAATCTTTGAGAAACTTTGTGGCGCTATATGGCATTATTTTTGTTAAGTTTTATTTGAAAACTTGAAGGGGCATCTACATTTTATTTTTCGAAAAAGGGCCGACTTTTAATTGTATTTTACGATTACCAGATTTTAAAAATCTTATTTCCTTAATGTTAACGTTATAATTAAATGTTTAAGACTAAAATCCAGTTTCTTACTTATTAATACCTGCTTTTTATAGATGCCTTTCAAATTCTTTAAGAAGAAAGAACAAGAACAAAGCGATGAAACTAAACTTACTGAAACAGAAAAAGAAACAGATGCACAGGCAAAAGAGGAAGAAATAGCTAAAATCGAAACAGGTCAACAACAAGAAAAATCAATTGACAAAACCGAGGAAAATCAAACAACCGACGTCAATGATCGTGATGGTGATGGCACAACAACAGAGAATAAACTAAAAGTAAAGGAACAACAACAACAGGAGCAAGAGGTACAGCAACAAGAACAAGTAGTACAACCAGAGCAGGAGGTACAAGAAGAACAAGCGGTACAAAAAGAACAAGAAGTACAGAAAGAACAAAAGGTACAACAAAAACCAGAAGTACAAGACAACGAGAAGCCGGAAATAAATGACGTCAAAATGAATGGTTTTGAAATGAGTGAGGTTAGCAGAATTGATTTACACATTTACAGAAAAGGGTTTAATCACAAAACAAAGCTCTCATGGGCTAAAATACCATGTACATGTACTTATTTTCTAAGAATATACTTATCCTATGAAATCACCCATTAGTACATAAAGTTTAATTTACAAATGTAGATCAAACTTTCTACTGGCAATTAAATTCAGTATTGCTTAGTAATACAACTAAATTAATACAAGCCATTAAATACCAGAAAGTGCAAAATACAAAATGCGAAGAATAAAATTAAAATAACCACCTCTAAAAATCTTTCCCTGGTCGATTGTAAAAAATTTTTTCCCTCATGTTCTTGTCCAAAATTCCCATCTGTAAATAGTTAAATAGAATAAAGCTTAAATCCTAGATTGGTTTCGGGCATTCGACATTGGTCCATACTGTTTAAAGTTCAAACCGTTAACGAATTATATATTTCAAAGATTTTGTTGCTTTTTTAATACAATTCCTTACGTTTCGCATTTTAAGCATTTTACCTCTTTCTGAGACAGAATTGTTTTGTTTAGATAGTCTTCTGTTTTTATACAACAAATCTTGTATTTTATGAAATTCTTATTTTTATTTTACTATATAAGGGTCTACAAGTCTCGTTCTATGTACCCTGATACAATGTGTTCCCTTCCAGTTGACTTCGAGAACAGATATAATAATCGATTGATAACTGGCGTCATTTGACGTGGTATCTAATTATGTCTGGTATTCACGGAAGTTGTAAATTTCACGCTATTTCGATGACGAGGAGTAAAGACCATTGTTTTTCATAGAAATATCCACTTCAAACTAACAATAGATATAATAACGAAATGGTTTATTGTATTGTATTTTTTCTTTACTTCAGATTCCTGCTGTAACCGAGCAACCTAAAACCAATCCTGCAACAGTTCCAAAGGAGAAATCTCCTTTGATAAGTAAAACAGACGAAGAAAGAGAGATTAATCCTGGTTTGCTGTGCTGCACAATTCTCTGAATTGTTTACAAGTTTTATTTAGCTTTTACCGTGAAACAATTTGTGTTGTTTGTTAAATAGTTTTTTTTCTATATTAATGAATGCATGTTTAAAACTCAAGTCTAAAATTTAAAAAAAATCTAAAAAATAACTTAAGTAAACAAAAACATTAAATTATGGATATATATGTACTAGTATTCAATGTTTTAAGGAATGATAAACTTGTATGAGAAAAATGTATTATGACGCCCATGTAATTTTTCAAGTTTTATCCTTTCCTTATATAACTACATATTTAAAGGAAATCTTATAAGCAAATTGAATTATTTATTTTCTATAATATCGTTTGAATTTTAATGAAGTACACATACGATCAATTTAATATGACTGTTGTAATTTGTGTTATCTTAATCGAATCAAGAATAAACTGATTTTTATACTTAAGACACAAGAAACACACTTTTAAGACAAAGGAAGAATATTCAACTTTATATGCGAGAGATTGAAAAATCTGGTTAGATTTCTTAAACAAACGTTTTATTTCAAATAACAAAAAATTTTTAAGAAAATTTTTAATTTCTTGTTTAGATTCAACTAAGTAATATCTTGTAATCAATATCTTTTTTGTATTAAAAGCAGTATGTAGATTCGCATTTCAAATATTTTATACTATTTGTGTTAAACACCCTTTTTGTTAATATTGCTGTCGAAACAATTGTAAACAATATCATATCACAAAGAAGATTAAAAAAGAATAAGTATTATCGTCCAAACACGTGGCAGTAGTATAAAAAATTTGAAACAAAATCTAAATGATGAAAATAATACTATAATTGTTGATCACCAAAAGTTTAACTCGGATTTCGGTTGACTTTATTTGTTTTATGTAAAACATAACTGATGAGATGTATTCAGTGAGACGGCCATCTTTATATCTGTTGTGAAAGAAGCCCTTGGAAACTTCAATCACGGATGGGACTGAATTGAAGAATTGTCTTGTATACCTTTGAAAAAGTTGCGGTTTTAAATATTGATTTGTTTTAGTAGAAAAAAGAAGACACTTATTCATATGTTGTAAAGAATTAAACGACATCATTCACAAGTGTTTTATTACAAGATGTTAACAACCCCATAGAAGATTAACCATGATTAAATACACATTAGTTTTTATTATTGAAGATTACGACAACGCAAAGTACTGCTTCTGCTGAAATTTTTTCTTTTACGTTTGAAATACTCTTAGCAGAGAGAACTTTTATTTATTTATTTATTTATTTATTTATTTATTTATTTATTTATTGTGTAAAATAACTTGTTTGTTAAATTTCCTCTCAAAATCTTAATCTTTGCATAAGCTTTAAAGCAAATTTTTTTCCTCGGTATATCTGTTAACACATTTGTGTTACCTTAATCCTGGGCACCTTATTTTCTTAAAATTTCAGATAATAAAAGAAACAGTTATTGAGAATTGTGTTTCGATTACATGTTGATTCTTTCGATTGATATTTACATTCTGTAGATATCTGACAAACTAGAGTTATGTTCCCTAGATTGTTTTGTATCGTATGTATAGTTATTCTGTTCAGCTTAAGTATTTTAAAATCTCAATGGTTTTATCAGTATCAAGTTTCTAGATACAATTTAAATTTACTCAAAAGACTGATTATATTACGTCAAATTAATATATTCCAGATATTAAATGTAAATTCTAGTTTTACAAAATACATACATATTTTTATTGCAACTAATATATTTTTGATATTGCGATGTCGAAACTAAAAAAACGTTTATTTTTTCAACAAAACTGTTTGTGATGTTGCCTTTTAATTATTTATATATTCGTTATGCTGTCAGTACATGTACGATCTATTTATACAGATAGGTGTCGCCACATTTTTACCGAGACACAGCGACATCTGCTTATTAGTCTAAGAAAAAAGTTCATAATATGTTTTATGAAAAAGCAGAAATTCACATCAGAACTTAAAATAGTCATGAACATTTAACATCAAGAAGAAGGATATGAGGAAGGAGATCATAACAATATACAAAAAATATATCTGACATTGATTATGGAGGGGGGGGGGAGCAATTAATATAGTTTTTGTCCTATGCTATAAATGTAGTTAACATTTTTGCCAGATACAATAAAGTGCTTAATAAAAGTTTGTTGTTTGTCATATTTTATAAATAAAATACCATCATTATGTTACTTTATATTCATATCAATATCAGAAAAATACTTCGGCTTAGAAATCTCTATTTAAAATTTATAATATTACATGTAAAAAGTTTTGAATGTTTCCTTCAGAAAATTAAAAGAAAAATAAATGAATTAGAACAGTTTTAAACTACTGTCCAAGTTTAAATTTCACAGTAGATACACAAAAAAGTTGTTTTTAATACAAGACAATTAACAAAAGATAAAATAATTACAAGTTAGTAATTTAAGTTAGTTATTTAACAAAGATAATGTAACAACATCAACCAAGAGAACAAGTACGTTGATCTATATTTCTCTGTGAAATGCGAAATTTTTAATTATTAATATTTTGTTTTATAAAAATTCAAAATTTCGCAAATGACATCTCTGTTAGCAAGCACGATATAAATAGTCTTATCACTGTTCTTGCTCATTTCAATGGTCATTTTATAATATTTTATGTAAGATGTGAAATCTACATCTACGCGTTGCTCAGCTAATTGGAATGTTCATTTCACTGTTCGTGTCTTTAGTTTATTGAACTCAGCAATTCAGAAAAGCTTCAAGAAATTTAAACTGATTATACTGTTAAAGTTGAAACGCTAGGAACGTCTAGTGACTTGCTTAATATGTTTTTAAGTACATTGAAGACAGACTAGATAAACATCTTTAGTCAATCCGTAGATAGTAATAAAAATAAGCAATTTTTAGCTCACCTGAGGTGAAAGCTCAGATGAGCTATTGCTATCCATCTCCGTCCGTCGTGCGTCGTGCGTCGTCCGTCGTCCGTCGTCCGTCGTCCGTCGTGCGTAAACTTTTTACATTTTAATCTTCTCCTCCAAAACCACCGGGCCAAATTTAATGAAACTTGGTAACCATCATGCCTGGGTGAAGCCCTTTCAGATTTGCACAAATGAAGGAGTTATGTCCCCTTGGGGCCCCACAAGGGGGGAAATAGTGAAAAACTTTAAAAATCTTCTTCTCTGAATCTACAAGAGATATACCTTAGTTATTTCATTTATAACATCCTTAGGTCATCTATTTTCAGATTTGCACAAATGGTAGCCATGGGGCTCAAAATGGGGAAATTATAAGGCACTGAGTGGGGAAATTGCTAAAAACTACATATTTATCACTATATCTTGAAAACTATCAACTTTTTGTATAGGCATATATATTTGAATATTGCAGGTATTGACATGACGATCATTTTGATATATGGTTCAAGGTCAAATGTTGATAGGTCAGGGTCACAGCTGCAAAAGAAGACTTAAATTGCTAATTATCTTGAAAACTATTAACTTTTTGTATAGGCATGTATATTAGAATATTGTAGGTATTGACATGACGATCATTTTGATATATGGTTCAAGGTCATATATTGAAAGGTCAAGGTCACAGCTGCAGAAGAAGACATAAATTGCTAATTATCTTGAAAACTATTAACTTTTTGTATAGGCATATATATTAGAATATTGTAGGTATTGACATGACGATCATTTTGATATATGGTTCAAGGTCATATATTGAAAGGTCAAGGTCACAGCTGCAGAAGAAGACTTAAATTGCTAATTATCTTGAAAACTATTAACTTTTTGTATAGGCATATATATTAGAATATTGTAGGTATTGACATGTCAATCACTTTGATATATGGTTCAAGGTCATATATTGAAAGGTCAAGGTCAAAGCTGCAAAAGAAGACTTAAATTGCTAATTATCTTGAAAACTGTTAACTTTTTGTATAGTCATGTATATTAGAATATTGTAGGTATTGCAACAACGATCATTTTGATATATGGTTCAAGGTCATATATTGAAAGGTCAAGGTCACAGCTGCAAAAGAAGACTTAAATTGCTAATTATCTTGAAAACTATGAACTTTTTGTATAGGCATGTATATTAGAATATTGTAGGTCTTGACATGACAATCACTTTGATATATAGTTCAAGGTCATATATTGAAAGGTCAAGGTCACAGCTGCAAAAGAAGACTTAAATTGCTAATTATCTTGAAAACTCTTAACTTTTTGTATAGGCATGTTTATTAGAATATTGTAGGTATTGACATGTCAATCACTTTGATATATGGTTCAAGGTCATATGTTGAAAGGTCAAGGTCACAGCTGCAGAAGAAGACTTAAATTGCTAATTATCTTGAAAACTGTTAACTTTTTGTATAGTCATGTATATTAGAATATTGTAGGTATTGCAACAACGATCATTTTGATATATGGTTCAAGGTCATATATTGAAAGGTCAAGGTCACAGCTGCAGAAGAAGACTTAAATTGCTAATTATCTTGAAAACTATGAACTTTTTGTATAGTCATGTATATTAGAATATTGTAGGTCTTGACATGACAATCACTTTGATATATAGTTCAAGGTCATATATTGAAAGGTCAAGGTCACAGCTGCAAAAGAAGACTTAAATTGCTAATTATCTTGAAAACTCTTAACTTTTTGTATAGGCATGTTTATTAGAATATTGTAGGTATTGACATGTCAATCACTTTGATATATGGTTCAAGGTCATATGTTGAAAGGTCAAGGTCACAGCTGCAGAAGAAGACTTAAACTGCTAATTATCTTGAAAACTATTAACTTTCTGTATAGGCATGTATATAAGAATATTGTAGGTATTGACATAACAATCATTTTGATATATGGTTCAAGGTCATATATTGAAAGGTCAAGGTCACAGCTGCAAAAGAAGACTTAAATTGCTAATTATCTTGAAAACTATGAACTTTTTGTATAGTCATGTATATTAGAATATTGTAGGTTTTGCGACATTGATCATTTTGGTATATGGTTCAAGGTCATATATTGAAAGGTCAAGGTCATATCAACATAGGAATACTAAAAGTATTCATTATCTTGAAAGCTATTAATTTCATGCATAGGCATGTATATTAGAATATTGTAGGTATTGACATGACAATCATATATGGTTCAAGTTCATATATGTTCAAAGGTCAAGGACATAGCTGCATAAGTATACTGAAATTGATTAATGATTTTGAAATTATTCATTACATTACAGTTACTTCATGCGTATTATATAAGCTACTTATAAATGAAAAGTGAGTGGATATATTTCTGATTAAGTTTTGTGGGAGTTCTTAACTTGAGAAAACTTTTAAAGTTTCTGTACTTAATATATTATCTATTGCACTTTGCAAACAATATTGGACATATCTTCAGGTGAGCGCTAAGGCCCATGGGCCTCTTGTTTAGATTTTGCTCTGATCAATCAACCTTTTTAAATCATTTTGAATTAGTCAAAAGCAGTTTATAGTCGAAAAACAAATAGATAACATTTGTGTTTAACCAAAAACACTTATCAAGAAACGAATTAATCAAACAAGATAAGTCTATCATGTATTGGGACTCTGAAATCCCCGACTCTGAATGGGCATTGAAACTAACAAGAAAAAAATGTCCAGAGGTAAAACTAAGTGGTCTGAATATGTTGTAATAAAAATAAATTATTGTATTATATACGTTATGTAAAATTTAGAACATTAACCCTAAAACACGTTAGAAAACTTAACAGAGACTGTCCGATATTTAACCTCCTGACTGAGGATGGCACTATTGGACAGTGGAGTGACTTTTGTGAGCAGTCTAGCAACTTTCAATGTAACACAGTGACAAAACAAGTGTACAGAAAGAAATAAAATTAAGTAAACTAGCTTTGGTTCCTTGGTAGAAATTTTTGTTTTTGAAGACAGGTTAACACAAAACACAAAAATAACAACCGTGGTTCTCACACATGAAAAAAGAAAATATTGATCGAACAGACCGGTATCGATGACGGTTATACAAGGTTAATAGTATTATTTATTGTACCCACATGTGCTGCATTGTTTATCAAAAGTGTCTATTTGCTTACTATTAAATGTACACCCTAAGGTAGCAGAATGGTTTAAAGCAAGCGCTCATAAATTACAATACCTCTCGCCGCCTAGGTTCGAATCCTACTCGATTAGATCTTAGTGTGAGAAAGTTTGTAAGTTCGCTTGCAACAAAATCCGAAGTTTTTTCCGGCATTCCGGTTTCCTTCACCATCTTAAAATTACCTGTCTCAGTAAAAGTGAAAAAAAAACTTGACGGGGGTGGGGGGGTGGAGGGTAAAACTCTATTTCTGCATGCCATTCGACTCCAATGAATATTCCATAATGGGCGATTACATAAAATCTTAAAAACCGGAGATCATAATTTTTTATTTTAAGAACACCAAATATTTTTTTAGAAAGTTTCAAATATGCAAATTGGTCTAAAAAAGAAACCACGTCTAATATGCATATAATATACAAAACGCCTCGTCCCCGCAGAAATGTCATTAATCAAAATATGACTCCACATTCACAAGTCTGCGTTTTATTTGGACAGATTAAGTACATAGAGACACATTAATGACCCGACTATAAATGCTCTATCCTTTCTGTTAGGAATAAACTTTATTATATTTACGCTCACAACATATTAGTATATTATATGTATGCACATTAATATTTCCAAAAACAAACAGAGGAGGAAGTTTTTCAATACTGCATCGGATTTAACTTAGATGAACCTAATTTTAAAACAAAGTTTATAATAAATTTACGAAAATGAACAATGCTGGAAACGGAAAAAGCAGAAACAGTGCGATAAAATTTTACAGCAAATTTATCAAAAGGTAAGCTAATTTTATTGTTTTTTTAACTACAAATTGTGAAACAGTAGATTTTAAATTATTCCAAAGATTATGTATATATTAATGTTTAACCACCAATGACTGATAGAGATATGGAATATATAATTTTGTCAATAAACCGTTTTGTGTATCCTGTGAAGTAATACATGTACATGCTTTTTGAAGCAGATAGTTCCAAGAAATATAAAAAAAAATCGGAATGCAAGTCCTTTGTTTTCCCATAGGTGTTTTCTTTTTGAATGGTTAAGTAAGATGCAAGTTCGATTGGTTGATCCAACATTTTTCAGTTGGAAGTAACACTGGTCATTTTTTGGCTCAGGGGTAGAGAGTAGCAAAACGTAATGCTTTACTTTATGCTTCATGTGCTATATATTCGTTATGTATTTTAGAGATATAACAAAGTTAAACTTTGTGTATTATCTCGAAAATACAGAAGTGTGTTGTCCGCTTGAATTAAAACTTATAAATTTGTTCCTTGTTAAATATTCTGTACTGGATTTCCGTTTCGGAAACAAATTAACAAACGATAACTTTATTATTTATAAACGACACATATTTTATAAAAAGAAAGGTAATATAATTTCAATTATTTTTGCCTTAACATAATTTATCCCACGGTGGGTGGAGTTTCAAGGAAAACGTTAAAATGTTTATCTTTTTTATTTATCTGTATTGATATGCGATAGCCTAATGTACATAAAAGTCACAAAAGTGGGCAAGGTCGAAACTAGTCAGTAATCAGCCGTAACATGCTTTATATCTTATAAATAAGTATGTGTATTGGAATGTATGGGCTATATCAAGTTTAGACCATGCATATCAACTTTACTATAAGAAAAGAAGATCTAGGTCAGAAGGTATCTTATACCAGGTTTCAAAAAAGTTGATGCGAAATATGATGACATTAGGACGGAAATAATTTATCATTTAATTCTGATATAAACAGGTAAGTTATTATAAGTATGTAGTGTCCGCTGATGATTTTATATCTCACACTGCTTCGGCTTAAATATTGACCTGACTGGACATCCACCCTTTATGAATAGTTTTACCTAAGTAAATAAACATACACTGAACACATAAACCTGTAGTTAAACTTATGTTTACATACCCAGTCTCCGAGAATGTGCATTTACGATGAAACAAAAGCTTAAAGCAAATCCGTATATGTTTGATTAAAAATTTTCTTGGCATTTTCTTGCATATTACAAACCCCAAACATATAACTTTTGAATTTTAGCTATTGCCTGGCCTTCGGCATCAAGATGACAGGGTATCGACTCGTTTCACCGGTGTCAGGTTAATGTTACTACGGTATAGTGGTAGGCTTGTCTGTGGCATACTTTGTCGGTGAGCTAGCACAAGAGAGGCCATAATACCAACTCAATTTTTCACGCATACGCAAACATGATCTTAGATTCAATTTAAGAGATTAATAACCTCGCTAGCTGAAAATTGCTGATGCAAAGTTGAATAGCATTACAGTACTCCACTACACTCGTTTATCACAGAAAGGACTTCATTCAACTCAAATAAAATTAAGAATGCTACATAGCTTTGAGTACATTACAATATAAACAGTGTTCTAAGTTTTGACAGATATTAAATAAGATATTCATATTAACCTCATGTCTTGATTAATACCTGTCAACAAAATACTAAGAGTTGACTTTTTAACTCGCATATACACACCTGAATCAACAAAGTACGTGTCGTTGCTAAGCAAAATGATATGAATAGCACGTATTGCTTTTAGAGTCGATGTTTTTCCGCATATGTCATAAAACATTTTTTTAAATTTTATCAGCATTTTTAAAAATTTTATGATGTTGCATTTAAAGTGTATCAATATAGAATTGTTTTATGTAACCTAGTCTAGATCTGTACAAATAAACAGCTACCTCTGTAGGATTGGGTTTGTGGAATAGGTGGCATTTTGATTTGTAGTAAGTGGTCAAAGTGTTTGTAGCGAACATTTCAACACTTATTGCAATAAAAATGATATCATTTTTCTTAGAATTTCACATCAATGAAGATCTTCGCGAAAATATGATAACAAAGATCACGTGTTTGATAAAGATGCGTTTATACTTATTGTACAGTGCAAGTTGTGTCAGGTTTATTGTTATCAGCCCTCAGTTCTTCTTATAGATTAAGTAAAGGGTTTATAATTTTTTATCAGTCAAAAATGACTTCAAGACATCGTCACCATCCTGTACTATTTTGTGGTGTGTGACCTAGATTGTTTAGCATGTGAATTGTAATTGCATCAGAGTATTTCTGAATTGATTATCCAGGTTATGTTTTCTCTATAACAATAATAATAATAATAATAATAATAATAATAATAATAATAATAATAATAATAATAATAATAATAATTATTATTATTATTATTATTATTTTACAGTGAGATGTAGCATGTTGGATCTAACATTAGAACATGCTTACGTCATAAAAAAACGGGTCATTTAAACACAAATTACAAAACGGTGAAATACGATAAATAAACATAGAACTTTATTGAATTTGTCATTTGTGCCTTGGAGTTTCCGTACATCCGTACGCATGCTCCCGGCTCAAAATTTAAACATCGACCATCCGGTTACATTCCGTTTATTTACAGCTAAAAGGAATAAAATTTTAGAAAATGAATCCCACGGATCGTGATTAGAAGTTATCTAGTTTTAAAAAAATATATTTTTAAAAAACGAAAAAAATTCCAGTTAATCATTGTAAAAGCACTACAAGGAACAACATACTTTAGGCCTAATTATATTTCCTAAACAATTATATATACAAAATATTACCCTTTTGAAATAATCTGTGTATTTTTTTCTTTCTTTTAGAATGAGTGAAGACTTAACAGTTGACGCCAATAAAGAAATAAACAGAAAATTCTGCAGCACGTCGGCTGAAACTCTGGACACTGTTCCTGCAATAGTTGTGTCCAACGAATGGGAAGATAGTGTTTGTCATAGTCCACCCGAGTCTCCTGTATTTCTTAGAAAATTTGATAGTTGTAGTTCTAGTGATAGCATACAAGCATCCGGTTCTTTTGAGAAACAAGGACATGCGTTACAAACCGGAAGTAGAAACAGTTCCGGTAGTTATAGCGAATTAACAGATTCATTAAAGAAACGAAATGAAACCAATATTAAACAAAGTGGATTGCTTGATGTACATTCTGAAAATAGACACACTAACGATAAAAATGAAAATAAAGATTTACAAAAAGACGAATTTGTAGGTAAATCTGTTCTAAGAAGAAAAGCGGCTTCACGACATATACAGCGGAGAAGCCGAGTTTCAAGGACATCCTCTTCAGGCTCTAGTATTACTTTACGAAATAAAAGGGATTCTGTAAATTCAGATGTGTTTGAGGACTGTAAGGAAAGCTTTTCTTTCTCTGATGGGAGCTCTGACGAATATTGTGAATGCAGAAGTGTTAGCTATTATGAGGTAAAAAATTCATCTTCTTCCCCCATACTTGTAAACCGTATTTGTATAAAACATTACAAAACTGCTTAAATTACCTCCGAAAAAAGCTAAGGTCACACAGTTGTTCTCTAGCACCCACTGGTAATAGTTTTATCAATTATTTGAAAGTGAATACATGTAAATAAAATATAAATAAATGAATAAATAAATAAATAAATATATATATATATATATATATATATATATATATATATATATATATATATATATATATATATATATATATGATGGCTGTTTTGTACCGAATAAATTTTTAGTCACACAATACTGCACTTTTTATATAAATTTCTGAAATGTGCAAAATCTTGTGGTAACAACTGTAAAGATCTTAATAATTACAGTCATTTGTTGCGCTTTTAGGTTGAAAAATCGACGATTGTAAAACTTCGGAGGATAGTTAATGAACTTGTTAATACTGAGAAGACGTATGTGAAGAATTTATATCTCATTGACCAGGTAAAATGATGTGAAATGTAGAACATATATAAAGTAATTTAAATATGTGTAATTGTAAAAACAGGTTCTTGATTTTTAAACTTTGAAAATTATCAATGCACCGATGTTTTTTAAATACAAAATCTAAAACTATGTGATGCATGTAATGGTGAAGGGCACCTTCAAGTTTTTTAAACAGTCAATATTGAAAGGCTGAGTATGTTTTGTGGGAAAGTTGATACTCCAACTTTAAGATTGAATGATTTGATTTTATCCATATAGTTAACGTTATGCTCATGTTACTATGAAACGCTAGAGGGCGTTTTTGTGTATAGTGTTCCTTGATTTGCTCAAAAATATGCATACTTCATTCGTTAAAAACTTGATCACATGCAACCGGTCTTAGTGTAGTGTTTTGTTTCTGTTAGTATTTTATGAGTATTGGAAAGAATTTCACACGCATTAATATGCTTAAATTACGCTTCTGCCTTTTATGAACTATGAAATACACTTAGTGTTCATAAAAGTTCATAGCGATAGACTAGATGAATTATGAAATGCAACCACAGATGGTAAGCTTTTTGGAAAAAAATATATTGTTCTGTTCAAGTTTGAGATTTCAATGTCAATATTGAGTATCAGTATGCACAATTAGTCCTATGAATTTACCACAAAATAATTGAGATGTAACAATCTAGATAACCGTTTGTGATCTTTATCATAAGTATCTCTTAAAATTACCACTGAAACAAATACTTGTACTTGCCAACTCTTATCGGTAACCACAGTTGTCCCATCATTTTCCTGTGGCTATTTGCTTTAAACATTTAACTGTGACCAGCAGTGATGAACATTTCGGATAAAACTTAAAACGGTGAGTTTTTTCCTTCTTCTTCTTCTTTTAAATTTATTTATCTTTTTGCTTACGTTATTTGTTATAGTTTTCATTACACATCAAATGATTTTCAGCTTTTTTTATTTTGATCTTAATATTATTTAGGTGTTTCAAGAGAAAATTAAAAAAGAAAATGCCAAACAAAATTTAATGCCTCCAGAAATAATACCACAGATGTTTTCAAATATTGCCAGTATTTATCAATTTCATAGTGGTTATCTGTTATCCAACCTTGAGAACAGGGTAGCCAACTGGTAAGCGAAGATGTAAACTTGGTTTCAAATAATGTTGGTTTGTACCTGCTTGAAACACAAAATGTATAAAATTTCTCAGGTGTATATCAGTGTCACCGAAAAGTATTGAAGTTTCTGTACATGTTTTTTAACATGCGTTATGTTTTCTGTTTTTAATTGTTAATCCTGTTATTTTAACAGCGTTTGTGATCTATGTTGTTTCTCTGAAAGGTGTACTAATTAAATGGCTTGATTATTACGTGTGTTGTAACATGGTTTAGGATTAGCTCAAACCTTTTCTCATTTTCATGGTCTTCTTTATGTCGTTCACACACACACACACACACATACACACACACACACACTGGGAAATGTCTGGCCAATCATATGCATATTTCAAAGCATAAAAGTAAGTACCATTTGACCAAGCAGAGTATATAGTCAATGTATATTTTAAAATTAACATTATATTTGGAAAATTCGCCATACGAGGCTGTATATTTCTATTATGACCTTTAAAGAGTTAATGACCTTCTCCTTCTGTATTGTCTACAGTTTACGGAAGAGATCAGATAAACTTGACGTTTATAATTCTTATTTTACATAACTGCTAATCTGGCAGTTTAATTGGCGTCTAGTAGCTTCCTATGGAATAAACTCAGCGTGTTTGGAGATTTTTATAGTGACCGAGTATGAAGCATAACAAATAAAACCGGAGATGATAAGCTATTACATTGATGCTCTGTATCCGATAATGCAATACTCCCCTTTGCTTTATCTGTTTTATATATTCATAGAACCATACATTGATCAACATAATTCGCTTGCTAAATTTATGAACAAACAATCTTTGGTATATATTTTTATATATATATATATATATATATATATATATATCCTCGAATATCTAGTTAGTAAATAAATAGCGATTTCTTAAAAAGAACTTTCTAAACCTGTCGTTCCTTATCTACATATTTGGTTATCAGTGCACTTTAAATCGGCATTTCACATTTACTAAAGTAACAAATATTATAATTTCTCCATTTAGGGAAACGTCACAGAAAATAGGAGATATTATGAAAGGTGCAGCGCCATTCTTTAAATTATATACTGAATTCATGAATAATTTTGACCATGCAATGAATGTTTTGACTATTTGGGAAGAAAGATGTCCGGTTTTTGCTGACATCTTGATGGAAATACAGGTAATACATCTTTTAGAATTCAAGCACCGACTTTGAGCCAATTTTTTCCTCTCAACTTTTTTGATTATTTTTTTAACTCAGTGTCGTATAATATGTTAGAAAGATATGGCCTCCTATAATATCTTTAACACTTTCCTCATGCGCCATTATACTATGAAGTTCTGTACCCGTTCGTACTTGGGAGTTTTATAGTCATTTGCTTGTATAATTATTTATCACGTCTTTTTTCTCTTTCTTTAATTTTCCTTGTGAATTGTTCCTTTTTCTTGCATAATTTATTGCCAGATACATGTTTTAGGCACAAATTGCTTCATATGTACTATATCAATATGCAAATTAAATTAGATGGATTTATTTTCTTCAGTGTTTACCGGAATGTAATAGGCTGTCAATAAAGCATCACATGTTGAGTCCGGTTCAGAGGTTACCTCGATATGAACTTCTACTCAAAGGTAATGACACACGATTAAAATAGCAAACTTGAGCGGTCGTTTTGGTTCTTATTAAGACAAATTGCTCTATGGTGTTGTGGACAAGTTGGCCTAAATGTCACCAACAGTACGCACTTTACATAGCTCATCATTAACTCTTGCACTAAACCAATGCAAACCATGAACTTGAGTTTAGATTTTTTTAGAAATAATTCTTCATTTTTCTAGTAAACAAATGAAAAATGCAAAGCCGCTTTCGCAGATTACATTATGAAACTAGATTAAAGAAAAAAAACTGTTATAACATAATAAAATGTGTTCGCCAGCGTACCATTTCCGGATTAGATATGAATTCGCATCATTTGACATTTTCTGAAATTCCTGGAATTTTTAAAGAAAAAAAATTTCCAGAATTTTCTGGACAACCGTTATGTGATATTGATCACGTTGCACCCAGACAACCAAATTATATATTACAATCATGATTATTTTTGAAAAAGTTAAATAAATAAAGTGGTTAAATACTCAATTTCGTTGTTTGTTTCCATTCCACAGATACAGTCCAGTAATTGCTTCTTATATTTTACTTTCAGACTATATAAAACATCTACCAGAAAATTCTGAAGATCTTAAAGATGCCAAAGGTATAGCAAATACTACACTAACGTACCTAACTTCTCGTAGCCGTGCATGCTTACAGGAAAACCCAAGATAGTGTTTCAACACAGTTTATTTCATTCAAGCTGTAATCCGATAAACCTGCATACAAATGTTTTCTATGAACCGAATATTTCCATCAGTAAAGTTAACATATGAATAAGCAACGTATGAGGCTTTTAGGTTAACGAGAATTTGTCATCTTCGCCGGATACTTTTCATATTTGATTAGTTGGTTGTTTTTATGTAATAATCGTCGCATGAAATAAGCTTTTCCATCAAGTTGTCACTTAGCACTTGTAAATATTTGATCGTCTACCTCAACATGGTGAGTATTTACTCTTGTGATGTATGTTCAGCTCAAAATAAATTATAATATATATGTATTCATGGTAAAATAACCGTAACTTTGTTACAGATGCGTTAGTTTTGGTAACAGAAGCCACAACACATGCCAATGAAGCTCTAAAAAATGTAAGTTTAAATTTTTGGTACTAAAAATAATTATGATTACACATAGATATAACTTAAAGATATCTGTTTTGAAGATCTATAATTATGTTTGACCCGTTGATGTACAATTGGGTATGTACAAATGACGTGCTACAAAATTTACAAAATTAAGAATCAATTCTGTTAAACTATTAAAATTAAGATAGCAATGCTGAGCATAAAAATGAACTTTTTTATTAAAGATGAAAAAATTATGAATTAAAAACAGTAGAGTTGGCAATTCACAATGCCGTCAAATTCAAGAAACACTTACAAGGCAACACGTAGTCACAATGTATATTTGTTGCCTTTTAATCATATATTAAAAGCCGTAGAGTTGGCAATTCACAATGCCGTCAAATTCACGAAACACCCACAAGGCAACACGTAGTCCCAATGTATATTTGTTGCCTTTTAATCATATATTAAAAGCCGTAGAGTTGGCAATTCACAATGCCGTCAAATTCACGAAACACCCACAAGGCAACAAGTAGTCACAATGTATATTTGTTGCCTTTTAATTATAAATTAAAAACCGTTGAGTTGGCAATTCACAATGCCGTCAAATTCACGAAACACTTACATGGCAACAAGTATACACTGTGACTACTTGTTGCCTTGCTTGCCGAATATGCTATCCACAGATGCTGTTATTTCTAAGATGTCAATTACTGCTGATTGTTATATTCCTCAGATTATTGCTTTTATTTTATTTTCTTTAGGAAAAATTCCAGAAGTTAATGGAAGTCAGTGATAAAATAGGTGGAGTTATTAATATTTTCACCCCAACCAGAGAATTTGTCAAAGAAGGACCTGTAATAAAAATTACTGCAAGAAAAGGCATAAAGCAGGAACGTTATCTATTTCTGGTAATAACTTTGATGAAATCACTGGTTTTAAACACGATTTGCATTTAATATAAGAATAACAATAAACAAAAATCTTTCAAGAAAATCATAGAATATCAATTGTATATCTTTATATTGAACATTGTGAAAGTTTCTACTTACAAAAATAAAAAAGTTTTGTTATTGAAAACGTTGATTTATTTTTATAAATTAAAAAAGGCTAAATTTAATTTAAATTATTTATAGAATATTTTATTCATAACTCAGTAGGCAGTACTTTGTGCTGTCAGAAAATATACCATTTAGCCAAATTTTCAGGCGTCTTAATTTTTGACTTTTTTTTAAAACTAAGGCCTGTTCCCTCATGCAAAGCATTCCTTAGCTGGATTTGGTTTCATATAATTTTGGAAATTTAGATTTATTATTTTCCAACTGTTTGGCTTATGTTTTTTATCTATCAAATTTTCGGCCCCTAGTGTCACTGATGAGGGATGATTTTCCGAAATGTGCACATATGGCACATCAAAATTTAGCAGGTATTTGTTATATATTTACACTTGATTTTATGTACAAAACGACACATAAGTCACAGGTCAGTTCAGAAGTTTTTGTAACTGATGCTTTTCAGCAATGTATCATAAACCTTTTGCCTTCTTTTCGCAAAATGTTGCTAGGAATTTATGTATTATGTTATATTTTAACGTATGTAAATATGTATGCAACTTTTAGTTTAAAAAATTATCAAAACATGTTTTCTGTAAAATGCAGGTGCAAAGAAATATTATACCAGCAGTAAAATAAACAAAATTTGAAAAAAATGAATCAAATATGATTTTGTAATTCAATATATCATAATTTGAAAAAACGAATTTGAATTAAATTTGATTGAACAGAAATAAAAATGTTTCTCAAGTTTAAATTTTTACATATTTATATACAAAGTATATATTTGTTTAAATCCATTGTTAGTGAGAATATGGTTTCTATTATTCTTAAACTTCAGTTCTGTTTGGAGTACAAGCATGTAAACGTTTTTACAAAAAAGACTTTTTGAACATATCCAAAATAAATAAATAAATAAATAAATAAACAATAAATAAATGAATAAATAAACAAAACTATACCGTTTTTGGTATTTATGTACGTATAAAATTTGTAAAATAGAACATATATAAACATCAATAAATCTCTACTCTAACATCCGCAGAAATGATTTTTGTATATGCAAAAATACAACTCAAAAATCCATAAACCTTTTTTTACATACATGTATATACAAAATAATATTTCGATATTAAATGAGATAAATACATGTGTGTTCAACATGGATTTTCGATTTATTGATATCCATTTTATGCAAAATTATCATTTGATATCAATAAAGCTACGCTTTATACAAGCACTGAGCGATTTATTGATGTCACCTTCACAAATGGGGCATAAAATAAATCTATAGTATATAGACATCTAGCTACCTACCTTATAATGAGAATAGATATAATTAACAGCTAAAGAATTCACTTCTGATTTATTAATTAGGTAATGATATGTAACCAATATTTAGTTTTATTGGAAAATACAATCAATATCTAGTAAAATTAATTTCTTTTTCCGTACTGTTTTCATTTTAAGATAAAGAGATTTGACTGCATTTACTTTGCAATCGCCACTTGCATCTTAATGAAAAGTGGTAAATCATGTTTATTTAAAATGATTGAAAACTTATTATGTAAAGAATTATTTAGAAAATTGTCTTTTAAATATTAATTTACATAATTTTATTCATTTTATTATATGTTTAATTTCTTGATAAAATTGTCAGAAACAAAACTCACTACATTTTAAATAATCGGCCTCTTTATTAATATTAATTATGTAAATGTTTAAAAAACATGACCTGTGTTAATTTTGATGTGCCATATGTGCACATTTCTGAAATTCATTCCTCATCAGTGACACCAGGTGCCGAAAATATTGATAGATAAAGAAAGATAAGCCAAACATATGAAAATTAATGGACCCAAAGTTCCAAAATCCAATGAATCTAAATCCAACTAAAAATGCTTTGCATAAGGTAACAAACCTTAGCTTTAAATAAGTTTAAAAAATGAAGACGGCAGACAATTTTGCTGCAGTGTACATTTTCTGACAGCAAAAAGCACTGTCTACCATGTTAAAGAAGAAAATATTAACCAGAACTACATTTCAAAATGTAATCACACGATTATACAATTTCCATTATACCTATTTGTCTGGCTAACGTTAACTTATGTTTAAATGAAAAAATTATACTGTATCAATTAATGAGTTTCTTTTTTTTCCAGTTTAATGATTTGCTGTTAGTATGTAGTCAGTATTTACTAGGTAAATTCAAAATAAAAGATCAACTTGACGTAGAAGGTATGGAGGTAAGTTATAATACTTCACAATTTTACTCGATAATACACAAACAAGCAAATATAAAAAATATAAAGTAAAAAAATAAAAGACGAACAAATTTTTCCAGTTTTACGTGATTTTAATTTTTTTATATACACTATGCATGCTACAGCGACAATCTCTATAAAAGGACCATCTGTCCATAAAGGTGTATTGGGTAGGACTTCCTTTTGTTCCTTTCACACATTGAATTCTATGTAAAATTTTAGAAAATTTATTATTTTACAGAAATGTACAAAATGGCTTGATTTAATCAATTTTAGGCCATTTCAGTCAAAATTATAATTTTAGTGAAGAGTACAAAAGGAAATCTTTATGTTCATTGTCTAACCGATTAGAACCTAGGCCTCTAAATAAAGACCACTTGTCTATATAGTCTATATATCTTGGCCCATTGGATTTTCTTTATATGAAGGTAAAGCTAAAACTATTTATAGCGAGCTTTTTTATTTTCTTAATTTGGAAAAATTTTGCAAATACACTTAAAATTCTTCATTGTTTTTTGCTCAACTATCTTTGATCTAAATGTCGCATTTAATAAAGGCCACCAAGTTTTAACATCAGAAAAAGAACCTCTATTTCACGCTAAATTATTTGTTAAGTCAATATTTTGATTTTTTTTTTACTCTATTTCTCTTTAAAAACACTGAATAATTTTTCACCTTTTATTTCACCATAAGCATAGTTAATTGTCTCAAAAAATAATCATATTTATAATTTGTATGCAGGTAGTAGAAAAAGAAGACTCCGAGTACATACAGTTGGTAAGTTATATAACATCATGATCACATATCAAAATGACAGGGTTATAGTATTAGGTAAATTACTTTGATAACCATTTAAATATGCAAAGTCACAGTTTTTCATTTGAATAACAATCTTAAGAAAATCAATTTTACTCATACAAAAAGAAATATAAAATATTAGCTTACACCTAATTGCAAAGATAGTTGTGAAAAAAAGTAAATTGGACCAGTACAATACTTAACTAGCAACCTAGAACAAATAGCTGTCTGGTTTTATTGAAGAGTTGATCTAGCCGGTAACTTTAATGTCTTAGAGCAAAGTCTTTAAAAAAAAACCGTAACATTTGTCTTAAACATTTTCTGAACACTTCCGGATGATAAACTGCTGGCAAGACAGAAACACTTTATGTGCAGTTCTACTGAAAGCACTGATTGTATAGAACAGAGTGAAATGTATAACCAGATTCGGCGAGTGAAGTGTAGACTTCATCATTTAGTTATAAGTTAAACTCTACATGTTGTACTGTCCAGATCCGGTTTTGTTAAACTCTACATGTTGTACTGTCCAGTTCCGGTTTTCAAAACGCCGTTTAATTAAACCGACAGCTGTTTAGAATTTAAAACATGATTGAAATATGATCACACAATAACTAGATAAAAGACAGAAAAGACCCTTCTATATTAAGATATATTTCAACACTAAAGTTTCTGGATTAAAAATATTGACATCAAGTTATTTTACCTAAAACGATCAATCATCCCAGGAAGACCGGGTTTATGACATAATGACCCTAGGAAAAATTAGTAAAACCTATTTGGATAAGCACTGGCTCCAATAACAACAATAAGAAAGAACGAAAAACTCTTAATTCAGATATTTGATATTCACATATTACTCCATTCAATGTAATTTAAATTGCAATATATAGAAACACGTTGATTTCGTATTGGTCATGGCCATATTTTTTCATTGATGTCAGATTATAAATTTTTGAATTTTTTGAATGAAATATTAAAAAATTATAATATGACAATATATTATGTCAGATAGATGAAGGTCTTTTTTTCTTTTTTACTTTTCATGCACCAGACATGATATTTTTCTGGTATAAATTACTTTAATGTTTTTATAATATGACAAAATTTCAATAAGAAAATTCATAAATTCATGATACAAAAAATATTCAAGTTTTAAAAACCGGGTTCAAATTCTTCCTTATCTTCAAAAGAAATCGGGTTGCCTAAGACAAATAACAATTTTAAATTAATTTGAAGTTTTATCTTGAACTTTTCATACATATCAAATCTTTGTTCATTTACATGTGTGTTTAGATCATATTTCCACTTAAAATGCCCATTATACCACAATGAATTTTGTTGGTTTTATTTCGGGTTTGGACATTCGACAAAAGTGATCCCTTTTTAGGCCGTCAAAAGTCTCAAAAATTAAAATCGAAACACAATTCCGCCTTGGTGTTTTCCTAGATAGTCTTCTTGTAATTTAATTCAAATGAATGAAGATAGGGCTTTAATTTGTTTCTTGCTTTTAAAGACGATAGGCAAAAACCTCTTAAATTACTAAAGCAAAACGCCGCTAAACTTCCATTTGCTTTACGGTCCATTACAGTGTACTGTTCTGTGTTTCTGGTCGCGAAGTACTAGTTTTATGTAAAACTATCTGCTCTTGGCTTCAAACTGCTTAATTCAATTTACTTTTAAGTATAGATAATCAACTGGAAATTGTAATGTCGATAGTTTGTAACATTTTAATGAATAGTCGTGTTTTAGGTGTATTGATTGCAGTGGCTGTTAACAAGTTCAAAAACTGCATTTGAGTAGGAGAATCTAAACTTTGCTGTTGTACTTTTTTATTATTATATTATCTGATTCAATAAATGAATACATAATATAAACAAAATTTCCACAGGTAAATGGAGAAGAGAATTTTGACGTACCAGATTCGTTTTATGTTAGAAGCCCTAAAAAGATTGTGCAGTTTTGTTATGGGTAATTATTATTTATATTTAGTTTTAATAAATAAGTCCTATTTAGTCAGTACATTTCTTTTACTCAACTTATTTAAACTTGTCAGTTTGTCTGAAATAGGCATACTCCATTATAAAAGGAAATATTATGAAGAACAAAAATGTTATTAACTATAAAAGGAGTGTGAATAACCTTTTAAACTTCAACTTCAATTTAAAACAAAAAGATATTTTTATGATAGTATATATATATTTCAATGGGTACCGATAGTATATAAATAAATATGCTATTTGTTTATTGCTAGTCTTAGTTACAATTGTTAAGAGTTTATTTTTACCACATTATATATATATATATATATATATATATATATATTATGGTTACCCTTCCAAAGTCTGGAACTTTAATATTAGTGATACTAGCAGCATTTTCTGTTTGTCTTTTCTTGTCCTATCTTTTTGGCTACTTGTTTTCTTTTATAAACTGGTTGTTATTGTTTTTTACCAAATACATTGGTATACGCTTTTCAGTTATAAATATTGATTTCCTTCTTTTATAATTTTTCCTTAATGTAATTGTTCAAAAACTGCTTCAAGACTTTAACATTTTATTCAATATTTACTTCATTTTGTTTCTGTTTCAGCTCTGAAAACAGCGAAGATATTGACTGGTGTAGTGTAAGTAAATTTAATCATAGATTTTCTTTAATAGCATATCACCTAGAAAACTTGTGTTCACTTTTTGTCCACTTTTACCACATGAAGACCGAGATAAAATTAAATTTGTATTTTAATATTGAATGAAATGAGAGTTGACTTGTTATTTTAATTCAATGTCTTTATTGTTTTGAATACTTATAAAAAGTTATTGTATGTAGGTATGTACCATTGTAAATAAACGACGTATACAAACAAGAGTTAAAGAAAATGAGCCGACTTTATGCCCATGTATGTCACACTGGCTAAAATATTGTGGGGTGGTTTAGGGTCCTTCAATAGTAAGGATCATTTACTAAATTTAGGAATTTTATATTTAGTGGTTCCAATTTTGTCTTTTAATTGTATTGTCTTGTTTCGTGATTTATCTTATTTTTTGGTGTAGCAGTTATCTTGTTCCTTTTTCAAACCATCTATTTCTATTATATACAATCTTTTTTTTACATCTTATTGTTCATCCATGCCATTAAATGTTACATACATCATATGTTTTTGTTTTTGCAGTTGATTAAAGATGTGATCGAAAAATTTCAAGTGAAGAGGAGGTCATTTTTCCGAGAGTCTATGTTAGTTATTGATACAAAACTTAACAGAACAAGCAGTGTAAGTGCTTTAATACACTTTCATATGATTGAATAGACACGCAATTACAAAACATTTTAAAATTCATAGATAGCTTTTTTTAAAAATTGACCTTTTATAGATACACATGTAAAAACGTGTGTACTTTCAATGAAACAAAATGCACGTTTTTCATGCAAGTGTATGCGTACTTCTTCTTCAAACGTTTCTACCTATGTTGAAGGTGATCAGAGAAACAAATAATTTTTTTCGCTCACAACTTGCAACTTAGCTAAGGATTTCAAACTTGGCAAAGATGTGTAACTTTCTTTAAAATTTCATGCGTGACAAAAATCTGAATATATATATTAACAAATAACAAAACCAAATATGTATTCCAAATTTTATTAAGATACATGGTGTGATAGTAGAGAAGTTACTAAAAATAAAATTGTTAGCTTTTTATTGTGCTACAAATTCACCTACCCAAATTTTTCGTCAATAACATGTGGACTATTCATATTGTATTTTAAACCAAAATTTCAATTGAAATACATGCAATATACAGCTAGTTATTATACCGTTTCATTACAGTCAGTAGAATTTGAACTAGGAGAGACAGCACCAAAATGGGTGAAGGACCATGAAACTGATATTTGTATGAAATGCCAAACTTCGTTTAGCACATTACGTCGAAGGCATCATTGTCGTGCTTGTGGATTTGTGAGTATAACCATGTGCAACTTTTGAATTGTATTATATTATAAAAATTCAAAAGTAGCACATGAAAATGACAGAAAAAAGTGCTTAATTTTGCTAAAACAATTTATAGTTTTGAAAATTCTTATTATTAGCCAAATAGTTTGTATATATATATAAGGTAATCTTAAGACAACAATAAATTTAAAGAATGCCACGTGTTCATCTTCTTCTATTTTTTTAATGCTAAATACTAGTATTCAGTTTAAATTAACTATCTTTTTAAACACAATTTTTTATTTTCGTTAAGACCAAAAAAAAAAAATAATAATAATAATAATAATAATAAAAAGGAAAGAAACACATGACTATCAAAATATTAGTACATATCTGAAAATTTAAATAAAGGCATACAACAAAGCCTTTTAAGAAGAAACATGAAAGATGCCAACTACAAGAAAATCTACTAGTAAATGTATTGTTTTAAACCATTCCCGTTTATTTTTTTAGTATAGTACACTTTGTACTATAATCACTCCATTGACTAAGTTCAGTATCAGTCCAAAATCAAGAGTTTTATAAACAGTGATCGCAATATGTGTGTTTCTGATAGTTTTGGCTTTTTATCTGCTTGCATTGTTTTTGTTCTTGTTTGCGTTGGATAGCTACAATATTTTTCCTCTATAAATTTATTAAAAGGTTGTCTGTGCTACTTGTTCAACAAAGAAAATTGCCCTCCGTTATGATGACAATAATTTGAATAGAGTCTGTGATACCTGTTATGACATATTGCTTTCAAAGGTAATTATCAATGCTGTTATTTATTGTTAGATTCTTTTTTTCTTCATTTTGTTTATACTTAGTAATAGGCGGCCTCGGTGGTCTCAAGAGAGGTATAAAGCGCACACTTAAGGGTCAAATCCCCGCAAACTGCCTAGGTTCGAATCCAATTCGGGTCAGGTCCTATTTTGTTGAAAGTTTGCCAATTTGCTTGACGATGATCGTTGGTTTTCTCTAGGTAAACTGGCATACTTTATTATCCTTGCACTAACCGCCTCCATGTAAGTGGAAGCATCTTGACTTAGGCGTTTCACTACTCTAGTCTACTTCACTACTTCTTTAAAGAAGAAATCAAAAACATAAAATTGTTGTAATATTGTTTAACGCCCCATCCTATTTTTCAGCAATTCGAGACAAAAACACATTATAAAGTCCACTGAAACTTTAATGAATGATATGAAGAAATAATTTCTGAAATCCACATCTAATGTATCGAAAGCCTTTTCAAAATCGAGTAGTACATGTACAGTTTTATATACAACATAATGTAGTATGATATGATCGTAAGCATATACATACAAACTACTAAATACGATTACTTACACAACAGCCTTGCTCATCTTCTCTTTCTGTCGATAAAAACTTAGTGATCATCTGTTCAGCCATGTAGCTTTTCAAAATAACACAATTTATTAAATTTTGATACATGTAAGCATTAATTTTACATGTTGTTTGGCAGCAAAGAGAACTCTGTTGTGGTTTCCTGAACGTTAGTAAGGATAAAGGAAAAACCTGGAAGAATATTTGGTTTTCTGTCCGAACAGATGGGCATCTCCATTATTATAAAACTCGCCAGGTAATAATTCACAAACATTGTTTTTTTTAATAATATGATTATACGATAATGTACTCATCCTTCCGATTTTGTTCATTTTGTTTTATTTCCTCTTACATTACATGTATATTACCGCAGTGCTAGCGAACCTTTTTTTTTATTGAAACATCTTGTTGATACATCTAGTTTATTATATGGATTTGATTTTACCATTTCATTGCATATATATTTTCTTATTGAAGTTTTACTGTTCAAAATACAATCTTTAGTGAAGTGGGGGGCTAATCGCTTTATTCCGTTTGGAACGCACTTGCCTAAGTTGACCTACTAGATGAACAATCAAACCGAAGATAGTAACGTATTTGGTTTACATTAAGTGGATCTGGTCTATTAAACTTTTTGTTCAGAATCTGTTTTTATTATTCAAATAAAAAGTTCACATAACTCTGACAGTAAGGAAGTTTCCTGTTACAACAAATTTTATTTTTCGCCAGTACTAGCCGCCGCTAGGATGTGTGATAGATTTAGTACAATGCGACTTAGTTAAACGGAAATCACAAACAAAACCATTTTTTGTACTTAGTCATTGCTGTACTTATTAAAAATCTCGGATATGTACTCTCTTTGCAATTATTGTCATTATTTTTCTACAATTGTTTTTATTTTTTCTGTTACAGGATATGCATCCTTCTGGGTCTTACAATTTAAAATTGTCAACGTTTGAAAGGGCAGGTGAAGAAAATATTTTCAAACTGGTTACTGGAAATAAAACGCTATACTTGTACTCAGACACACAAAAAAGTAACAAAAAGTAAGCTTAACTTTGTTTTAAATGACATGTTTTATTTATATCTAATAAAAGAAAGTTTTTGTAGCTGTAAATCAGTACTTGCCTATATTGAACGTTACCAAGGACACAAAAGAACTAAACATTAGTTTAGAGTAATATGTTTTACATCCCTCAAGATTATGTCACTTTTATCAAGGTAGTTTGTTCTAGGAGGTGGAGGAAACCAGAGTACCCAAACAAAACCACGAAACTTAATCTATCAATCTGACACACTTCTTGCACTTAAATCTGCTTGATACAGATGTATGCCCATATTTTGTTGTTGCTAGAGACTCTGAATATCTTTTAGAAAACTGGCCACCTATTTTTAAGAAGTGAACAAATAAGGAGTCCCATTTAATACGGAAGGAGTGGAGTGGAGTAATGGTGTTTTACTCCCTAGTCAAGAATATTTTACTTAATTTGAGACGGTCAGTTCTGGGATGGTGGAGGAAACCAGAGTGTCTGGAGAAAACCACCAACCTTCGGCAAGCAAACTGACAAACTTTCTCACACAAGGATCTGTCCCCAGTGGGATTCCAACCCAGACGGTTAGAGGCACTGTGATCTGTAAGCCCATGCTTTAGACCACTTGGCCACTGAGGCCCCGTAATATGGAAGGAAATACAGATGTTGTATATTGAAGTGTAAATACAAAAGGTCAGGACATTGAAATAGGGAAATAATAGATATTTCAATTAAAAAAAATAATTATATACTTGCTCTTTATTTCTGTTTTAATTGTATTCATGAATGTCAAGTACATGTTATATATGATATATACGTATAATGAAAAATTAACAAAACTTTTCAGGTGGATGGATGTTTTAACCAAGATGGTGTCTAGTGAATCCTCAGATCAATGACATGCTGCCCTAAGGTCTTGAACATTGCCAATATACATACTGATGAAAATTGTGCATTTGTACAAATGTTGCACTTGAAAGTTGTCAGAAAAGAATTATTACAAAGGACAATTCAAGTGTTTGCAAAGGATTTAAAATCGAAAACTTCTTACCCAAAGGGCTCAAAATAGTGTTACATGATTTGTCTGACAAGGACATGATATATATATATATATAAAATCTATCTATATATACTTTTGATAAACAAGCAAATCACATGATTTTTTGTATTTATGACTTTTTTTTACTTTTGTTGTTATTTTTATATAAAATCTTACAAAAGATGTCGTGCTTTTATGTCTTAAATATACCCATAATTAGGTAAAAGACACCATTAAATTAAAACTGTCTAGGAAAAGGGTATATGTTCAAACCCATTTATCTATTGCATATTGGTTTATACGTTATGAAATTATTCTAGAACTGGTTCTGATGTACCTTTGGTTTAAAGGTAACTCTGTCAAATAGATGATGGATGAAGTTGTACTATCTGTCTCTTCTCTGTATTATCTTTTATGAACCAAACATTACTTAAGACACTATTTTGAATTGTTTAAATATAAGAAATTGTGGGGATTGATTGAATTAATGGGGTTTTACATCCCAGTCAAGAGTATTTAACTTATATTGAGACATTACCAGTTATAAATGAAGTGCCAGAAATTTTTGCCTTAGCAGTGCACTTAGGGAAAATTTAGGAATGGTTCTTTAGTGTGCCATGACATGGGACATCAGTTTTTAAGGTCTTCTCTGAAGGACCCCATGTCTTTCATTTCTAAATGCAGAGTGCTTTGCGAAAGAAGTCACTTCCTAGATCAGGCCCACAGATCATGAGGAGGTAAAGGGTTATTACATTGATAGATGCAGACACAGACTTGGTCTACACCTGTAGGCATTGATAATAGCTATAACTACCAAGAACACCTCATAACTACTAGTAAATACAGGGTATACTTAAACACCATACATAGAGACTACTGATAAATGAATTAGTAAGTATCACTCCCAACTTTGAACAGTCACTGCTAACAGTGTGAAAATTTTGGTGTTGTTGAAGTACTTTTGTATAGATAGTTATTATATAATTTTTTTTTATAAAAATCAACGTTATCATTTACATAAACAGCATTTAAAAATTGAATGTCATGTCTCAAGAATTCAATAATCTATAGGACTATATGTGTATGGCCTTTCCTTTCATTTTGCCATCTTAGATACCACAGGAAATTGATTTATGCAACAGAACTTTATCTAATCCACTTAGGAACCTTTTAACCCAATTTTGGTTCATTGAAGACCAGTTGTTTCAGAGAAGATTTTTAAGGATTTAGCTACTCTTTCTAGTGACCTTCCATACCAAATTTAGTTCAAATTTTACCATTAGTTTTGGAGAAGATTATCAAAGAATCTACTAAATATGGCATTTTACATTGTACTTGCATATTCCTTTAATAACTAGCCAATGAAAACTTTCTGAAAAAATCCTGTTCAATATGTTTATGTAATACATTTACATTTCATACAAAGTTGGCCAAAAAGAGTTACTGCACCATCTTGAATGCAAATGATTTGTGCAACTTTTAATCTTCTTCACCTAGGGGTCATCCAAACCAAATATTTTTTAAATTGGATCAGAATACATGTATTTAGAGGAGTTTTTCAAGGATTGGGCATAGTTTAGCAATTTTTGCATATTTCACTAAAGTAACAATAATCCAAAAATATTTGTTCATTACTGAACAGAATCAGTTGATAAACAAAGCTGTATTGGCTATTTAAAGTAATGACGACCATTTTTCTACCAGAATTTAATTAGTAAGAATTAAATTGAAAATAAATCTCTAGTTTCAAGAGTAGATTTTCAAAGGATTAGCTAAACACAGCAGCTTATTTACATATCTGTGATTAACCATCCAACGAATGTTTAAAGCTGCATTAAGTTTTTCAATTTTCTGAATTTTTTTTTGATTTTCTAAAAATATATTTTTCAAAAAATAGATAACTTCTAATCACAATCCGTGAGATTCATTTTCTAAAATTTCATTCCTATTAGCTGTAAATAAACTGAATTCTATAACCTAACAAATTGTATTAATTGTCTGTCATTAATATCCAAAAGTATTCCCAATGATGTTACATATCCTTTACAAAGTCACAAATGACAAATTTAATGAGTTTCTGTGTTTATCATTTTTCACCATTTTGTAAGTTGTGTTTAAATGACTGGGGTTTTGATGACGTAACCATGTTCTAAAATTAGATCCCACAGGCTTCATCTCGCTAGGAAATCACTGTTGTTTCTGTATTTATTCAAGCCTTTATCATTGAACCAAATGTAACATTGTTCATTAGGAACATCATCAATTAGATCAGCACCGTTTTAATTTTTTTCCTAGGAAAACGTAATGCAGCTTAAAGAAATTTGATTACATTGTTTTAAATGATTACATTTTTACTCTCTATATACATGTATCAAACTTGAACAATATCAGTTGATAAAGATATATCAGTTATTTATAGCAAAACAAACTATCTTGGATGTTGCAGGAAATTAATTTGTGCAAATTTTAATCTTCTCCATCCAGAGACCCTTAATTCAAATTTTGTCCCAAGCCATCAATAGCCAGTTAAGCTTAATCCCAATCCCTAATAAACCAAAAATCATTGAAATCCTGTTTGAAACAGACAAATAGTCTTTGTGAAGACAATCTGTGTAAACTGAAACCTGTCTTATCTTAATTGATTCTGTAATCAAGAGAGTGTTTTATTACAGCCAAGTTGAAACTATTTCGGGCTTTGTTTCAACAAAAGTCCAAATTAGATTGCTAAAAACAATTTTGTAAGAAAAAAACTTAAAATGTTTAAATTATAAAATTTTAGAAACCAAAAGCTACAATTTGTGGTTAGAACTCATTGAATCATAACAATGGTAAATACAAGTTCCGAGGTAAATACATGTACTAGTACTCAATAACAAGAGCTCAACCAAACAGTACATAATATGCCCACTAATTGGATATTGTAGTTTATTCATTTCTATTGGTGATCTGCAACAAGTTCTTGTCACCTTAAGGCTTTTGAATAATAACAGAATTATTGTGTAAAATAAATCTATCTATAAAAGGGGCGTAACTCCATTAAACATAAAAGCAGCATCAGAATCTATATACTAGTATATACTTATATAAGTATTTATTCTGGCTGTGTATTAATATTGGCGCTTTGGGCTTAAAATTAATTTTCACCAATATTTATACACTTCAACATTAATTTTAGCATACCTGTGTAAGAGAAAACAATGACAGCACCAATATTAGTATGCTAATATAATATTAGTTCATGCTAATATAAATACTTATACAGGTCATTCAGGTCATTACAAATACACAAACAAAATTTCATTTAAATCCATTCAAAACTGTAGGACTGAAAAAGGTCACAATGTTCCTATACCATGTAAAACAAATCTAAATGTAAAAGGGTCATAACTCAATTAAATATTCAGGCAGCAACACGATTTTAAATTATGCACACCTTCAGGTGATAACAAACACACATACCAAAATTAATTAAATTTTGTTTGAAACTGTACAACTAGTTGAGGTCACAAGCTAAATGTTAACAAACAGACAGACAATAACAAAATAGACTCCACTTAAAAAAAAAAAAAAAAAAAAAAAAAAAAAAAAAAAAAAAACCAGCATATAAAAAAATACAATTCATGTCAACTTATATTTAAAGGTATTTTATTTCAAAAAGCACTTTTATAACACTTTAGAATTGGTTGGTATGAATCAAGTCAGTCTTTTACAATATTTTTTCATATCAAATCCTTACTCTCACATCTGAGAAATATCTGAACGTTAAGGAAATAACAGTTTTATAGTTTTGTCAATTACTTTTTCTTTTCATCCTGGTACTTGTAATGGAGGTCTAGTACATCTGTCCTGGATATAAATTCCCATCCAGTTTCTTTCATGTGATACAAATTGACCACACCACCACTGTATGCATCTCTGTGAGTGGCATGGTAGATTGCGCGCTGACCTAAATCAAGTGCTTCCTCTGTAGTTAGATCCCATCTGTAACCACTATCTAAAACTCCATAAGCATATACTGAACCAGAACCTACTGAAAATATGTTATTTGTCAATCTCTCGCCATCACTATCTACGTAATATAATCCTGGTCCCCTCTTGTCCCATCCACAGATCATTGTCCCCATCGACAGTCCCATACCTTTATAGTTGTATACTATATTTGCTAGAAGCTTGGATGCTGCTGCCACGGATATTCTTTCTTTGTTACGGAGTTCATATACTCGACACTGCTTGGCCAGAACTCTTTCCCAGTAAGAGCAATCAGCTGCACCACCAGCCATTGTACCTTAAGAGAAAATAATAAAAATACATTGGTTAATTTACATTTTAAGTGATGAGTATCAATATGAAGTGGTACTTGGGCTTTTCACATTTTCACACAAAACTGTCTATCAATAAAAGAGAGTGAAATTTTGTCATGTGGATCTATGACTATCTATTACATTCAACTGGTGTTTATGATTTTTTCCTTTATGAAAACAAGGTCTATGCCCTAATGCCACTTGCACACAATATATTTAAAGTTCTTATTTCAGTTCCTGATCTAAGATTTTTTTTAACTTTAGCATATTTTGGCAACCTCTTTTTGAATTGCAAATAAACATTTGTGATGAAACTAAATAGAGACGTTAAAAACTTGAAGGGATCTACAAAATGCCACCTTAAATTCTTGATTATCTGAACAATTAAACCAAATTACTGAGACTTTAAAATTGTCAGATTAAGGTTAATAAAAATCTTAATTAAATGAATTATGTGAAACTAGGACCTAAACATTTTTCTTGCCTCATGTTATCAAATTTTGTGATTCTAAGTTTGTTGCTTAATTTAATGGTCATGCAATCGTAGGTTAAAAAAAAAAATACAGGTTCATTTCTTTTGACTTTAAAAACAAGAAAAATTTGGGATTTTCATTTATACATACTAAATATTAAAAAAAAAAAACATTAATTTTAAACAAAGGGATATTCATTACCAAAGCATGCATTACCAATTTGTCATTAAGAATTCACTTCTTTTTTTTTAACATAATTATATTATATCAACAATAGTGAAAATGAATAATTTATAATGTATTTTAAAATTGTCTAAGAATGAAAGTTTGGAGGGTTGATATGAAATTTAGTGTATGTATTGATGTTACTTCCTATGAATGATTTCTGGTATAAACATGATGCAATGAAATTGATACCACTACAAAGTTGGATGTGTTGAGGATATACTATCTCATGGCTTCAGATCTAGTCCAATATATTTACACTATAAATTCTTTCTATCCTATCAAATACCTTAAACTATGGTTCCCTGTTGTGGAAACAGCCATGTCAAAACGTTATTTTATCTTACTTCACATTCATTTGATATTCTTAAATTTCATAGATTAGAAGGAGGGGGGGTTCAACATTACGGTATGTTATTACCTAGTAAATATGGATTTATCTCAATGACTTTCTTGACAGTTTGGGATGCAATATACGGGCCAGCTGTAGCTCTGGAATCAACTGCCACGACCACTCCATTCTGAAATTTAAAAGCCAGTGTTGTTGTTCCATGATCAAACTGGATTTTTACGTCACTTTCAGGCGATGTAAACTGCTTCAAATTTTCGACTGGATCAAACTGTGTAGGAATTGTAAAGTTTTCGGACGCAAAAACAGCATCATCTATTGATATGCTCTCGTCTCTAAACGTTTTTGGTCCCTGGCTTGACAAAGAGAATTCGTTCAAACCACACACTTGTGCTAGAGCCATGATGATTTTGCTTGATTAATCTAAGGGGGGATAACCGTAGACGAAATCATAAATTTCTGATCAACAAAACGTTTGGAGTGATGACGTTTTGCAACTGACTTCCATACATTTCGTCTATATATAAGTCATTCAGCCATTTTGTGCAGTTGGTTCACCGCAAAGTTCCTTGAAGTCCAAAATGGAAAATAAGAAAAGAAATATGTTGTACATTTTAATACTTAACACTCTGCTTATATCTTTAAATAATGGTATGTTAATTTTTATGCAAAGTCTCAAAAGATAACCAGAATAGATGATCAGCATGAAACACGACAATTTTTTTTCTATTGATGTGTTGATATGTTGATGCAGGATGCAAAAATATTTAGGATTGAACATAAATTTATGGTATATGCCCTAAGTTATAGTTGAACCAGGTAACAGTTATAAGCTTTTAATATGCTATGCATTATAGGAGGTCCTGGGTTCTGTCCTTTCCTCTCTCGTTCCAGACGTATTTCATTCTAAGGTATTATTTTTGTAACAGGAGGGAGAAAAAATGCAGGGCCGGACCGGGGATCGAACCCAGGACCTCCCGCACTACAGGCGAGTGCTCTACCAGCTGAGCTACCCAGACCGCTACATTCCTCCCATGTTATTCTTGAGTTTCCCATGGTCCTATGGAAAATCTCGCCCCAAATTCCCTCAGATGGACTTTATATGGCCCGATTTATGTCAGTCTGTAACTTTCGAGGGCCACGTTGGCCACCAAACTGTAACGAGAGGGAGAAAAAAAATGTAGGTTCAGACCGGGGATCAAACCCAGGACCTCCCGCATTATAGGCGAGTGCTCTAGTATCAAGTGAGCTACCCAGACTGCTACATTTTAAATAAGAAACTTCAGATCAATGAACCTTGGTAATTTACACAATAAATGGCATGATTCCTCTGATCAAGTCTGCATTTTTAATGACATGTAACAAAGTTTTAAGGATTGGACCCATCCCATATGAATAAAAAAATGTTAATTATATGTATAAGGTACGAAATTGATATCATTATAAAAATATATGGTACTTCATGGTAGTATTGCTGAACAAGAAGTTATATTTTATAGTACTAAATGGTCATATGAGTATTATGACATGGTACAAGTTGGACTGACTTGGGTACAAAAATGGTAATGGACAAAATGGTTATGGTATGAAATGACTGATTACTTACTTGTCCTCATTGCGTCTGGTGGAACAACTGCAATCAGGGATATCCAATCTTGCCTTTCCTAAGAATCTTCTCCAGCTCATCAGATCTTTCCCATCTTTTGCATTTTACTATCCACTAACCTCCTACATGTCCCTCTTGGTATTCCCCTGTTTCTCTTTCCATTATGTGGGCTCTACTTAGAGCTGTTCTTGTAATGCTGTCTGTGTCCTTGTGCATAACATGCTCCAGCCATCTCCATATTTTCTGTTGTATAATGAAAATGTTTTGTTGACATGTTTTCTCATAGAGCATGTGGTTGGATATTTTGTGCAGTCAGTAGATGTTACATATTTTACACAGACATACTGTGTGGAACCCTGATAGTCTCTGGTTATTTTTCTGTGTTGCCCTCCAAAACTCTGAACCATAAAGCAACACTGAGAAGACACTGCTTTTGAAGATCTTTATCTTTCTGTAGATAGTTATTTGCAAATATCACATTATATCAGTGGTGAAAATCAAATTGATTTTAACTTGTTACCAAATAAAAAATGATAAGCTGCACAAAACAACACCTGTGTATAATCATACTAGTCTACAAAAATAATATGCAATCAGCTTAGAAACTATCATTGAATACATCACCAACAATAAATAGAGTTTGCCACTTCTTTAGCATGTAAAAAGCTTAATGATTGTAATGCATTGAAACAACAAATTATTCTATTGTAAAAATTCTGATTAATAAGTAGGGTATTTTAGCTATAATCGCATGAGTGATATAAAGGTTTGTCTCGACTATAATTCTATATTGAGTGAAACATGAAAACTGAACCATGTTCTTGGTAAGCTGAAGAATTATCTTGACTAGTACACATTATTAATATTTGATTACCTGGTAATCAGTTTATAAAGAAAATCTTCTGCCAGAAAAGTGCTTGTCAAGACAGGTTCCATTGAAACTTGATGTGCATGTTGCATGCATACATGTAACAAAAGAGTATAAACAGACCTTTTTTTTTAGTTATTTTGGTCTGATATGGTTCTAGATTGGTAGATTGTTCTTACCAGTTTTGACTATTTTCTCTTAAATAAATTCAATTAAATTTGTTAATGTTTTATTATTTACAGCTAAAGTGATCATCCTTCAACCTGATCCAGTTAGAGTTTTCGAGGGATCCGTCCTGGAACTTGTATGTACATACAATGGGACTAATTTTCCAGGGGGAAATCTGACCTTTTCTAAACTTAGATCTAGTGATGGAGTCCTAGAGGAGATACAAACAGGCACAAATGGTTTTGAAATCCACAAAGCTGCAGCTTTACCCAATACACTACTCAAAACTATCCTGAGGAAAGAAAAGGTTGAGATCTCTGATGGTGGAGTATACAAGTGTGAACACACTAAGGATACAACTCAAGATAAATCTATACAGTCAACAGTTCAGGTTATCGAAGGTATTACATATCAGGCACATAAACAAATCTACAAACAGGGCTAGTGAGATCTGCATATTTCATTCAATCATTATGGCTTTAAAATTTAATTTCTGGATAATGTCTGGACTATATCTTGCATTTCTTACTCGATAATGTGATGGCTTGATGTTAGTAATTTTTCATTCATTTATAGTGTTATAAATAAACAATCTGCATCAATTCATCAGTTTATTAACTGTAAATGTATGTGTATATATGTTGATGTTCTGAATGTGTTTGATTTTCAGAAAAATCTCTTAACACAAATTTGCTAAAGCAAGGAGCTGAAAATTGGAGTGTGAACCATTGACATACATATGGACATCTCCTTTTTGCATGTGTACACACACACACACACACACACACACACACAGAGCAATTTTTAGATGTTGTTCATACTTTTATTTTCAGTTTTGGGTGGAAATGAAACATTACAGGATAAAGCAAAATCTGTTATTTTGTCATGTAAACCAAATTTTCACTCTGGGGCAACCAACTTGAATAATGACTACAGAATGATTTGGTCAAAGAACAATACGGTTTTGGATAATGCAGCAAAGTATAAAATGAATGACACTCATCTTGAAATAATAAATCCAGGTAATTATTACATGTTTGTCTATTTACATGATTTATAAAATTTGGTATATATCTTTAAGAAATACCATTATAAATGCAGTGTGTAAAGTGGCATTAGAAATTTAAGTCTCTCAAAAAAAAAAAATAAATAAATAAATAAATAAATAAATAAATTTTGACCTTACAGAACCTTACTTGCCCTGTTTTAAATGTACACAGAATTATCTTACCTTATGCAGGACAAATTTTCATAAGTTGGCCACTGTCTAATAATAATTAATCACAAAATTGATTTAGAATGCAACTCAGTAGCTTTGCTACCTCGTTATCATCACATTACGTTGAATTACCTTATGCTTTTCCATATACATGCACTGTCATATGATTTTTAGCTCACCTGACCAAAAGGTCATGTGAGCTTATGGCATGGTGCGGTGTGTGCAGGCATGTGTGCGTGCCTAGTTAACACCTATTTGCGACTTCTCCAAAACTGCTGGACAGATTTCAATGAAACTTGGTCAGAAGCATATATGGGCTGGTGCAATTGAGATTTGTTCATGACATTGCCATGGCTACCAAAACTAGGTGAAGGTGACCTAGGGGTCCAAAAATCTTAAAAATCTTCTCTGAAACCAATGATGGGAGAAAAAATCTGATGTGATATTTGGCTTCTCTAGGACCTTAAGCCCATAGTTTGTTCATTTCGTGAAATTTGGTCGAAAATTGGGTTACACTTTTTTGCGTTTAATTTTAAAAATTTTGGCTTCAAATTGTTATAATTTGACTATTTGAACAGATAATGACATAGGGTGTTCAGTTTTGACTTTTTCTTGAAATGATCTTTAAATAAGGGTCAAGGTCACAAATCAAGGACCTAATTTGTGATTTATGCATTTTAGGCAGTTTTCTTGCAAATATTAAGAGATAGATTGTTAAAATGTTCACCATGACTAAGTTTAAAAAGGTACCAAGTTTGGTAACTATGTGATAATCCATGTAGGAGTTGTTGCCCCTGAAATGTTGACTAGATATTTCTGATTAATTATTGCTGGATTTCCAAACTTGAGGTATTTTGTAAAGTTTTTGTAATTATGTTCTTTGCAAGTTTTTGGACATTTCCTCAGGTGAGCATAAAGGCCCATGGGCCTCTTGTTATGGCAAACATTTGAAGGTACAGATTGTGAAAGCTAACCCGGTTTTATTTTAGTTATTATCATTATGTATCCAGTAGCAATATATATTTTTTATGTACTTGCAGCAAGAAATGTAGACACTGGAGTTTATAACTGCATATTTGTTTTCAAGGGAGCTGGTAACACTGAAAACCGTGTTAAAGGTTCTGTCAGTCTACTCAGTAAGTAAACTAAGTTTGGAAATACTTGTACATGTACTTGCAAATAAATGTTAAGTGTATTTTGTTATAGCATTTACATATGTCTGTTATTTCCACCTCAGATCATCTGTCATTTTTGTTTAGAGTTTGGTTGTTATATAATTACATAGTTTATTAAAATAAATATTTTTATTATTGGGTAATGAATAAAAAAGAAATCTGTTGGTTTGTGGTTTCATTTCAATATAATTCTTCAAAAAAAAAAAAAAAAGAAAGAAAAGAGGAAAGAAATAAAAGAAAAAGAAAAACAAAGCAAAAAAAAAAAAGAAAAGAAACAGTTACATCATGAATGCAAAGCAAATCTTGCAAATTGAATCCTAATATGAAATAAACAATACATTTTTAAAGTTAACTCAAATGTAACAGCTGAACACAAAAGGTCCATTAAGGGATCATATGACCAATGAACTTCACTCTCATCAGTTTTGATGTAAATTTAAAACATGTTTTACAGACCATCTGTATTCACACTTCAGACTTATATGATATTTTTTACTTAATACTTAATGTTGTCAAGATGCTATGATGAATTTGTAGTCTGATAATTTTTCCAGACCCACACAGAACCTCTTTGATAGAGACTGATGACCACGAACTTGGTTGTCAGTAGGCTAATACTTCCTCCAGTTACTTGATTTTTTTTTTTTTTTTCTTTTTTTTTTTTGAGAATAAAACAAAATGTATAGACATATGACTGCAGATATTTACTGATGTCAAAAATATATATACATGTACATGTATATAAATACATGTATAAAAATTAAAAAAAAAAATATTGATTGTTTGATCCCACAACACCGGTCATTTCAAAATTTCAGAATGTTTACATCTCATTGGCTACCATAAATGCTTATAATTGCTTTTTCAGGTGCTCCTTACATTGACAAAAAACATGCAGTTAAATCACACAACTTGCAAAAAGGTGAAAACTTAAAACTTGACTGTCCCGTGACTGGTTTTCCGAAACCAGAAACAGTGTGGTACAAGAATGGAGATGAGATTAACATGGCAAGTGAAAATGATAGGTATTCGTTTCAAGACACAACAGGGGCAGTGAATGGACGGCTGATTGTGTACAGTTTAGAGTTTGAAGACAAAGGAAAATACAAGTGTGTAGCTTCTAGTCCAATGTTTAACTCTACCGATTTAGAGGTTCTTATTAGAGTCAAAGGTTAGTTATTTGTCATAATATATTATATTCTGTAACAGAGCAGCAGTAATTGACAAACTATTAACAAAAAAAATTAAAGTTGTTATCTATACTCAGCTAAAGAACTTATCAAGATAGTGATTGTTGTTTATTGTAAAAATTGTTACAAATACATGTATGTAAATCAAAGATATATTCTACTACTTGCAAAAATAACCTAAATGTATAATCATTGATAACTTGTATGATAACTTAGTATAGTAAAACTTCAATTGCTCAAACATCATTACTTCGAATACCCCAGATAACTCAAAGTCATCTGTTGGTCCCAACCAATTTCCTATAATATCCTATGTAAATAAACCTTGATGGCTCAAACTTCGTTAACTCGAATACCCCGCTCACTCAAACAATAAATATTTTTCAAAAGTATAAAATTAGTGAAAAAACAACTTCTTTCGCTCAAAAAGTTTTTGTCAGAACTACATGTGGGCTGCTGCATTGTAAACAAAACTCAAGCTGAAGCCATATCACAGATTTCATCAAAAGTAATAGAGTGGAATGAAACAATTACCTAACAATAATTAACTAATCAATTATTAATTAACCTAATGAGAGAGTGTCGATATACTCAGTTCGATAATCTTTTAATCCGATTATGACATGCAGGAGTGTTTGATGGGTACTTTTAAACACCTCAGTAGCTCATGCGTGATGATTGTACATCAGGATTCTGTAATTTACATGTCCTTGGAGTATGTATAGTAATGTGTATTAACAGTATTTTTAGTGATTAAAATGACCGGTAATAACATCGCTTTATGTGCAGTTTGAATAAAGTAAGTTTATTTTGTATCATTACCTGTTGAAATTAAAATAAAGTGCCATATTCTAGCCCTGTAGCCATATAGCATCATACTGCAGATTGCAGGTCAGCATTTAGGTTGAAATGAATTTTGTATTTTTAATTGGAACATTTCGTTCTCTTGGATTTTTAAAAAAATATTTCGTGATAAATAATGGAATTTAAATTTCAGACATTTCATTGTTTGACCTTTTAGTTTATTTACATGTATAACAAATTTAATGATTCTATGATTGTCGATAAATATGGAAACCTGAAACTCTGATCAATGTTCGATCGCTCGAAACCCCCTTATGGCTCGAATATGCGATCAAAGTCCAAGTTAAGGCCCTTGGACTTTGAGCAGGGACTTCGAGTCAATGAAGTTCTACTGTAAATGTATAATCACAGATAACTTGTGTGATAACTTAGTAAATGTATAATCACGGACAACTTGTATGATAACTTAGTTCAGTGATTGTGATCAGTATAATGTGTGTGATTTATTTGTTTGATTTTAAGCTTCTTTTGTTCATTTGTAGTTAGAAAGCAGTAAGTTTTTGCTGATTTTTAGAAATGAGAGTTAGGTCCATTTATTTGTAACTTGCTACTGCATTTGAAGTTTTATCAAGCTAATGCATGTACAAATATTTTCTTCTGAAAATATTGAATAATTAGAAACACTTGTGCAACTGTACACATCACCTGAACATTAAACAAAAACTGTATCATCTCAAAAATAGATGCAACATAAAACAATATACCACCTGTCAGTCTTACTCTTCTGATAGTGAGATACATGTTTTTTTATCTTTCAGATAAACTTGAAGCTTTGTGGCCATTCCTTGGAATACTTGCAGAAGTTATTGTGTTGGTGATAATTATTTTGATTTCTGAGAAGAGAAAAAAGAGCCAGGAAGATTCTATTGACTCTGCTGATGGTGCAACAGAACCAATGTAAATATTTATCTTAATGCAGTAAAATCTGTCTACAAAGGCCTCTTGAGGGACTGGCTTAAAGTGGCCTTTGTTGACAGGATTGATACCCTGGGGACCAGTTATGTCCCTTGATTTCCATTCCACTTATAACTTCTCCAATTTGACTGTTATAAAATGAATGCACAAAGTGCCAATATTAATGTAAAGTTATTAAAATGGACAATTGTTTTTATTTCAATATTTTAGGGACTTTTACAATGCAAGAAAAATTATTAGCTTTATGTCATTTATTGATTATGTAAATATCTATGGATTCATATATCTTTTTCAAAATATTTCTGACATATCCAGTTTGTCAGGTGAGCTTCAAAAAGCCCTGCATTGGCATTTGTACCATTCTTACACTACCTTAACCCCTAGGCTAATAATCGGCATCTCCCATTTCTAGAAGTTGTCCTGACAACTTTCAGTTAAAGAAGGGTTGCCAATAAGGGGAAATTTTTGTTTATATAAATAAATAAAATCTGGATAACTTTCACTTCAAAAAATTATTATGACTGACAAGATAAATACTTGTATTTAAGAAAGAAGGGGACTAATAAAAAATTAAAATTTTTTTTACCAGTAATACATGTCCAGGTAACATAATCCCTTTTTGAGCCCCACTGAGAGGTAAAAAAAAAAATCAATACTTCACCTTCAAATAGCCCCACATTTTGACAGTGTTTAAATCTTTACCTGTAACAATTTACACTTAATATAGGGCTTTATTGTGGGTAATTGAACAGACTTCCAGAGGATATTATGATAAGCTTCTAATAAATAATTATTTATTGTCAAGTGTTAATTTTATAAAATTTAGTAGAAATCAGCAAAAATGACTACTGTCCTGACTTCTATGTAAAGCAACTTTATTTCTGATTTACAACATAGAACACGTGGATTGATAAAATATTTTTTTTTATTAGTTTGGATCATTATGTTTTGAGTTTTACCATTTTTTTTTAATGTATTTTATGGCCACTTTTCCGTACAAATGTTCCCGAGGATGGAATTAGTGACCGTTGTACGCAGGTATTTTTCCAATTGGACGGCCATTAGGGTGACCACTGACCAAGTCAGACAAGTGACTGCTCTACAGAGGTTTATTAAATAGTAGAAATGTAAGGAACCGTTTCAGACTGACCGTTACTGACAGGTGACCGTTCTACACAGGTGACCACTACCCCAGGTTTTACTGTATTACTGTAGTAGTTACTAAGGACACTGAGTTTTAGTGCCTATCTAAACAGTGACTGAAGAGTGACATAATCATTTTGTGGTTCAATTGTCACCTAGGTATAATCCTGCCCTCCCAAGAAAAAAAAATTATGCACTAGAAGTTTTCTCTTGGGAATAGTCCATAATTGCCCATTCCTCATAATACTTAATATATAATATAACCATAAATAAGTGGAAGTACCGGTAATTAATAAAATCACAAACATCTTCAATTCTATTATAAATCCTTCTATAAAGTACCAAAGACCTTGAATCTTATTTTTGTTGCAAATATTGGTAACTAATGCTAAAGCTTTTGGTTAAAGTTTTACTGACTGATTAAAGTGTTTGGTAAAATTTTTAATGACAGATTATAGTGTTTGGTAAAATTTTCAATTACCGTTTAAAGTTTTTGGTGATATTTTTAATGACTGATTTAAGTTATTGGTAATTTTTTTAATGACAGTTTAAAGTTTTTGGTAAAAATTTCTAATGACAGATTAAAGTTTTGGTAAAAAAGTTAAATGACAGATGTTCCAGGAGCCATGTGGGACCAGAAAAGGTGGCCTCAAGTTTGGACAGGGGCCCTTATACAGAAAAAATAGATATTAGAATGTTGTGGAAGGTATTGAATGGTGCCATTTTATAGAGGTGGCCTTTAACACAGGTTCATTTGTAAATTTTTCTTCTGACCACTCTTTTTCAGATTTATTATTTGTCCATTTTGTTGATTTCAGAGCTAATGCAACATACCATGGAGATGATGTCAGACATCGCAATGTAAGAGCTTGATGAAAACAATCTGCTCAATACTACAGACACTGCAGTTTTTTAAAGATCCTAAAGAAGAAAAAATGAGGAAAACTGAAACAAGAAAAGATTCTTGATTTATGGTGAAAATAAACAGTACAAAATCTTTTAAATATAGAAAATGAAGTCTTCTTAGTCTTGGCACTTTTTGTGTTTATTTAGAGAGGTTAATATCAAATATTTTTATCATACTTAGATATTTACAGTAAAACCATGATTTTTCTTCACCATTTGTTCAAATTTGGGCATAATATTAAGTATTGGCAAATGAGTTTGTATGTCTAATCAAATGTTTTTTCATTTTGTACCTAAATGTAAAAGTATATCCCAAATTTGATATCAGACAAAAATGTAGCATGGTTTCTAATCAGGCAGATTGGTTTTGCTCTTGGAAATCACAAATTCAGGTTTCATATGACAAGACTTACAGACTCTTTAGTCAAGTGTTCCTAAATTTAAGGGAGACTCAAGACGTTTCTTAAAAACTGAGGTTTCTCGCAAAATGTCAAAATATTTTAGAGGCAAGGTTTTACTGTTAATGTTTAAGGATGATTCTGAAAACTGATTTTTTTTTTTCTTTTCTTTTCTGTAATATTCATTTTGGTGTTTAAATGCCACCATTTACCTCGATTTTGAGAGATAACTTCTGTGGTATTATTATTGAGTTATAGGGGATAAATGAAAATGCTTGAAATAAAACAGAAATGTTTAAGCATTGTCTGCTTTACTATTTCTGATTTTTTATGGAACTATTCAGGGCTCTTTTTCATTACAGTTTTATTGTTGATATTATTTAAATAATGAATTTGGCCTTATAACTGTCATCCAAATTTTTAATATTTTATGTGTGCAGGTGTGTGTGATTTTGTGAATGTGTGAGATTATGTGGTTTGCAGTTTCAGAAAAGTAGGAATAATATTATGAGCAGTATTTACAAGTTGTTATTTTTTCCTTGGTTAAAACTTTCATAGATAGAGTTAAATAGTTTAAAACAAGTTTTAGATAGTAGCGATATCATTTTAGGTGATATTCAAAAAAGCCCCAGTACAATGTTCCTGCTTATATTGGACCATCAGTATTAATCCACTGCAAGAACTTTATTTTTACAGTATAGGGAAAGTTTTTCAGCAGTCATTGAAATAAAAGGGCACTAAAATTAAAATTTCATACAGCTATTAATTGCGATCATGCACCATGGATATGAAATCATCAAAAATTGTAACTTGAAAATAGGTCAGTTCATATTTGTAGGGAAATATATTTAAGTATATATTGTATTTTGATGCATGACATGCAAAATAATCCAAATAACAATTTCATTTGTGTGTAGCTGTCTTAAGATAAAAAATGAATGAAAAAGTATAACACATGTATTGACATTTTTTCAAGATTAAGCTCTGTGTGTCTATAACTTTGGCACACAATGGAATTTTTAAAAAATAATGTTGTAATCTCGTAAAAGCTGCAGTTGAGTTTTATCTTGTTTCAATCTGTTTATTTATCTTGTTTCAATCTGTTTATTTTCACGTGTTCCTTTCAGTTGCTAGTATTTTGTAGAAATTATTTGATTTTATTTACCAACCTGTTAACTGCTGGAAATGTATAAAAATGTAAATAATTTGTAAAATAATTATTTTGTTGAAAAATTATGTTCTGTGCATAATACAAACTTTTTCATATCATGAATGTGAATTTTCATTTAGGATATTGAGAGTGAAAGAGGATTTTAAAACATTCCCAATAGAATTTTTAGTTCTATGTTTAAATTTCCATACTCTTATCCATAGAGTGATCCTTAAACATTTTCCTGTTTTATGTAGAGGATATTTTTTTTTTTTGGGGTGATTACAATGGTAGCACTCACATTCATAACAAATAAATGTACACTCAAAATTAGAATGAATAGAGAAAGACCCAAAAGATTTGTACACTTTGCTGTGTTCTTATCCCAACACAAATTTTAAAAGAAAAATCTTCATGATAAAATCAAGTCTACAGACTACTATTTAGGGTTGTCACAAAATACTAGTATATCACTTTTGAAACAATATCAATATTATATGTTTGTTTTTGTTGTGCTATTGTTGAGTCAAAATTTTTGTCAAAAGCAAAGATAATTTACTTCATTTTAGTAGTTTAGAGAATAATTGGAAAAAGAGAATAACTGAAACAGGGCAGTTTGTTACTCTCCAGAAATTAGAAAATTAAGGTTTTTTTACATGTAATAATGAAAATCATTTTTAATCATAATGTTTAATAACAAGAAAAGGAATGTTCAACTCTCTTTAACAATGTCAGATAATTTGAATTATTGTAATGAACTTTTGGTCATTACAGTATGTTGATGAGGTGACAGACTGGTGATTTAAAGGATGTGGGTTCAAACCCAAGTCTGGCTGTGTGATATTACATGTACCTTGAACAAGACCTATATTTCCACATTACCCAGTCCATCCAGCTGTCAAATGAATTACCCGTAGTACAGACAAATGTATTACAATAGGTCAACAATTCATCAAAGGGGGAGTACTCTTAGTTGCTTTCCATCACTGGAATCCTAATAAGCAACTGCCTGATAAGCCTTTAGGCTTGGACAGATTTGAATTAACTTTGAACAACATACCAAGATATACCTTTATTGTGGCAGCCCTACTGATAGTACATGCAGACTACTGGTATGCAGAATGTGTAAATTATCATTTATTTATATCCTAGTCAGAATATATATATATATATATATATATATATATGTATGTATGTATATATGTAATACATATAGAAGTCCTAATTGTAGATTTTATGTAAATGCAATTTGTTTTTCAGTGGTTTTTAAATGTGATCACTGTATCATGTTATTTTTCTATGTCTTGCAAAAAATACATTTGCATACCAGTTTTGGCTTTAATTTTTTTTTTATTGACTTGTAATTGTGATAAAATAGGTATAATTTATTGTACAAAACAAGTCCCAGTACAATAATGTAAATAGATTGTAATAACTCAGTTGTAAAATAATTGATAATTATCTATGTATTTATTAAAATTTTATTATTAAGTTGTAAAATATGTAAATATACAATACAGAAATGATGCCTGTGAGGAATACAACATAAGAACCTTTGTTTCTATAGGATATAGAAACATAATGCCTCTCACTTTCTAGTTTAAAATTTTACTTTTATAGATCATTCTTTGATTGTCAGTTAGCTTTCAGCCCTATCAAATGGTTTTTCAGAAAATATGAGTATTCCAACTACAGTAAAACCTTATTTTGTTCATTAATAATTTGGCATTTCATTGATTCGATCTGTTCAGTAATAATTTGGCATTTCATTGATACTATTGTTCAGTGATATTTTGGCATTTCATTGATACTATTGTTCAGTAATATTTTGGCATTTCATTGATTCCATTTGTTCAGTAATAATTTGGCATTTCATTGATTTGATCTGTTCAGTAATAATTTGGCATTTCATTGATACTATTGTTCAGTGATATTTTGGCATTTCATTGATTCCATTTGTTCAGTAATAATTTGGCATTTCATTGATTCAATTTGTTCAGTAATATTTTGGCATTTCATTGATTCGATTTGTTCAGTAACTTTGGCATAATAAAGGGATTTGGCAATGGAAAGATTTAGAGAGAAAAGGTAAAAAAAAAAATTGATTTTAGAGTTCAAATACTATGGTGATAAACAAGATGATAAATTTATTTTGGGGCATTATATTGAGGGTTTTCTGTATTTTATACCTGGAAATGTTAATAGCTTTTAATTTATTGTCTTATCTTGGAAATTCAGCAATATTATCTCCCTTAGATACAAAGGTTCTCATGTTTGAATACTTCAGATGTTTTCCTTGTGCAGAACAATGAATTTAATAAGTAAGAATTTAAAAGGTTGCTTTGTCAGAAGCAAAGGTACAGATAGAAGTCTACAGGTCATTTTCTTTGAATTTCATTTGTTCTCACATTGAGATTTTTATTTCTGACATTAGGTTGATGACCAAAAACTGTACTGATGATGCAAGTAAAACAGTGATCAGGGTCTCTAAATCTTTCGTTTTGGACCATTTTTTGCATTTAAAGTTATATTTTATTAAAGGATCTGAAAATAAAAGTACATGTATATTTGAAAAATGCATTTACCTCACAAATTGTCTTAATGGTTGTTTAATCTTTAATCAAATTTTAACAAAGTAGGTAAATGGATTAATCTGATTTAGAAATTAATATAAGTCAATATATATATATATATATATCTTAAAATATATTTACAAGATCTAATGCCTTGATTGATGCAAAAGAAAGACTAACTTGATTAAATGTTGTGGAAGTGAAAACACATCACCTGTAATGGAAAAGTTTTAAGAAAGGACATTGTAATGAATTTACTTTTATCAGAGGTTTACTATAAAGTTTTACCTGTAGTAGAGTATTGTGACATAGATTTTTACCTTAGTGTGTACATAACTGATGTTTGCACCATTGATATTTTTTTGTAATTTTTCATATTATGAAAGAAAACCACTGACTGTATAGTGTTATCATTTTTTAACCCAGCACCTGTATGCCCTAAGTGGAGATTTAGGTTTATTTTTTGGTGCTGGCATTAATTGGGTCATGTCAAAATGTTAAACCTTAAAGTCAGCTTAAAACCAAACTTAAATCTTTTGGTGAATGTCTGTTAACAGGGTGACACATTTGGTTTTATTGAAATCTTGTTTAAATTTTCAGAGAATAAAGATACTGCTAGTATGATGTGAGAACAAATTTAAAAAAGAACAAACAATAAGTTGGATTAAAGATTTTTTGATAATTATGAAATTTTTAATCTTATGGTTGTCTGGATGACTATTACAATATAAAATTCTAAAGTTTAAGTCATTGCAGCATTCAATACTTTTCGCTGTGGAAAAAAAAAACAACAACACAATTTAGACCCTTTTTAACCTTTGTAACAGTGAATGTTAAAAATTTGTCAAACTGTTGTATATTATTTGTAAAAATGGAACTACACTTACTTGATTATGATGTTTTTATCTCTAGATCTAGAGTTTATTGGACATGGATATGTCTATTGTGTATATAAATCTATATATATAGCTTAATTTATAGCTCAGCTCTTATGCAAGTGCTATTCAGGGTTTTATCTTTTCATTACTATGTCCATTATTTTGAGTATATCATGAATAATGCAATATAAGAGGAGAAAAATGGATACTAAAAATGTATCAGAAACATTGTTGGTTAAAATCTGTGCAGCTTTGGTTGATAATCTTCTTTTTTAGTTAACTTTGTTAGAAATTATTAATCAGAATTAAGAAACACACAAAGAAAATGTAAGGAAAGTAATTTGAAAAGATATCTACAACCTTTGGCAATAAAGGGATTCCAATAAGCTATGATGAATTCACACTCGAAAACAGAATTTAAACTTGACACAAAGTGATTAGAAATTTAATAATAGAAGAATTTGATATTTATTTTGACAGAGAACTTTTTGTATTTGAAAAATCCTTATAATTTTATTTACTTATTTTGTAAACAGTATTCAAAATGAATTTTATGTTCTTAATAGAACAAGAATTTATATGATTATTTTTATGTTTGTATGGATTGTATTTAGAATATAGCCTGCGTTTTTGTGTTAAAGTAGATACAGCTTAATTTAATTGTCATCCATTTTGTAACAGTTGCAACTCGGCAGTGTTGAATTTTAGTGTTTGAGAAATGTCAATAAAAATAAGAAATGTTAATAAAAATGATTATTCTATTACAGTGCTATGCTTATGGCCTGAAAATTTATACATTTTATGAATTTGAAAATGGTAACAATATTGTTTTTGTGGCCTGATTCATTTTATGAAGTGTAAAAAAAGACAATATAATGTTATCAGATTAAAAGATTGTCAATTTAAGAGCTTTTTGTTTGATATTTAAAATATTGTGATTTGGGAAATCAACAAAAACTCTAAACACCTGCTGTACAACAGAAAGATTGGATTTCTTTTGATTGAGTATATCTTTTGCAGTATTTCTCCAACATTGAAGTTTAGTACTGCTTCTTGTGATTGATGGTGGTATTTTCTTGGTGGCCACAATTACTGCTACTTACATGTTGTTTAACTGCAATTTTTATGTTATTTGGAAATTTCACTTTTTTTTTTTTTTTTTTTTTTCATTTTCATTATGGAGTGAAATATTGCTTGATTTTCCAGATACTTTTGTGTAACAAAAGGTTGGGAATCAAAATTAGCTTATTACCTGGTTTGGTGACCAGATGCTATCTTAACTGTTACAAAACTTAACATCTATATACTATATAGCCACAAAGTATTCTTAACTTTTATGGTAACTTTGGGTTACTTAGCCTTGGTTTTGAAAAACTGCATTTATTTGTAATATTTTCTTTTTTTGTGGTCTGAAAAAATGTGCAATAAAATAATTTTAATTCAGTTGTACGAAGAATCTTTCAGCATAAGAAAGTATTTGAATTTAAGTGAAATCATGTTTTTTTAAAAGTTGTGTTTAGATACAGTTGTGTTTCAATATAGCAATTTCGGACTGTTTATAATTTTTTGTTTTGTTTTGTTTTTTGTTTTTTTTTTTTTTTTGACAATTATCATCTGTTTTGTTTTTGTTTTCTGAATGTTTAATGAAATTTTTTTTTTTTTACAAAAATTATGTTTAGACAAGAAAGAAGAAGAAAAGCTGTGTTTTGATAAAAGCTGTCGAGATAATCCAATTCAAGAAAACTGTTATTTTACTATCTTTTTGAATTTGCAATTTCATACATTGGTACATTGGTTTATAAAAAATTAGTTTGAAGCTACTCTGGTAACATAAATACAACCTAGCATAGTTTTACTAAATTTATTTAAAATGTATTTTTTTTTTAAATTTTTTTACTAAAGTATAATTCTTTTATTAAAGCATTAAATAAGACAAATAAATACAAAACTTGTAAGCAATATCAACAATTTTAATTTTTTTATCTAATGTTTTTAAAATTTTGTGGAATAATTTATTAGTTGTTTAAAATACATTCTTTTTGAAAGATGATTATCTAAAGAAGAGCTTTATTAAACATTAACTAATGTAGTTATATATATGTATGTTGTGGATGTGGTGTGTTTTATTAGACAAATTGTGTGTTGTAGAAAGTGTATTGATATACATGTGTATGTATTTATAATTTTTCTTCTGATGCAAATTTAGTAAAACAAAAAGTGAAAAAAATATATAGTTTGTAAATAGAAACACATAGTGTAGTCAGTAGATATGATTGTACATTTATCTGAAAATTATCCTGTTTAGACAAGCCTAAATCTATAACATTTATTTAGTATAAAATTATTTTTTAGTGGTCTCAATATTTAAATGTTTTGCATTATGATTGCAAACTGATGCAACATAAAATAGTTTTAGGACTGAAACAGACAATGCATAGCAAAGTAAGCAAAATGTCCAAGCATGAATCCTTTTCAGAAGGTTGTTAAGATATATAGACCAGTTTGTAAGACAGGTATCGGAAAAAAGAAAGAAATTTTGCTAGTTAGGTCTTGAAATGACTTTTATAAAATGACTACGCATTAATATTGTATAATATTATATAAGTATTAGTATCTGCCTTATTAAGTGACACAAAGTTTTGTTAGTTACTAGTAAAAAACAGACACCTCCCATGGGACCTAATGATATGAACTTCATATATAGATATGTGATCTTTAAGCAAAGGGACTTGAGACAGGTGGTCTTTATATAGAAATGGTTTCTGATCAGAATTTATATGTCATGTATTATTTTGGCTTCTGGATTTAAGTGGCATTTCAATTCAGTTACAATAAAAACTTAATTGTCTCCAACTGTTTTACATTATAAAATGATCTCTTCAGACACATGTACATGTATATATAATGTATGTATGTATAACATTCTCCAAATTGTATGGCTTTTGCTAGTTATCAATGTAGACAATTTTATAATGCTGACTGCATATGTGTTTGTAGACTTAATCATGTTAATGTGAAGTTTTTTACTTGATAAAATCTAGAAAACTAATGATTTGTTTGTTTTTTTTCTCACATTTTTGTAAAGGATGTTTCCCTATAACAAGGCAGCTAAATTTAAGTAGATGCATATTATACTGTTGACTAAGTCTTACTATATGATAGAAGATGCAGAAACTCGAATTTCGAAATTGAGATTATTTGTTGTGATGATTTCTTGAATGCTTTTTCTATTGTCAGGTACTTTATATTCAACTCCAGCAAGTAATGTTGAATCCTGTAATCTTTTAGAGAACACGTCATTTTTTATAGTACGTTTTTGTTGCTGTCTATTTTAGAGAACACATTTATACCGGATTTATCATAGTTTACTGTTTCAGGCTTGTCAAGTTTACATCTAGAGAACATGTGTATATTGCATGTATCCTGGTCTTGTTTTTCTTGAACTGACCATTGTCAAGTTCATATACATAGAACAATTGCTTTAGAATTTATCCTGGTCTTGTCTTTCTTGGACTGACCATTATCAAGTACATGTACATAGAACAAATGCTTTAGAATTTATCCTGGTCCTGTCTTTCTTGGACTGACTATTGTCAAGTACATGTACATAGAACAAGTGTTTTAGAATTTATCCTGGTCTCGTCTTTCTTTGACTGACCATTATCAATTACATCTACATAGTACAAGTGTTTTAGAATGTATCCTGGTCTCGTTTTTCTTATATATTTATATTGCGGTTTGGGCTTCGTTTTTTAATGCTGGGGTCGAGTTGTATTAAGCACGCATTACAGTGTCCTTAACTTCGTTAGGCGCGGTTTAATTAGAACGTGTGCGTTCTGTTTTTAACGTGGTCTATTTTGCTTGACTATTGTCAACCGTATACCATTAGCTGCAAAAGACATGGACGCTAAATACTATGCGTTATTGATGTTGAAATCTTTTTAGAATTTTAAATAGAATCCTTGAATGTTCTCGACAACCAAATAAAGGTCAATAAAAGAAATACATTAGTGTAAAACTTTAGATTTTGACCCAATCCAGCAATAATTTGCGTTATGCGTAACATTTTTTGCGCTTCCCACTTCGTATTGATCCTGGTATCTTAAAGCTTGTCAATTTTTTTGCCGAGTGATTGGTGGGTGTCTCTGGTTTACTCTACCAGCCCTGAACTGACTGCCTCAATAAACTCGATTATTCCCCTTTACTCCCCACAACGAACAGACACTGGATTTAATCACAATATACTGTCAGTTATTGTACTATTTAGAGAGGCTCTAATCATCCCACTTTTAAAAACCTGTGGATAATATTACGTATGAGTAGTGTCCCTGTAGATGACGGCGATGTACTTTGATGAATTGATGAAATCATTAATTTTGTTTGTTCCGTTTTAAAGCTAAGGAATGTTACTGACAGCAAAGTGGTTTTAGACTAATTTAAAAAATCTTCCGGTATCATGCACCAGTGATTTCAAAGTATTGACAGTTAATGACGTTATTGTCTCATTATTTCTTATTATCTTTAACCTGCTTTGCATAAACAATAACCGAGATTTCCTTTAGAAAAATTATTTTTGAAAGACATTTGACAGCATTCACATGGAATGCTTTTAAAACATCATTGCAGCACAACGTAAGAACTTATTTTTGAAAAAAATATTGAGTATAGTTCAAGTACCATCCCAGACAGCATGTCAACGTTGGGCCAACGTTGGGATATGGTTGTACCGTTGGGCGACCGTTGGCATTGGATTTCCAATGTTGGACCAACGTTGGGCCAACATTGTCATTTCAATGTTGGATTAACAACGTTGGTCCAACGTTGGGTCAGCGTAGTAATTTTAATGTTTGATTTACAACATTAGTCTAACATTGGACCAACATTGTAAATCTGTTAGATTAACAACATTAGTGTAATGTTGGGCCAATGTTGTAAATCCAACATTGGATCAATGTTGAAATAAACACCAACAGTATCAAGGTGCAATTTAATTACATTACGTCCTCATTTTATGTTAGACAACACATTTTTGGGCAATATATACAATTATAGGACTTTATCTTTTTAATTTTTATTTTTGTTTCATTTATTTATTTATTTATTTATTCATTCATTCATTCATTCATTCATTCATTCATTCATTCATTCATTCATTCATTTATTTATTTATTTATTTATTTGTTTATTTTATTGATTTTTTTTAATATTATCTATTTATTTTATACATGTATTACATTTATTTTATCAAATAATATTAACGTTCATGTGCTAATTTTTTATTTCTATATAAAATGGGATACTCAAAACATAGGCAAAACATTTCATCTGATACTAAGGATATATTACTTGATTTTATCCAAAGATAAAAGATGTTGTACAAATATACAATAATACAAAGAATTTGATTTGCTTGATTTTGAAAAACTTGAAATTATTTACTTAAATCCCAAATAGAAGTTTTTCAAATGAGAAAGGTTTAAAAAGAATTTTTTGTGTGTTGAATGATCAGTAAAATCCCTGAGGCTTCTACCAGTAATTGAGTTTTGGTCATTTCCCCTCATAAAAATATTGACACTAGTCTGACCATTGTCCTTCCAACTATCCCATTCACATCAAGAACTATTTAATTACTAGGTAGGGTTAGTGCACACAATAGCATTGCCAGATTGAGTGAGATTGTAACAACTGTTACCTGAGGTAGTTTGATTTGAACTTTTGAATATTCAAATTTTCAAGAGAAGGTTGATGTGCTGGTGAGTATAAATTATTATGAAATAAAACTAGTAAACTCTCTCTCTCTCTCTCTCTCTCTCTCTCTCTCTCTCTCTCTCTCTTATACAATGTATGATACATTGTCATTCTTACATAGTACATAATTAGTATATTCTGTTTTTAAAAACATGCTAGATAAGAGACACCTTTTGTTAAACATTAGAAAATAACAAATGGAACTACAAAATTTAAAAAAAGTGAAACATTATGGTTAATTTACACTCACATTCATAATGTGTTATTGGTATTAAAACATCCCAGTGGATTTTTCACAATATCATATAATCTTATTACCATATGGGATGTCTTTGAAATTAAAAATGCCTATTTCTTACTAAATCTACCTATCGTTAAAATTTTAAAAACTACTTTACCTCCAAACTACGAGCTGAATTGAAGAAAAAAATTATTTATTTATTTATTCTTCCTATTATTACATGTATTACATACACAGATTATCAAATACGCATCAAGTAAGAATTAATTACTTTGTAAATGTATAGCCTATGTTTATTTATTTATCTATCTATCTATCTATCTATCTATCTATCTATCTATCTATCTATCTATCTATCTATTATTGTTGTTGTTGTGTACCGATCATCAAACACAGATCAAGTCAAAATAGTTGCTTTTTAAATTTAGCTTATGGTTTATTTATTTATTTATTTATTCTATCCATCTATTTATCTATTTATTTATACATTCATTCTTCCTGTTATTATCATTATTATTGTTGTTGTTGTGTACCGATCATCAAACACGGATCAAGTCAAAATAGTTACTTTTTAAATGTAGCATATGGTTTATTTATTTATTTATTTATTTATTTTTTTTTTTTTTTCATTTTCATTTTTTTTCCTGAATAAATTCTTTAATAAAAGTACAGACTTTAGTCATATATTGATGAAGTTGGTAGTTAAAATTACTACTTATTGGTTTTATTTATTTTCAAAATTATTTTATATGCTTCAATATAGTATAATATATCAGTAATGGTGTTCTACAACCTAGTTCAAATATATCAACTTATACCAAGACAGTCAGATCTGAGATGGTGGAGAAAGTCGAGGTGCTCAAAGAAAACCAACAATCTTCAAAATATTAAAATAACTTTCTGACACTTGGAACTGTTCAAGTGGTAATCAAACTATGTGGTGATAGGCATCATCATCCGTAAACATGCAATTTCGACTACTAAAATACTATTATAAAGTACACTAAAGCCACTAAGTACTATAATATATAATAGAAAAAAATACAAAAAGCTGGAAATTAAAAAAGATGAGCAAAAAAAAAAAAATATGAATTCAAAATTTAAAAATTTAGACTTAGTTTCTTGGTTCTTTTATTTTTAATGTACAAGTAACAAAAAACATGTCGATTTGTACATTTCCCTGCTAGTAGACTGTAAGTTGTGAGGACCAGAGTATGAAAATTAAATCTATATGTGTCTAAATCTTTTAAGTTTTCATTTTTTTCATATATATTAGATCATATTTGATGCAATCTGGTACAAACAAGATAGATGAAACACAACACAATAAAATACATGTATAAGGATTTCGATTAAAGCTAATAGCTAAACATTAAGCATCTTAATTCAATTCTTTTTCAAAAATGATCTAGAATTCTGTAAATAATTTTAAATTTACACATTTTTTCTGCAAATAGTACCATGTATGTCAGTTTATAAGATGTGTTTATCATATTTATTTACCAGTATACAATTTCATTTTTAACAGATAACATGGTGGAAAGTCTGAATAGTCAACTTACAGAAAAATACAACAAAATAGAATTATACAAACTAGTGATTCGACAAAGTTAGATCCTGCATCAACATCCTTGTATACCATTGGCAATGTTGGTCACCATGAAGATTCAGAGAGTGTCAAAAAGTACAAATTTGGCAATTATTTATGACATGTTAAATAAATGTTATGGTTCCTAGGATCTTCACTGGAATTATTTATGGAATTGGAAAATTTATTACAAAGTTTATGTAACAAATATTCTTCTGAAAAACTTTCTTTTTGAAAGTTGGCACTTTATGTATTACAGGGATATTTTTAGAATATACTATTTAGTAGTCAGCCCATAGGGGACTGGAATTTACATACAACAGCAGCAGCATCTTCTTTTTTTTATTTTACAAAACAAACTTTATCGCAAGTATCTTGAATACCAAATAATTTATATGTGATTTAGACGTCTGTTTACAGTTGACATATATGATTATATGATAAATCTGTCTGTAATCCATAGTGTTTTATTTTAATACATGTATTAAATTGTTCAGAAGCATATTATTATTGTTTATAATTTTCTGTTATACCAATAACAGGGCCCTAAACCAATTTTAATCACCTGGGTCTAGTTGTTCAACAGCAATTTAAAAGTGGTAATTATTCATAACAATTCTGAAAATGTATGTTTATTGTACTTACAAATATATTATAAACTTTTTAGCTTACAATTTTTCTGACAGAAAAAGTATAAATATGAAAAATCGTATAAACTCACACTTTGGTCAGGTTAACCACAGTGCTTTCAACAACCACTCCCAGTAACCTATTTGTTCAAGAACTTAAAGATATACATGTAAGTATATGACAGAGACATCCGATCCCCTCTAGCACCTGATCTAATTACCTATTTTAACTTTATTATCATGCATACTTTATATATAACTACACAACAGTTACTGTACTGTATAAAAAAACCTTAGTTCTACAGTTATGATGTAAATGACATTGTTGGTCCAATGTAGAACAGACATACAAGTAATATGCCAATACTGGTTCCACTTTGATTTTGTATTTAACAGTGTTTAGCCAACATAGCTCAAACATTATGCCAACATTGGGCCAATGTAGAACCGACTTTAGCTCAACCATAACTTTATATATTTCCAATACTGGGTCATCGTAGAACCAACATTGGCAAAATGTTTGTTCTACGATGGCCCAACGTAGAACTAACATTATGTCAGTGTTGGGCTAACATAGAACATATATTATGCCAACCTTGGGTCATCATAGAACCAACATTATGCCAACGTTTGGCCAACGTTGTACCAAGATTATGCCAATGTTGGTCCAGCGTTGGGCCAACATAGAACCAACATTATGCCAACGTTGGCAAACGTTGGGCCAACATAGAACCAACATTATGCCAACGTTGGCCCAACGTAGAACCAACATTATGCCAACGTTGGGCCAACGTAGAACCAACATTATGCCAACGTTGGCCCAACGTAGAACCAACATTATACCAACGTTGGCCCAACGTAGGCCCAACATGTTGGGCCAACGTTGCGCCGCTTTGCACTTAGAACGTTGGCCCAACGTTAGTTTACAACGTTGGCCCAACGTAAAAGTGAACGTTGGGCCAACGTTGGCCCAACGTTATCATGCTGTCTGGGATATATCACGTGACCTTTATTTTATACAAAACACATGTGCATTAAAAAGTAATGATTATTTAAAATACAAACCTTTACTAACATTCGCACTCTTTTTATAAATAATGTTAACAGTTAACAAGTAAACATTTAATATTAAAACAATCATGTGTAAAAACTAACAAATTTATATTGACGTGTATAATCTGTCTAAATCGTAAAACAATTTTAAAACCCGCGCAGACTTTAGTCAATCTTTGGTAATCATTAATACTAGTTAAATGACAGAAAGGGCAGTGAAAGAAAATGTTCTTATTGGTTGACTTGATCTTTTTGATAGTGCTATTTAGCGTATTTGGTCTAATTCAAATGCTTAAAAGGGATAGAAAAGGTCAAGTCGTTATTACAGGTTTCCATGTAAATGTGTCCCCTTTGATATTCATTCTCGATTTTAATATATTCCACATAGAATGTATTGTATTTAACTTTGGCACATGAAAAAATACTAACTTATTTTGAGTATCATTTTTCAGTTTGTCCACAACAACGCGACCATTTAGAATATAAGCTTGGTTCATTCTCGTCTGTTTTGTTTTGATATGTCTCGCGAGAACACCAGTTATGTAATAATCGTCCACCCAAAAGAATGGCGCATAAAATGAAGCATTGTACATGGCTCGTACTACGTCCATGCTGAATACAAAAGCGGAACCGGAACAATATGGCGGAAAATAATCAGGTTCAAAATCTTCTTTTGGAATGTACCATTTGCTTTTCTTGTCCCTTAACACTTTCATTCTCAACCATTGGTTGCATAATATGATACCGTTTTTACCATGTATCTTTACAACATTTTGCTTTAAATATTTAACAAGAACAAAAATATTAACTAGAATATCGTCGTCAGTTTTTAGAGCAAATGTTGCGCTGTTACAATGTGTCGACACCCATTTTAAAGCACATATACCCTTGTAAGTTAAGTTTCTATATGTATCGAGGAAATCTTCTTGCACTATATCTCCATAGTGGTCATATTCCATTTGGATTTTTTCCATCAATTTTTTGTCCGTACTTTTTCCCATGATGAAAACTAATTTTGCTCGGAATCTCTGTATAATTTGTTTTCCTCCCCAAGTCTGTCTAACAGTTTGTCGTTTATGAAAATTTCCAGGGGCTGTATGTATATAGATTATGATATAAACATTGTTTTTGGAACACAGATGTTTCGGATTCAAAATGTATTTGAAATTATGTGGATTTACTACTGGCGCTTTCGTTGACTGGGCTTGATGTGATGATTTTGTTACGTCCGCTTCCGGTGTGGAAAGTTTTATTCTTTTGGTGCTCTGCAGCATATTGATAGTTGTGTTCAAAGATGTCCATCTAGTATAAAAATTACCTTTCCAAGAAAGGTTGTTGTTTTTTTGAAATTCAACGTTAATATTTTGAACAAGTATGGTGTACGTTAAAACGGCAGTAAAGATGATGACAAAAAGAGCTCTGTAAATACTTGGTACTCTAGGAAACATTCTCCGACTGGAGCCGCAACTAAACTCGGCATCACGCTTCCGTCATGTAGACTCTTCCCAAACGGATTGTCTGGAATGCATTACCGCTATATATCTAGTCTGCAATGATAACAAAAAAACGAGTTATTTTCAAAATAAAATTTACCAGTGGTTTTAATACAACAATTCGTTTTGAACAGTGTATTAAATGCGTAGGATTATTAATTTATTTAAATGAACCTTAACTATCTAGTCCAGATGTTTTTTTATGTATATCGAGACGTTTTTACGCATACCGGAAGGTCACCCGCTATAGGCGATTTTGAAAAACTTTGACATTGTAATGCACTAAATACAATGTTAATTGATAAGTGAATATCAAGTACTTTGCGAAAGAAAAGTGACTATTTGAAAGTCTTTGTCAGACCCAGTTTAATAAAGTTTAACTTTAATCACCAAGTCTCCCATATACAGCCGAAAGGCCAGCCTTCAAAATGGCGGAAATGTCAAAATAAAGTCACGTGATTTTAAGTTTGAATTTGTGCTGAAACATAAACTTGAAGTACCGTCAATTGTTTTCGAAATTGTGAGTTTCTTTAAATTCGGTCAAACTGCTTAACAGCATAATTTTGTAACCAAATGAATAATATTCCTTTTAATACCAAAAAGGCTACTTCATTTCTTTCGGAAGGCGAGTTTTAGTAGTTTAATGTTGGTACATAAACAGAAGTGCCGTTTTTAGTCCACTTCTTCGGCGAAAAATTAAATAAACCGCTCAAGGTGATGGGTTATATATGAAAAAAAATAAAAATTCATTTTATTTTCTTGCCGACTTTAAGTTTTATTAAGCCTCAATCGATGTGGGATCTGATTCTGTCAGCTTTTAAAACTACTATCGACTGTTTGTTCCCGATTTTTATTAGAGTTACCGCCCTTGTTCAGTCCGCTATTTGCTTGCCACTGTTATTAATTTGTTATAATTCTGCAAATGAACGTGAAACTAAATTTTCGTTCAAGCAATAATAAAAATAATAAGTAATATTGCAGATCACGACACACTGTGGACAAACTATATTTTATTGTAAAAAAAAAATATCAAAACAACTTTTTGATTTCAGTCTTACTATTTTCAGTATCAACCAAGTTGTATTTAAGGAGGATTTGTCAGCATACAGCGTCATAAAAAAAAATCTGTAATATCCTGAAATGACTTTTCAACTCATATATATTGCATATGAAATAAATCTCTTTCTTCATACTAACTGGCCACAGATGCATAATTGTTGGAAAACTCCAATATACATGTTTAGGCTATCTTCCATATTATTAACCAGTGATTTTACTTTCTTGGATTTAAATTTTAAAAAGTCAAATCATCACCTATCTTTGCCATTTTTCACTTTTTTCATTTTATTTGAAATTTAATCATTAAATATTTTTTTTTTTTTAAAAAAATATGAAACCAACTTTGCACCAGTCTTGTGCTGTTTTTTTAAAGAAATAATAAGGGTTTTAGTGGTAAGTGTATCTGCTCAGAAAGTCCATCTCAAGTTGTGTCAAACCATTGCATTAACTCAGTTGGTAGAGTGCTCGCTCCGTAAGTGGGAGGTTGTGGGTTTGAACCCCGTCCGGGTCTGACTCAAGACTTGAAAGTGGGTTGTGACTTTTCTTGCCAAGCACTCTGCATTAGGAAGTAAAAGTCACAGTCCTTTCAGATGTGAACTTAGCATTAGAGGTTCTGTCACTTCCGTGTCATGGTAAGCATGGCGCGATAAAGAACCCAGCTGTATAATGTTATAAGTGCAACACACTTTTACCTATAGTTGGCAGCATCTAGCTATAAGTAAAATATTCTTAACTGGGATGTTAAACATCATTACTCGACTCCAGTCGAGTCTAAAGGAATCATTTGTTCCTTTTACATGCTAAGCCACTAAAGATTAAGGTCTAGTCACACAGAACATTAATGTGTTAACAAAGGGCTGCTGCTCAGTAAAAATAAATAATTAAAAAAAAATAGATAGGGTGTGGGTATCAAATAATTTCTGTACTTTAATTAACCTAATAGTATCATGTCTATCTGTAATAAAGACATATGTTGGTAAAGTTGCTAATTTCAATTTTTTCAGTGTTAATCACTGATTATCACTTTGTTAACTCATCAAACAAATTGAAAGTTTATATGTCATGCCAGTTACATCAGTATCTGCCAATTTATTTTAAAAAAGTGCTACTTTGGTTAAAAAAATGCTACTAAGTTTAACTTTTATTGAGAAAAATCTTTTTTTTCCCTATAAAGAAAAGTTAAAGAAAAAAAACCCAGAAGAGATATTTTATTTATTTTTATAATTGAATTTGATTTAAAAAATACATCTAACAACAAATTCCATTCTTTTATCCTCAACAGTAGTAGCTGAAACAGAAGAAAAGGTATCAATTAGTAAAAAAAAAAAAGATAATATAATAATAGTAATTATAATAATAGTAATGATAATAATAGTAATAATAATAATAGTAATGATAATAATAGTAATAATAATATTAAAATAACCTTCCCCCGGGTGACATTTACACTGTTACATACTTGAGAGGGGGCAACATATGTTTGCACATTTATTCAGACAATTACTTGCCATTTACTTATTTGTATGCATGCTTGCATGTGTTGTTTGAAAAAAAAGGGATTAATTTTGAAATTTTGACCTGCTATGGTCCAACCAAGCGCAGCTTTGATTGTGGCATGGCCCCAACTGTAGCAGGTGTTAGAGTGTACTGCGCTGAAGTTCCTGGATAAGAGATGGGGAGGGGGGTAGGTGGGTTGGGTTTTGCTGATAGCCTTGATCTTATGCACAGAAGATCGGACTTTGCTGGCTACAGACTACAGACATTATGTGCGGTAAAAAAAATTTGAAATTTTGACCTGCTATGGTCCAAAATATAAATATAAAACTAAAATAATTTTCTATCAAATAAATAAACAAAAGAATGCCAATATCACTCACCTGGCACATCTGATTAGGATTAAGACATAAATGTTACTATGTTGCTATTTGCATCATCTGTGTCCAATCAGATTAATGTGTCATAATAACTGGATTAAGAAAAAAAAATTAAATCTGTAATGGTAATGGTTACCATCTTGTTTTTTTGATCTTGAGTTTTAAATTCATAAAGCCAAAAGACTTTCCATGCCATATTTGGTTCAATTCACCCTGGTAGTTTCATCTGAGATTATTTTCAAAGAATCTGGCTAAAAATGCATCTAATTTGCATACTGCATGAATGCTGCAACATCTATGTCTATTTTTCAGTTTTTATTTGAACTTGATCAATTCAAAAATAAATTCGGATCATTTATTAGTTTTGCTATTTATAGTTATAAAAACCATCTTGGATTTGGGAAAGAAATACTGGACATAATTTATTACACCAAATTTGGTTCACAGCACTTCCATAGTTTCAGAGAAGAAGATCTAAGTTTATGGATGCATGCATGCACACACACATGCTTTATCATGCCACATGCTCACATAACCTTTTTGCCAGATGAGCAATTTATAACAAATTAATGTTAACAGAACTAAAACAAGAAATAAAATTTAATCTGTACATAACAATAAATTAACAGAAATAAAATTTAATCTGTACATAAAAATAAATTAAACAGAAATAAAATTTTATCTGTACATAAAAATAAATTAAACAGAAATAAAATTTTATCTGTACATAAAAATAAATTAACAGAAATAAAATTTAAACTATACATAACAAAAAATTCATTCATAACTTAGAAACTAGCTTATAAGTGGAATTTGACCCCTTGCTACAGCTTTATTAGTCTTTATTAAGCTTGCAGTTTGTACAGTATTAATCTGTTCTGTTAGAACGACATTCCTCTCATCAGCATTTATCCTCTTACATGAAAACTCTGCAAAACATATTTACACTTGGAACTGTAAATCATGAGAAACAAGAGAAATTTATGCTTAAGGTAACAGTATTAAATGTTTTATATAAATTTCCAATCAGTAATTTCTTATCATAAAAGTAGAATTTTTAGATAAAATTCAAAGTTTGCTCAATATTATAATTTAGATAAAAAAATATTACAATACAGTAATAATTCATTAAAATCTCAACATTTCTATAACAAAAACAATAAAAATCACATTTTATCACAGGGTTAATTATATGTCATTCTACTAAGAATTATAAGAGGCTATTAAAATACTATATACATACATATATACAAACATATATTTACATTTAAAAAAGGAACTAGTAGAGATATAATGAAATAAAATTTCTGCATTGAATGAAATTTTACAATATATGTTAAAATTTAAGTGGTCAACAAGTTTGTACCTGATTTGGTGCTTTCCCTACCCAGGTATCAACCTGTTTCTAATAACTGCTAGAATTTTTATGTATATTCAGGAGTTCTCTGATAAGAATTAATCTTCAATATTATTTCATAGGATGTTAAGTTCAAAGTTAAAAGTGGGGGGAAAACTAGAGCAATAAAACTATTAAAAGGCAAAGATTAATCCCCCTTACCTATAAATTAAATACCAATATTTTAAATATCAACAAATACATTTTCTTAAAAATTCAAAACAAGTTTACATGTCTATGTGCAGAATCAATACAAAAATAAAACAAAAATGTATCAATATTATACTATCATGTTACTAAACTATTCTAAGTATGATGAATTTGCTGTTAATTGGGGAGAGGGGGTGAATCACATACTTTCGCATAATTTCACTTTCAAAGAAAAATCTAATCAGCCTCTAATCTACAAGAATAATCTTCAAAATCAACCTCTTCAAATTCATAAACTGTATCTGCTGAAAAAAAATTATCAGTATTTAATTCCTGAAATACAGAAAAATCTTGAATTTCTTCTTCATCAACATCATGGATATTATCAGCAGTTTCAGTATTTTGATTTAAATCTGAAATAAACTGAACATTTTTACAATTAATACATTCTGTCAGGGTGCACTTGGCTACAGTTGGTTTTTTGGGGCATGTCGGGCAAAAAAAGATGTATTAAAGAAGATAAAATTTATAAAAAACTGCAAATAAAATCATTGAAATAAATTATATTAACATAATAAAACTGTAAGATAATAAAGGGGAAATATTTAAGGCAAATAATTGAGATATTTATATTTTGTTTTTCAAAACTGAAGTCAACGTACTACCTTTTTCATTCCAGCGTTGCAGACGAACCGGTGAAAGTGATGGTTCATACCCTATATCAAAATGTTCCTCTAATATAGTAGTATCTCATTGCAGCAAGCGTTTTGCTTCCCATGATGTGGGATGCGATTCTGTCACCTTTTTCTACTGGGTATAAATTTGATCCGTTACCGCCCACTAAACTTTGACCTCGCCAAACGCTCGGCGAAAATTGCGTTTTTCGCATATTTTTACCAAAACATTAGTTTTAATAAATCGAGATTAATCTTCAAAAATATATTTCAAAATATATTTCGACCAAATTTTAGTAAGTTTAATATAAATCATTTCTTAAAAAAACACAATTAGGAAGGCAAGTCAAAATGCAAATATTTTGTTGATATTGCGAAAGCGACATCTATCGTTGAAATATTGAATTATGTCCCTTGATTATACGAAATTGACTTATCGTTGAGCTAACGGAAAAAGTGAAGGCTGGCCTTTCGGCTGTATACGAAGCAAGAACTTAACAAAATGAGCTACCGAAAAAAAAAACACTTTAGTTTTTACTTTTCATTTACACAAATATCCAAGGTGCGTCAAAATCTGCACCGATGAGCTATATTTGTTTCAGTTAAAAGAAAGTCTGTCATACATGTAAGTCTAAATCAGACACTGTTGTTTGATTTTAAAAAGCCCGAGGATACACACTAAATGGAATCAATAATATGAAATAATTTGCTCATGAACTTCAAGATACTTGTAATGCAAGTTCGTAATCTTTTCGTTGTCAGAAAATTGTGAATTTCTGTGTTTTATAAAGTTTTTATAAGCATAATAAAATGTCTACAAGTATGAACCAGTTTATACTGGATAATGCCAACTCAGAGATTTACATAACTATAGGGGTTAAGTAGCATTTATAAAGCATTTATAATGATGAGAAATAACGTTTTTATTCTACCACACGTGTGTCTTATCCTTTAAGTTGCTTAAAATTACTGTTTTTGTATATTCTATATTATTATCTATAGTAGCTTTTACCAGAGTCGACGATGCCGACGACGATGACTACTACTACTACCATTATAAAAATGATCATAATAACAATGATGATGATGATGATGATTAATAATAATAATAATGATAAATAATTAATAATGATAATAATGCATGTAATAATATATTTCTAATTTATTTATATTTTATCCATTAATACTGTAAACAACTATTTGTGACTTCTTTGTCTTTGTGATATACATATAAAAGTGGTATTAAGAGTCGAGAAAAATGTTTCAAAACGTGAAAAATGGCACATCATTGCGTGATTGATTATAAAAAACTTTAAAACGCTTAATAGTCATAGATATACATTCTATACTACAAAAATGTATTTAGTTTAGGTGGAAAAACGGAAATTACGTTATTTGTTGTAGTTAATCGTGATTGTGGAAATTTATTCGCTCAGGAAAACATTTTGTTGACTATATAATATTGTCACGTCATCATCTTTGGAGCTCTTAGATAACATACTTTCTATTTTAATATATTGTTGTATACGACCATGACAAAAACAATAAATCTTTCAGGTTTCAGCAGTAAATACGTTCCGGAATCATTACAACTTTCCGAAGTTCATCATTTAAACGTCAGTTATGCGCTTCCGTTGAAAATTCAACATAGAGATTTCTATCCTTGTTCTTTAAGAGAGGTTACATATATCTCAAACAATAATACATGTTATTGTGTTGTATACAAAAGATTTTTCATTTTTGCCAGACGTCGCATCGAAATTTCTTTCTTTTCTTCTTCTTCTTCTTCTTTTTTTTTTTTTTAGACGTTTGCAACGTGATCAGGGTTGTTAAACGCTATGAATTTTTCTAAGAACAAGTTCACGTGTGAGTGAAATGTGTGAGTGTGAATTATGGGCTGCTGTGTACAAGCACACACTCGCGGCTTTTTGGTAAAGTGCTAGCTCACCGAGTCAGTATGCCGCAGAGAAGCATATCACTTCCCCAATCCATTTACCTGGTATCAGATTAAACAGTCGACATTCCTAGCGCTAGGCGAAGAAGTAATAAATCAAATTTTACAGGTTTGTATATGATCCGACCGGGGTTTAAATTCCCGAACTAACGTTTTTGAGGCGGACGTTCTATACCACTGTGCCACCAAGACGGTTGCATGCCAAACGCTCTGCTTATGAATATTGTTTTAAAAACAACTTGAAGATAAAAGCCAAGTTCAGAGTTATTATTTCTGTGTTTCTGTTGTGCGGACATTGTCCGGATCTTTTATAGCTCATTTGATTTTATTAAAAGATTAGCACTGACTGTCCAGCGAAGGAAAAACTTGAATACAACTTAAAATCAATGAATTCAATCAAGAAACCAATTGTATTCTGCATCTGTCAAGAAACCATGACATCTCATACATTACGTAATATAAAACGTCCAAATGTCACTATATCCTCTACAGATCTTTCAGTAACGTAGAACTATCCACGACATAAAATGTTTTACTTATATTTATATAATTTCTTTAGAGATTTCTGGACTCTTTCATCCTAAGAATGGAGTCTAAACATTTGTATTTACACATTTATGTGAACCACGGTGTCCACAGTGAAAAAAAAATTAAGGAATGGTTCTCGTCAATTTTTATAGCAATATGAAAAAAAAACACGTTCAAACATAATTGAAATCATTGTTAATGAGACGTTTTGACGAGAACCTACGATGATTAATTTCAAATCAGTAAAACGTTTAATATTGTAAACACTTAATAAAACCATAACGCCTTAACGCTCACCTGAGGATATATCCAAAATTGTTTGCAAAGTGCAAAGGACAATATACATGTATATTAAGTACAGAAACTTTATTAGTTTTCTCAAGTTAAGAACTGCAACAAAAATTAATCAAAAATATCCAGTCACATTTCATTCATAAGTAGCTAATATGCATGAAGTAACTGAAGTGCAATAAATAATTTTTGAACATATTACCTTGAACCATATATCAAAATGATCATCATGTCAATACCTACAATATTCTTATATACATGCCTATAAAAAAAGTTAATAGTTTTCAAAATAATTAGCAATTTCAGCCTTCTTATGCAGCTGTGACCTTGACCTTTCAACATATGACCTTGAACCATATATCCATGTGATTGTCATGTCAATACCTACAATATTCTAATATACATGTCTATACAGAAAGTAAATAATTTTCAAGATACATATATAATTTTTAGCAATTTCCCCACTAAGTGCCTTGCCATTTCCCCATTCTGAGCCTCATGGCTACCATTTGTGCAAATCTTAAACTAGATGACCTAAGAATGTTATAAGAAGATTAAAATGTTAAAAGTTTAGGCATGGCACGCACGACGCTCGACGGACGAAGATGGATAGCAACAGCTCATCTGAGCTCAGGCCCCGGTTTCACAATCATTCCTAAACTAAGATTTTCCTTAACTTAAATCTGACAAGTTTATAATCTTCATAATTTTGTTAATTATTGAGACATTCGGTAATTTAAGGTGTCATTTTGAAGATCACTTCAAGCTTAATAACATTTGCGTTTATTTTATATAAATGCTTATTTTTGATTAAAAGAGAGATAGTGAAAATTTGCTAAATTTAAGTTAAGGGAAATCTTAGTTAAGAAATGATTGTGAAACCGGGGCCAGGTGAGCTAATAAAGCTTGTGTATGCAAAACATGTTCAATATCCCCAAACATTTGGTGAAAAAATAGTGTTAAACTTTCCGGAATTACACAATGTAACCAATGTTAAAGTTGTTGTATTGTTGCTTAACATCGCATCAGCAATTTTTAAGTTATTTCCGACTAGAGCAAGTTTATTTATCCCTAAGAATTAGTCTATGTTTGTGTATGCGTGACCTTCCGTTCTAGAACCGGACGTTCTACCACTGACCCACCGAGGAATTCAGTAATAAACTGGTTTTAAACCGATGTTATGGGTCCAACGTGTGAATGAAGGGATAAGATGATGGTAATATAACCAGACAAAACCTCTTATTGTATTGTGCATTGTCCTATAGTAAGGCGTTGAACCTCGAAATCAGCATTGAAAACTAAAATTAACACGCACATGACAATAACAAGAAAAAAAGAAAGATAACATCAAATCACACTTCACAAACGCCGGCTTTAGACAAGCTCTGTTCAAAATTTAATTTGTAAATCGAGTCAATGTTCGTCAGAAATAAACAATAATTGGTTTCAAGCAAAGCAAAGAAGAGAAAAAATTACAATACTTAGATCTACATAACAGTAAAGCAGGCTGACTGATATTATAAATTCATAAATCAAAGGAGTGTACGTACGATTATTGATAACGTCCGATAGTAGTTAATCTAATCAAAATGTTCTTCTATCAGAAAAATAAGTTATCTTGTTATTCATTTGACCTATCAACTCGTTTAAGTTTATTTCACTTATAAAAAGGTGTAACAATCTTGAATCACTGTGGTTGAACAAAATTACGTAATGTTATTGTTTCAGGCCTGGCATGAATACATTCAAACTTATGTCGGTTTCTCTGAAATCGGAGTGTTATCTTTGTACACATTTCTTTCCATTTTTTCAAATCTGGTCTGAACCGCAAGTTATTGTTAAAATCCTGCATTGCAAATAATCCTCTGATTTGTTTATTTGATAAAAAGGTACAACATTTTGCCTATCCTTCAATACATGACATTATATTAAAATCGGTATCAATTTCACGCTTAACTCTAAATATTCATCGTAATAAAATGCCAAGTGGTTTCAGTTTGCAACAGCCTGCGATAATGGGTTAGGTTTATTGTAAAAAAAAATTGTAAAAATAAGATGACTATAAATGGATATGTGTACAATTTTAAGTACTTTAAGCATTTCGTAGACAACAACTACATAAATAAATAAAAAAAAAATTAATAAATAAATTAATTAAATTGGGTATACTTTTTTTTTTAATTTTCATTAAATAAAGAAACATTTTGCACAGGCAGTATTTGATCCATTTTATTCAAGAACAAAAAAAAAAAAAAAAAAAAAAAAAAAAATTAAGTTTCTAGACAAAATACACGAGTTGGCATCAATGATTATGACACATGATACATGACATGGGTACTGGACATAATAACATGTAGTCGTCGATAAGGCTTTTTTGTTTTGCAGGAACAATCCCAAATTTTTTTTAACTTCTAGTTGCCTCAAATAAATTTAAGTTTAACTAGTGCATTTTAAAATGACGGACAAGAATATTCCGAGTTTCGGAAAAAAGAGAAGGTTAAAGGGACACAAAGAAAATCAGCAAAAAACAAAGGACAACAACAAGGAGAAATATGACATACATGTAGATCAAGAGGAAAAATAAACAAATATAAACAAATACTTACTTGATAATTAAAACTTAATTTGGATCCTTAATCACCGTTTCATCTTTGTTCTTTAGTTAATATTTTGATAGATTACCAGTCAAAAAATTTCTCCTTTAAATAATTCTATTCTGAAAAATAAATGAAACAAGGATCTTCTATTTATATTCGTAAAAACCAAACCCGTAAGTAAATATGTATTCCTACTTCCTGTTACAAAAATAGCTGTCATCATTACAACCTAGTATCTTTATACTGAACAGAAAATCCAGAAAACACCAAACTACAAATACCTGTATTACAACATATTATCTACGTAATTCAAATAAATAAATACATAAATAAATAAATAAACCACCAAGTGCTTTGTGTACGCAGTTAGCTTCTTATCTATGATGATAGCTAGTGAACCAAGATACACTAAGACTAACCGAGTGGGTTTTGAAACTCAGAACCTGAATGCCGCGAACAACCATTGCAATTTTAAAACTTCCAATCAGTTTATATGTTGTAAATTGTTTTAGGTCCCTCCAACAATTCCTCACGAGACAAATTTCCTTAATTTCAAGGATTAATGTGAAGACCGTATGTTACTCGAGTTTCGTATGTTTCTGTTTGTTTGTTGCAATAAGGAAGAACTGAAGTCATTTCGAAAGTTTCCTTTAAATTGAAAAAAAAAAGATTTTTTCGTTTTAAAACAGGAAAACAAACATGATAATAATACTCTTACACACTAGCTAAAATCAATGATAGATATAAATTTATATAATAAGTTCATATATGTTAAGGCCACCTACAGAGCTTCTTAAAATTTATAAATAATTTCCGAGAATTATAAATGCAAAGCAAAACGTGAATCAATACACTAGCTAAAAAAGATGGTGATATATATATATGTGTGTGTGTGTGTGTGTGTGTGTGTGTGTGTTGGCAATGTTGAAAAAGTGACACGAGGGAATTACGTTCTAATTTTCAGAACGGATCTGTCAAAAACACTCTAAGAGTGCGTAGTAAACTCTCCTGCAACGTCGTAGATGACCGTGGCAGACCAGTCAGTTAATTAATTATACCAGTACCGAGTTAACCACCGAAACAAGAAAAAAATCTTTTCTAAGTTGCTATCGACCGGAGTCAAATTAACAGCAGTGATAAAACAGCAGTGATGGACACTTGTCCGGCTACCACCTCTGAAGAGGTTGGGCTGTTATAGGTCAAATGTCATTGTTACAGCCTTTGAATGAAAAAACGTCTCTTTATCCCCAACAACGTTATAAATGCGGAAACAAGTAAAGAAATAAAACAATTAAATGGATTACATAATAAAACAAATATTCTACAGATGATAAAACCTCAAAAATACATAAATGACAAAACCGTTATCATAAAATGTGTAGTAAAAATTAACGATGACTTAATTAACATAACGATACAAGAGTTAATGACAATAAATGTCGAAAATTTAGAGAAAAATAACATCAAAGATTTTGTGAATCGGTTTACTTTTTCTGCAATAAGTTGATAATAATATTTATATAGCAGGAAATACTATTTGTCTGCATTATATTGCACCGTGAGCTTGTTTTTCTTTATTTGATTTTGCAGTTGATATTCAAAGTTGAATGCATAACAAAAAGTACCGGTAGTATCTTTTCTTAGATAAATTTTGCCAAATACTTTGCTAATTGAGATGACTTGGAACGTGTAATTGCTTAAATTTTTAAAATACATTACATGTATTAAAAATTTCAATTATAAATTGATTTACAATTTTTGTATTAATCGGAGATTGTAAGATTTAAATAACACTTTCTAATTAATCAATTTTTATTCAATATATCAATTTTCGGATACTTTTTACTGATAGGAATGAATACATGTAGTTAGTTATCAATAACAAAAGAAAGAAACTGAAGTATACATTTATCAAAAGAAACTAGAACAGTCTCTTGGGAGACAAATGGCCCTCTCCATATCATTGCATACGGGGCAAAATCTTAGATTAAACCTCATGTGGTTGACTTTCAACATTTTCACCTAAATTTGGTATGCAACCCATCGTTTCATATTTGTATACATTTGTATTAAATTCTATCCTTAGATGTGAAAGATATTAAGCGGACGGACAGACGGACAGATTTATTCCTGTATACAACATAACGACATTGTCAACAGACACCAATCTCATTGTCAATAGACACCAATTTCATTGTCAATAGACACCAATCTCATTGTCAACAGACATCAATTTAATTGTCAACAGACATCAATCTCATTGTCAACAGGACAAAGACACCAATCTCATTGCCAACAGACACCAATCTCATTGTCAACAGACACCAATCTCATTGTCAACAGACATCAATCTCATTGTCAACAGACACCGATCCTATAGTCAACAGACATCAATCTCATTGTCAACAGGACAAAGACACCAATTTTATTGTCAACAGACACCTATCCGATTATTCAAAACTGACAAATCACTCAAAGCATACTATACTACATTACTTTGATCAAATAATCCGTAGGTTTTGGTGAATTCCATACGATGATTGTTTGATATCGTATAAATATTTAATAAAGCAAGCCCAATAGTAAATATAAAAAAGAGTAATGCAATCAAGTACGTGCTGTCGACAATATTTATCAATGTGTTCTGTGTTAATGGTGGATGACTGATTCAATTTGTACCAATATAAATGTTGTAAGATGTAGACATTAATTACAAATGTAATATAGAAGTCTATAGCTGAAACTCAACAATAAACTATAGAACTAAGAATACAAATCACAACACAATTAGAACAAATGCATTACAAAGCTTTGGTCTTATTACTTATGTCACTTATTCCACTTCCAGTTTCACCTTAACACACATCATATAAAACAAATTTTTGTCCAAAAAACTTACTGAATGTGGAAATAAAACGTAGCCAAAAATTAAATTTTTTGTTAAATGCATATGGCAATTCTTTCAAAATAAAACTTATTTTCAAGTTGTAACGTTGCGGGTAATGTTTCTTACTCAAGGAAATACTCAAATGTTGTAGTTGTTGTTATTTTTGTTGTTGTTGTTGATAAAACAAGAATTGCGAGCGCGTAATTATTCTATGGAGTCCCTACTTTGGACAAGCATTGTCCGTTTCTTCCAGTTCTTAACGAACAACTTAAGCGTAGTATTTTTCCGTTTAGCATACGTGTCTTGTCTGCAGTTTATTATATGAAGGTGTTTAGAAATGCTTAAATAATAGGCTTAAGGGGTTTGGTTACTTACTGGCATTTTAGCACACATTTACAAAATATTCAATAATTACGGGCCAGATGAAACATTGAACGAATACATAGTATTTAATGCATTAAATAGTAAATAATTACGGGCCAGATGAAAATTTCATTAAAAAAATCTTTTGGTTAACATTGTCAGTCGTGTGAACCTCAATTTTTACATTGAACGAATACATAGTATAATTCAAAAATGATTCTTTGTTTTAATCAAATTACTTAGCACTAATGAGACCAGATTGTTATATGCGGTCAGTTTTGGAGAAATTTGTAGTGAATGCCTATTGAAATATTCATAGTTTTTCTTGGGTATATACTTTTAACAGAAACACAGGTCTGTGTAACTTTACATGTACCGTAAGCATGCAGCGTAAAAACAATGGTCTTTTAAAACGAAAAAGTGATTAATCTACACACTTGGTTTAAATAGAAAATTTATTTTAAAAAATTCTGAGCTAGGAAAAGTTATTATTCAAATTTCATCGATCGATTGCTTTTATTCATATTTAGGACGTGAACGATGCCATTCCTCTACTTTTACTGACTACGACAGGATTCAGTATTGAGTATAATTGAGTCTGACGTCTTTCAGTAGATTAATGAGTCTGGATCTATCTTCAATTAAGCTTGTATACAAATTCAGTTACACTATTAACAATACCTGACATCCATTCTAGCTTGCTTTTACATTTATTTATGTTAATTTCATTTCGTATAGACCTCTAGAAGCGCTTAAGCAGAAATATTACATAATTCCACATACTCCGGGTTAAGCTAAAACTATTGCGGAGATAGTTGTTTATTTGAGATAATTTATCTTATTTAGCATTTCTATAAAAAAAAAAGAAAAAAAAGAAAATCATTGCAACCCCAAGTAATTTAATTAATTGCTTAAGGAAAGAAATGATTCTAAAATGCGTTCTAGCAATAATTTAATTTAATTAATTCAAAAGACAATTAAGCCCAGCATTCAAATCTTTGATCGATAGGAGTTAAGTAATCATGTTCACGCAAAGTTTACATTATTTTACTTATATCCATGCGGTTAGTTTAGTGGTGATGGAAGAAACCCTAGTACTCAGTGAAGAACACCCGACCTCCACCAAGTGAGATTTATTTGTCTTGATTCACTCCTCTTCAGTTTTCAAATATCACTCTTTGACGTAAGTGACATTATTTGGTTAAATTGTAACAGACATGTTTCATTAAACCAATGACTCTGGAGCTTTCCTCAATTACCAGTAAGCTTGTACAAAGATTAAAGAGTGGGTGTATTAATGTTTAAAACCGCATCACCAATATTCCATCTATTCACGGCTATAAAATGGAAAGGGAGAAAAGTATTTTTTAAAAAACCGTTAAATCAATGTAAAACTTAATAAAAAAAAAAAAAGATTATAAAATTATAGCAGAACTGATATGATCTATTACTATCACGGATAAGATATAATAAAATAATTGCACGATATATAATGAAACAATATTTCATGAAACAAGCTTTTTTTCAGAAGAAGATTTAATTATGTCCAACGACTCGGATTAAAGGTCTTGCTTGCATTTATGATGAGTTAACAGCATCCCATTTAGGTGTAAAATCAACATATCCACAAAATATTTGATACTGTTAGGATGGTCAATAAAAGCATGCGTTTAAATCTATTATATTGACGACATTTACCAGTAATTTGCAGAATCGCCTATATAAAGGTGTTTAAATGACACAAAAATGTGCTCTTATCCAAGGTAAATGTAATGTCTACAGAATCGCTAATTTAAAGGTTTTTAATCTACAATATCAGTAAAATAAAATAGAACTTTGCAATATTACTGATATAAAGGTGATTATATTACACAATCTTGTAACCATATCTCGGCTTCGCAGATACACCGAGGTAAAGGTTTTTAAATACTCTGCTTTCAGATAAGAGAAAATATCAAAATAAATAAAGCGCAATCAAACCACAAATACTTGTACTATTGTCTTACATAAAGTTCTTCTAAGCACACATACTTGTACTCTGATCTCAGCTGTTATTTAAAACTCACATGCTTGTATTCTGGTCTCAGCTGTTCTTTGAAGCACACATGCTTGTATTCTGGTCTCATCTGTTCTTTAAAGCACACATGCTTGTTTTCTGGTATCAGCTGTTCTTTAAAGCACACATACTTATACTCTGGTCTCAGCTGTTTTTCAAAGCACACATGCTTGTTCTCTGGTCTCAGCTGTTCCTCAAACCACACAAGTTTGAACTCTGATCTCAGCTGTTCTTTAAAGCACGCATACTTATACTCTGCTCTCAACTGTTTTCAAAGTACACATGCTTGTACTCTGGTCTCAGCTATTCTTCAAACTAAACATACTTGTACTCTGGTCTCAAATGTCCTTTAAAGCTAACATACTTGTACTCTGGTCTCAGCACATATTCTTGTTCCTAGTCTCAGCTGTTCTTTAAAGCACGCATACTTGTACTCTGGTCTTTGCTGTTCTTCAAAGCACACATGCTTGTACTCTGGTCTCAGCTGTTCTTCAAAGCACACATGCTTGTACTCTGGTCTCAGCTGATCTTCAAACCACACATGCTTGTACTCTGGTCTCAGCTGATCTTCAAACCAAAAGATTCTTGTACACTGGTCTCAGCTGTTCTTCAAACCACACATACTTGTACTCTGGTCTCAGCTGTTCTTTAAAGCACACAAACTAGTACTCTGGTCTCAGCTGTTCTTTAAAGCACACATACTTATACTCTAGTCTCAGCTGTTCTTCAAAGCACACATGCTTGTACTCTGGTCTCAGCTGTTCTTCAAACTACACATACATGTACTCTGGTCTCAGCTGTTCTTCAAATAATCACATGCCTGTACTCTGATCTCAGCTGTTCTTTAAAGCACACATACTTATACTATTGTCTCAGCTGTTCTTCAAAGTACACATGCTTGTACTCTGGTCTCAGCTGTTCTTCAAACTACACATACTTGTACTCTGGTATCAGCTGTTCTTTAAAGCTAACATACTTGTACTCTGGTCTCAGCTGTTCTTCAAAACACATATGCTTGTTCCTAGTCTCAGCTGTTCTTTAAAACACGCATACTTGTACTCTGGTGTTAGCTGTTCCTTAAAACACGCATACTTGTACTCTGATCTCAGCTGTTCTTTAAAGCACACACACTTATACTCTGGTCTCAGCCGTTCTTCAAAACACACATGCTTGTACTCTGGTCTCAGCTGTTTTTCAAACCACACATACTTGTACTTTGGTCTTAACTGTTCTTCAAACCACACATACTTGTACTCTGGTCTTAACTGTTTTAAAGGACACATACTAGTACTCTGATCTCAGCTATTCTTTAAAGCACACATACTTATACTCTGGTCTCAGCTGTTCTTCAAAACACACATACTCGTACTCTGGTCTTAACTGTTCTTCAAACCACACATACTTGTACTCTGGTCTTAACTGTTCTTCAAACCACACATACTTGTACTCTGGTCTTAACTGTTCTTTAAAGCACACATTCTAGTACTCTGATCTCAGCTGTTCTTTAAAGCACACACACTTATACTCTGGTCTCAGCTGTTCTTCAAAACACACATACTTGTACTCTGGTCTTAACTGTTCTTTAAAGCACACATACTAGTACTCTGAACTCAGCTGTTCTTTAAAGCACACACACTTATACTCTGGTCTCAGCTGTTCTTCAAAACACGCATACTTGTACTCTGGTCTTAACTGTTCTTTAAAGCACACATACTAGTACTCTGATCTCAGCTGTTTTTTAAAGCACACACACTTATACTCTGGTCTTAACTTGTTTTTCAAAACACACATACTTGTACTCTGGTCTTAACTGTTTTTCAAACCACACATACCTGTACTCTGGTCTTAACTGTTCTTTAAAGCACATATACTAGTACTCTGATCTCAGCTGTTCTTTAAAGCACACACACTTATACTCTGGTCTCAGCTATTCTTCAAACCACACATGCCTGTACTCTGGTTTCAGCTGTTCTTCAAACCACACATACTTGTACTCTGGTTTCAGCTGTTCTTTAAAGCACTCATACTTATACACTTATCTCAGCTTAAGGCAAGAGTGAGTCCATGAGAAACCTTACATTGTTATAGGTTCGCTTTTATAAATTTATCGATTTAAATCATGCAGCAGCATGCAACAGGATACATTTAGGTACACAAATTCGATTTTATTTAAATTTCTTCTATCGATTATTCATCTTAACTTCTAGATGTTGTTGAAAACAGTTTCGTTCTAACTTTTTCTCACTTTTTTGAAGTGGAATATTCAATTTAATTGGGTTTGAAGTGTTTCATTAGATTAAATTAGGCTGGTTAACAAATTAGATCAGACCTTTGACAAAATCTTAAGTTTGTGTAACTTACTTCTTTAAAATCGCAGTTCCAAGCACCAATGCTATAAAATTTTACTAATCTAAGGTATCGTTTTACTTTTTATTCAGTATTTCGTGATATCATTAAATCGATTTTTACAGATTTTTTTTTTCGATTGATCTATATATCTTATTATTTTTTATTCACTGATATTAAAAAGTCGATGTCTGATATCACCAACTTGTGTTTAAAAAAGGAACACGATGTTATATCACAAATGTATTTTTGTATTATTACTATATCAATTTGAATATCGCTAAATCGATATGGTGATATCTCTTATTCTATTTAGTGATAATTGTATAACTAGTGATATCACTATATAAATGTGATATCACTTATTGAATTCAAAGTAACATTAAAAACCAAATAAATAACGCCTCATACTTATAACTATGAACTCAGTGACGTCACATAAATACTAAAGCATTTTATGGACAAATACGCCACACATTAATAATAATAATAATAATAATAACAATAATAATAATGATATTTGTCTCCATGTTTTGTCTAACTTTAAACAAAACTCTTTGAAGAGCAAATAAATAATGTGTCTAAAATGAATTTATTTGAAATAAAAGACAAAAACTTGTCCCTATTTTCGTTGGAACTACGATCTACTTAAGATGACAAACATCCCTCAGCTCGGCTTAGTCTTTCACGAACGTTTCTAGTCATGGGAATTGCTAACTATTAACAGGTTCTAAAAAGTGTAAACGTTGCAACCTGAATTTTTTAAACGGCGTCAGTCATTTCCATTATAATTTGACATCGATTTATAAAGTTTTAAAAAATGTCCTTTTGTGATTAGACTAGTGCACGAGCCATCAAATGTGACGTTTTCAGAATTATTTAAAAATATTACCACTGAGTATTTTATTCTATTGCATGTATGCCAAGTAAAGACAAAGCAAGGAGAGAAATAACAAAAACAACTCATTTATGATTAAATGTTAAGCATTTTTCCTTAAAGTATCAAAACGTAAATGTATAAATAAGTTTGGTCGTATTTCAAGCGACTAAACACTCACTGAAATGAACGTAAAAAAAGTACATGTACAAAACATTGGACACAGTCACGTGATCACTGTGCTGTGTAATCGCAACATTTACATCATCAGGAGTGAAACATCGGTAAAAGCTGATGTGAATTTTCTTTCATAAGAACACGGTTTGGTTTCGTGTGGCATACAATGAAAATCACAAGTAATAATTTAATTAACAAAAAACTGTAGCTGAACTAATTTAGTTTGCTTAATTCAGTGTAATTAAGTAAACGAATGAAAACTACTCCATATGAATACAGCTGGACAGGTAATGTCTACAACAGTTCTATAACCTCTACAATACTCGTTAAAGCTATGAAAAGACATATATGGTAGGTCTACATATATCACAACAACACTGATCGTAAACTTCCCGACTTTTGAAAGGTACATAATGACAAAATGCTGTAGACAGGTGTGATACAAGTATTGTTGTTCGTCTCTAAACATCTATTTTACAAGCAGTAATAAATTATCCAAGACGTATATTTCTGGTTAGTTAAAACATTGTTCGTCCGGTCATTTGTTCAAAATTTCCATTTCCTATTTAAAAAGATAAGATTTATGCAATGATGACATCAACGGCTTGTTCGGCGGGGTTATATTTAGAAAAACAAACTATAAACACAACCAAAATAACAAAGTTTTGTTATATAAAATTGGAATGTAGTAGAGTAATGGTGCTAACGTCCCAGTCAAGATCTTTCACTTATATGATGCGGACAATTCTAAAAGGTGAAGGAACCGGAGTAACAGGGGTAAACCACCGGCCTTTGGTACGCGATCAAACTTTCTTACATTAGGATCTGCCTTAGTGAAATTCGGAACCTAGTCAGTTAGAGACACTGTGATCCATCCGTAAGCGCGCGCTTTAGACCACTTGTCCATCAGACCCACATTAAAAGATGAAAAACAGTTTGCTGAAACTGCCAAAAAGGAGGATTTTAATAAAACAGTTAAGAAAGGAATAATTATGCCAGAAATTTAATGTTTTATATTATTTTCTCATTAAATCAAATGAAGAGCTTTGTTATATATATAACAGATACCTGCTAAATTTTGATGTGCCGGATGTGCACATTTCGGAAATTCATTCCTCATCTAAGTGTTTAATTGGCTTGTTTTCTGTTGTTTCAGTTTTGATCTATTATAGTTTTGGTTGCTTTTGCTATAACAAAGTACTGTATATGTTTTGTGGTGACAATTTTTACATCACACTTAAAAACAGAAGAAGGGAATTTGTAGTTGGAAAAACAGCCAACGCAACCATGAACACGGCACAATAGGAGCTTTAAAACAGCAAAGAAGAAGAAGAAGAAAATTATAATGATGATTAAGAAGTTTTAAAACAGCAAAGAAGAGAAGAATAAAACCCTTATTGGTACCAATTATTATAAATTCTCGCTTTTTGGTGAGAACTGAATTAAATGTCCAGATGTGCTTATAATTATATTATTATCCAATAGCTCTTCTCAACCATCCCACTTCATTTAATACTTAAGAATTAAAAATAAGCCTAATTATACCAACAATGATCCAATATTTTAATGTAGATGCAATTGAAAATAATTATAATAATATATTATGTAAAACTTTTTTATATTTTATACGGAAACCAGACTTATCAAAATTCTGCTGATAACAAAATGTTCACAATTTCAGTGACAATTAACATGATTCAGATTTATAATGTTTAAAAAAATCTTACCGTGAAATGTTGAAATATACACAACAAAAATAAAAATCCTCTCCAATTAAAAAAAATGTTAAAGAACAAAGCCTTACGCCCCTACATAAAAAATAATTAATAAGTATGTCATATAAGTACAGTGCTACTTACAAGGTCACATCTGTGTAAAACAATACTTGTAGCTCATCTGAAATCCGACCATTTGATGTGTGTCGGATATTGTAGATGCTGTTAATTTTAATGCTCAATTCATGCCGCCCTCTAATGACATCGATTAATTAAACGAGGCTAGCGAGTCTTCAAGGATTTATTACATTCTGTAGAAAACGTCTTTTGTGTCCATAATAACTTCAGTCTGTTATTCCTATTCCATATAACTAACTAAATCCTACACCGGTCTTTGCCCTATCCACTATTTGTTATCCATATTTCAACAAAAACATGCTTAATATGTATAAGCCCAATGCACTATTTGTTATCCAAATTGACTAACAAAAACATACTTGTATTTGTCTTGTGCACTGAAATACAGCAAACTTTTAATTTTGTACTATGCCTTATCTATATTTGCTAACAATGGCTTAAGTTTATCATGTTTTTTTTTTTTTTTTTTTTTTTTTTTTTTTTTTGCAGTATGCTTTTTCCACATCAACTTAATAGTGCATAATTTTGACTTTGTCTAGTGCACCATACGTTTTCCATTTTAACTATTACGAGCATACTTCTGTTTTTGTTCAAAGCACATTTCCTTATCTATATTAACAGGGCCTCATACTTCCATAATGTTGGTGGTTGTCGCCTGGCGGTCTCCCCTCCCTCCATTCCTGAACTGTCCCTATATAAGTGAACTAATTTTGACTGCACCGTTAAACACAAATGCTACAATTAACTAATTTCAAAATTTAGCAGATATTTGTTATACATTCCATATCACTTTCTACTAAACTTTTATTAAAATCTCATTTGTCGATGAAGGTATCTAGGTGTTCGTTAGATGTAATTTTTTGGTGCCCCATATTCAGTTTTCTATATACCTATATTTGTTTTTGTAACCCACCCACCCTCCCCCACCCCCCAGAGAGAGAGAGAGAGAGAGAGAGAGAGAGAGAGAGAGAGAGAGAGAGATTACTGCTATAATTATGCTACTTTGGAATTTTTCTTGAAATATATCTATTTACATATTAAGTATTGTCCATTGTCATGTGTTATTTTTGTACGTATCTATAGTAACGTGAGTTGTACATTTACTCTTGACCATTGCGCTCTTCCCCACCTAAACATTAATCCAAAACAAGTTTGTTTATCGCAACTATTGTTGTTAAAATGTACATATGATATTGATATTTTTCCTAATTGCTTATGGTCATTATTTTTAACCTTTTACGTTCAAAAGAAAGATAATTATGTTTTTTGAATTTAAACAGTTACTTTAAATATTGTAGTGATTACAACTGATAGCATTAAGTGAGCTGTGAGAAACAAGGGATCTCTAGTTATACACTTGTAGCGATGATTTGATAATGATGTTACGGATACATACTTTAAAATTAAACAAAATGGTTATCTAAACACAATTTTCTGGGTATGATATTGTTATTTTGAAATTATTCTACTGCCTAAAAGATTCTAACTTTGTTTCAAGACCGATTATTGCTTGATTAAGACAAAAAAAAACCAAACCCATTAATTTCTCGGGTACTTTAAAACAAAATTATCTTCATACGTAACAGTAGGGAGGATGCACCTGAAAAAAAAACCACTTCCTTGCCGAGTGACCCAGTTGAGGATCGAGTTTAGCACTTTCTTGTGAAAAGCGAGCGCTGTTCCACGAGGCTAAAAGATCTGGACCAGAAAGCCTGGCAGTAACCGACAACACCACTATCTCAGCCCCGCTAAATTTCTTTCCTTTTATCTAGAAATTTTCCACCTTGGAAATCTCACACAACCCCTCCGTGGATTATTTTATTGGGTGCAATATGTAACAGGAGGGAGAAAACACTTGGGAGGGGTGGGGAGTCCTCAGCCATGTCACTGGTTGAGGATCGATGGGTTTTTTCTCCAGGTGTTCCCTCCCTCCTGTTACACATACAGAGTAACACTTACCCATAAACCTTATTGTTGTGAAATTCTTAAATCGTGGAATGAAATAGGTATATCAGATACACTTATAAAAGGAATAATCTGTGCAGTACGTTACGGTTCAAACAAATTCATAACACTAAAACCGGTGATGACAATTTGTCTGCATTAATTTTGTTTCCTTCAGTAAGAATTTCTGTGCAAGAACAGTTTGTGTTTTGGAACTGTTTAAAGTATTAATGTTTCTATAATATATATATATATATATATATATATATATATATATATATATATATATATATATATATATATATATATATATATTACAGCAACATTAATAGTTTATATATATATATATATATATATATATATATATATACATATATATGTGTGTGTGTGTGTGTGTGTGTGTGTGTGTGTGTGTGTGTTATCGAATTATTTGTTCTCAGAAGCAGATAATACCGTTAAATTCGAAGATATCATCTTTTCTAATTATTTTGAATTTTATCATTTAATTTTTTTTTTTTTGGCTACAAATTGCTGGAGTAGAATAGTGTTGGTAATTATTTTGCCGTTTGAATCGGGTAATATCGATACCTGTTGTATCACGGTTTTTTTTTTATTTCAACATGATTATTTAAAAATAAGTTGTCAATGATATTTTAAGACTTTTATGTTGTTGTTTGAGTATAAACAGCGATGCTTTTCTGTGACATTGCAGGCGAGTGAAAAACACTCTAAAGGTCGCAATAAGCGGTAATCATTTGCGGCCATCCTTAAAATCATTCAGCAACAAGAGTCAATATTAGAAATTGATTATTGTGTGAAATAGACACCCACTGCTAAAATGGGATAGGAAAATCAGAAAGAGCAAGAGAGTAGGCGCCCCCTTAGGGCGAGTGGTCGATTATAAATCCATCACAGATAAATTCGACCACCTTCCCATTGGATATCGGAAAATGCTCCGACATTTAAACACTATTCTGTACGATAAACAAAAGAGCGCGGGAATTTTGTTTGTCTTCACAGCTCAGTGTTGTGTTATAACGTCATCTGAAATCATTTCATTGTGGTGTCATATAAAAATTCATTTTAAGTTTACTATGTAAATGTATGTAAAATTTTAAATAAGTTCTAATATTGTGGTAAATAATATGTGTCATTTCTGGCATTGATTTCTCAACAGGTCTTTTTTGATTTATTAAATTAATAGATAAAAATTTTCTTGATTTAATTATTCTTTACAGCTGTAAAATTAATTAGTGGTGAGGACAGTTCTACCAGAAACAAAAATAAATAAATATAAATAAACGATATACAGCAATGTAAAATCTTTAACCAAAGACAGCAACTACTAGATCACCTTGAAAAATACACCTTACACACATACACTCACGTACATTTTCTTCCTTTTTGTCACCAAAACACATTTATTTATTTATTTATTTATTTATTTATTTATTTATTTATTTATTCTTTGAACGACGTCCGTATATTCTCGGTTTCGAGATTCAAGAATTCTATATACATTTTATTAGAAAGAAGAGAAAACGAATTTTAAGCTGATTTGCTTACTTTTTAGCTAACAATACATACATCATTTACTATTATTTACTGTGGTTTACAAAGCCTTCTTAATCATTCAAATATAGAGAAACAATAACTCTTGGTAATCTGACATTTTAATTGAATTGCTGTTCAATTGCCAACCACACGTCTGATTGCGTAACTTTATGAAACAGATTTCCGCGTTTGTAATGAATTTTAATTTTTAATGATAAAAACAGCTAATAAAATATGATACATCACTATTGTTATCCGTCTGTAAAATACGTCAAAGTTAAAAACGTAAATCAATGGAAATGAGCCAATGATAGGGATACCTACAAACTGGACCTATATAATAAGGAATAATTATACAATGCAATGTTGGAGAACACGTGTCTAAATCTCAATAAACGTTTATATTTATTTGGCTACACCGTGTGTCCTATATGTCGAAACTGCTTAATTACTTTACTTGAATTTTGGTTTATTTATTTATTTATTTATTTATTTATTAATTTATTTATTTATTTAGTTAGTTAGTTTGACTTTTTTAAAAAAAATTGTTAATTTTGCTAATGGATGTTTAGGTTAAGTTACCCATATAATTCTTCTTTCGTTCATTAATTTCAAAAATTTATTAGACTAGGTGAGTCAATGTTTGCAACTTTATTTTATACTCTCTCATTTTCGTCATATTGAAAAACTAACGAAATATAATTTCTATTTCTGTACAAATTCGTTTTAACTTGTTAGAAATGCAATGGCTAAATGAATATTTCCTTTAAACCATGTAATATTTTAATTAAAATGTTACCATTGGCATCATTCTCAATTTTATTTCGTCACAAAAAAATCCAGCGTTAAGTGTGACGTGTTAATATTAACACAGGTCGATTGATTCACAACTGAATTAATTAAAATCAATAGCTTGTGTATCAATAGACATAGACATGGAAATATTGCAACACTAACTGAAGATCCCATGATCCCGGGAACGAGGTAGTTGATGTTAACATAAAGTTTAGATAAACTTAATCTTCATTTTACACAATTAAATATACCTGTAATTATTCTGAAATTAGAATTGAAAATTAGATATGTTTGTACAATATTATATAGTTGTAATTTACATGTTCAATTTAATTTCAATGATTTTCATCGGAGGTGTGTGTGTGTGTGTGTGTGTGTGTGTGTGTGTGAACAATAAAGAACAAACGGTAGACACTAGGCGAATACATGAGGCTCATAATGACAGTGTATATCAAACGATTAGTGCAGCTGACATCAGTTTAGATCAGGAGATCAGTGCAGCTGATGAGAATGTATATCTGAAGATCAGTACAGATGATGGCAGTTTAGATCAAAAGATCGATCAGGACAGCTGATGACATTGTATATCAGAAGATCAGTACAACTGATGGCAGTGTACACAGAAGATCAGTAAGCTGATGCAAGTTTAGATCAAAGATCAGTAAACCTGATGACAGAGTACACAGGGGATCAGTACAGCTGATGACAGTGTACATAGAAGATCAGTTCAGCTGTTGACAGTTTAAATCAGAAGATCAGTACAGCTGATGGCAATGCCATAGATCAATACAGCTGTTGACAGTTTAAATCAGAAGATCAGTACAGCTGATGGCAATGTCATAGATCAGTAAGCTGATGTCAGTTTAGATCAGAAGATCAGTACAGCTGATCGCAGTTTGCACAGAAGATCAGTGCAGCTGATGGCAATGTACACAGAAGATCAGTAAGCTGATGTCAGTTTAGATCACACGAACAGTACAACTGATGGCAGTGTACACAGACGATCAGTACAACTGTTCAATGTCAATGTCTCCTTAGCTGTCTCTATCTAACTTAGAGATAGTTCATCTTTGACTTGTTAAATAGTTGCTAGAATGCTGTTTTCACAAACTTTGAGTGCTTCGAAACTTGACATCTTTTTTGGTACTCATGATTTACAAAAATAAGTAGCTCTGACGCATACAACAAAATTGACATTTAGAATTAGAAAATGCATTAAAGTCAATTATGATATTCTATGAAAAGTATTCATTCATAAAATTTAGTTTAGATTAAGTTTCTTTTTTGAATAATAAAGAATTGTACTTTTTATTTTGTGTATGTGTCTGTACAACGTACATATTTATATTTCTGTAAGGTCAAGGAACAAAATTTAAGCCATCAATCTAAAATTATGATACTGTGTTTATTTTAATCTTGAAATGTTCTGCCCAACTCTGACTTTTGCTCATCAATATTTTGTGTCTTATGCTATTTATAACTGCATCGCATAAATGTCATTCGGCACGTAGAAAAACACAGGTGCACAGAACAAAGCTGTAATCAATTACGCAATAAGTATAAATCAATGAAATAAATCTTCACAAATAAAAGAAAGAAATTTATGATGATTCCTTAACGTGCCAATGTATCCAAATTTCTTGACCTTATATACACTTGCAAACAACAGGAAAACATGCCGTCACATGACATCAGGGCAAACAACTAAATGTTTAAACAGTTTTACTCTAAATGTAAATGTGGGTTCGATTTCGGTATCACTAACAGTGTGCCAGCATTATAAAGACGACTATAGTCTACAATGAAATCCTGTAAAACATTAATTACATCTTTAGAAACCACACATAGGTGCGTGCTAAACGCTTCTCAGTACTTTGATTTTTGTTTTTCATTGGAACCCTTCTATGTGCATTCAGTTCCAATGCAGATTTATGCTAACATTAGCAATGTTTTTGTTTTATATTTATCACTTTTTGTTTTCACATTTAACGTTAATCGGCATTTTTACATTTAGCGTTAAAATGTTTTTTACATTTAGCATCAAATGCTTTTTACATTTGATGTCAAGTTTTTATATTTGTAGCATTTTTTTTTTACATTTAGAGTAAAGTTGTTTTTACATTTAGAGTAAAATTGTTTTTACATTTAATGTCAAATTTGATCTTTTTACATTTCACGAGAATTTTACATTTGACGGTCTTACACACGATATCTGTGTTGCTAATGAAGCTTATCTACAAAGATTTTAGCAGATTATTTAAGACTTTATTTGAGGAGAGATTCAAAAGAATGCTCTCCCTGTGTTCTTTCTCATCTGACATGTTTGTCAATGACGATTTACGATCAAATATTATCTCTTTTTTGTCTAATGAGCATTTCTTGACGGTTTGTTCGCTTTTAAAAGTCAATTTACCTGAAGACAAACGAAAGTGGGCGTGTAAAAAGATACTTATACCCAAGTATTTCGTCAATTTCTTCTTCAATAAGTATAGATATTGAAAAAAAAAGAAAAATACAAGCTATGTATGTACTCCAATATAAAATGTTCTTTTGTTATGTTTCCTTATTCCTGTGGTTTGTTTTGTGCTTTTGGTTTCTTGGTTATGTATTGCGAAGAACATTTTTTTCTCGGCTGTAAGTTGCTCTATTAAAAACAAAAACAACCTTGAGATTGTGAGATAAATACCATATCCATAAACACTGTGTGCCAGAACGGTCTTAAATGATAACAATTATTATTATTATTATTATTATTATTATTATTATTATTATTATTATTATTATGTCATTAAACATTATAAAATTATCGTTGAATACATAGAAAAATTGCCGAGGTTTTGGCAATAATAATAAATAGCTCTATATAAATACAACAATAAAATGATGTATACAGAAATGTAAAAATGACTAAAATACGGTATCAGGAGCACCCGAGCTATCACTTAGTCTAAGTGTCTGTTCCATAAAGCTCCCTATAAAAGACAAATGTTCTTTGTGTGAGTTGAGTTGAGTTGAGTTGAGTAATTGTGTGTAACGTCCAAGTTAAGAATATTTCACTTTTATCGAGACTTCGTCAGCTGTAAAAGAAAATGCTGAGATTTTGCCTGTGCTTTGCGCTAATGGCTTCATACAGCATGGTTTTTTATCGTGCCACGCCTACCGTGACACGGGACCTCGTTCATTTTAAATTCCCATCCGAAAGAACCGTGACTTTCATTTTGTAATACCGAGTGCTTGGCGAAA